>VXBI01001219.1:1202758-1668690 GCA_013397375.1 Toxostoma redivivum
TTTTTTTTTGTAGCAGAAATAAAGAAAAATTTGGGAGACATCAAAAACTAAGCTAGAGCAGAGAACACAGCAGGTATAGCACTACCAATTTGAGACAGATGTCAAAGGCCTACACAATGTAAAAACCAAGAATATTGAGCAAGTTTGAGAACAAGATGGCTAAGCTGCTCAAAGAATAAGAATTAAGGATTGCTTAATTAAAAACCACTACAGTATCACAGGGCAGAGCTATATTACATGCATTAGCATATAAAAAATGAAAAAGTAGGTATTTTGGAGATCAAGGAGCTCTTCTGTACTGATACATGAGTTGTAATGCCAAACAAAATTAGATTCAAACATGTAGATCAGGAATTTACAATAGGAATAGAAAGCTGTTAAAGAAGATGATAATAACCAGGCAGTGAATTCAACATTTTTATATGGAAACTGTCTTAGGAATGGAAAAATTTTACTAGAGAATACTTAACAAAATGTCTTGAAAACTAAGAAGATATAGAGGAAAAAATCTTGCTAAGTCTAAAAGCAACCACATTTTCTTAAAAATAATTAAAATACAATGCAGTAGGCAGTCCTTCAAAGGGAAGCAGAGCTATGTAACAGGTGGTGAGACAGAAGAAGCAATTCAGTGTTGACAAATGTAAAAGCAACTTAAAATTCTTCTACTAAATGCTGATTACTGAAATGAACACCAAGAAGAAAAAGGTGTGGAAGGATGAATTTTTGTGAGGAGACCAAGGAAAAAAGCATAATGCAGTGAATACTCCAGGATAACATTCTACATTCATAACAATAGAGGAAAATAAAAATGTAGTGTATCTGCTATGCTGTGACATCAGTGCTGCATCCTGTTATAGAAGAGAGAGACAACCAGGGGCTTATTTACAATATGCCTTGTGCAAACATCATAAATGAACCAAGTCGGGAAACACAGTGTTATTCACTCCCACTGGCTGAAAGGTGATCTGTGCTATCCCTCATCCATCCTGCCCCATTCCTGCTTAGCCTTGAGAAACAAGCAGAAAAGTGTCTATTTAACACAACTGCTGTCTGTAGACCTAGATTAGCATTTAACCTGGGAACCTGCCAGTATCCTCCCTGCAGACAGAGCTGAGCAGAGGAAACAGAATTTCCAAGGATCCTAACACACACCCTGCTGGGATCCAGGGACACAGGTACAAACATGTTCCCCAAAACTCTGACAGCTCTGCATCTGCATTTGGGCCCTACAGAACACAATTCCAGTATTTCTTTATTGACAATGCCCCTGAAAAGCTTGCCTTCTGTCTCAATGTGGACTCAGATAAGAAATCTTACTCTGTTAGAAAAGTTAAGAATTGAAAAAACTACAAGGTGTGCAGACACACATATTTGTTGCTCAAGTCTCAGCTGAGTGAAGCCAGTGTTTCAAAATCAGTCAATAATCTCTTCAGTGAATTCTTCAGCTGGTGTTTTAGCAAGACACACATGCATATCTGACTAAGGCAGCAAGGCGCAGGCATTTACTGTAATGTCAGCATTGGAAGACAAACACAGAATTTGGCCATATTTTGATATGCCTTGGACTAATAAACCTGCACAAAGGGTCAGATAGCCAAAAGGTGGCTTGTGACTGACCCCCCAGACACAGCCATGAATACAATCAGTGGTTTCAGACCTGGCAGTCAGGTACACTGCTCCTGCTCAGGACAGGTGTTCTTCCAGCAATCGCAGCCCAGCATTTCTACTGGGAGATCACCTATCCTGCCAAAACACACAGAAACACACTTCTCTACTGACATATATCCACAACTGTGTGGCAAATCCAAACACCAGGTTCCAATAAACTGTTGATCAAGCCCAATGTGTAATTTCCTAAGTGTGAAGAGCTGTTTCAAAAAGGCTGTGTGCACACTTACTGTGCAGGATCAGATTCCTGCCTGGTGCTTCTCAACTGTCTCGGAAGCATTTCCTGGAAGCTGTGTCTGACAGCACCTCCCACTCCTGTGCCCTTTCCCATGTGGGCAGTATGGTCAAGACCCAGTGCCCAGGGGAGAGGGCAGAGGCCAGCCTGGGACATTCCAAGCTCTACAGTGACTGCAGGCATCTGGGGGCTCAGCTTCCCTCTGGTTCACCCTACAGGATCCCTAAGTTGTCCAAGGGAATGACGTATCTCCATCTCCAAATGCAGGGGTCCTGTGTCCACGTTCTAAGTACAGTTTAAAGCTGGATATAAACTGCACTGAAAGAAGGTGCAGCTTCCTCTTCAATCTAGCTACTGTGCATTATATAAATTATTCCTTTCACTTGTGAGTCAAGTCAGTTATTGCTGGATATTGATCAAACAAACTGCAACATTATCAGAGCAAAATAATAACAAAGGCGTCACTTAGGCACTGCCTAAGTGCTGATATTTCTGTCATAAATGATAAATAATAATACATTGTCTTCAGTTTTCTAACATTTCATAACTTTTCAGTCAAAGACAATACTCTTCTGTTCTCATTTCTTGGAAATTCACAAGGCTCCTACTAACCAGTTCACAAACAATTAGAACACATTTACTCTTCAGATATTACTAGTTTACATATCAGATTTTTTTTTAACTCAAAGCAATTACAAGCCCAATGCACTGCAAGCAAAGCTGCTCGTCAAGGAGACAGTATAGTAAAAACAGAATAAAGCTTCTCAATATCAAATATTAAAGAGCTACAGTGTTACAGACATTGTTTATTCACATTTGAGAAGGATGGAAGAGAACCGGCATGCGGTCTGTCTCAGTTTTTATGGGGGATGTGGGAAAGAAAAAAGAATCTCATGATTTGTAAGAGCTAGAAATAGCTTATAATTTATTTGTGGTCCCTGGATTATCTGTGTGCTGTCAGGCCTGCACAGGCATACTGCTAGGCTGCCTCCACTCCCACCCTACAGAGTAGGACACCTCTGAAAAAGGACAATCTATTTCCTTTCTAATATTCTTTCTAAATGTCATGTACTCCCCAAAACTGTATTTATTTTCTTGAAGTAAAACCAATAATAATGGTTACATGAGAAAATTAAAAAAAAATAAGGGAAGGAGATGAAAGAGGGAAGACTGCCACTGAGACACACTGCTGAAAGAAACACACAAAATGCATTTGCTTGCTTTGATGTTTCACACTGGTAGAGCTTCCAAACCTGAACAAGGCAGGTGATTATTATCTTTGTTTGTCCTTATATATATATGAGATAGATATAGATATGGATATGGATATATATGGATATGGATATATATATATCACTGCCCCCCTCAGTAACACAATAAACAGTTTAAATGCACACAGCACTTCCTTATGACATTTCTCCAATTACTCCTTCAAATTTTGACACAAATTTCTTCTTTCCTAAACATATCCATCAGTACTGCTTCCTCCCAGGCTGGTGACTGTCACCTTCTAATCAGTTGGTATTTACCCTGGGATATACAGGAATGCAAACAGCTTTTACCTCCCACACCAAGCTCTTCTGTAAGGTGCAGCTTGTTTCCCTCCCAAGAAGGCAGAGTGTGCCACCATCAGAGTTTGAAACAAATAGTGAACTTTTGGTGCATGGAATTTATCCCAAGCAAAACAGAAGGGTCACTGAGGCACTGGAAAGCTCTGCATGGGGTCACAGGCATTGGTCTGTAGACAGCAAAAGGGAGCAGGCAGGTGCCCCAGCTATCTCATTTCTGTGTCCCTGCTTACCTCTGATTATTTTATTAGGTTCCCATTATCAGCCTCCACACCTAAATTGATCTATCGAGAACTGCAGAGCCTGTTTCCACGCCTGCTCTCTGCCAGCCTATTCTGATTGCCCTCATTATTCCTCTTTCCAACAGAGAGAGATTCATTGCTTGATGTGTAAAACTGACTCGCTCCATCCCTTTGCTTATAGCTCCAAATCTGCCACCACACACAGATTATGCCACTATTTCTTCCCTCCTAAACTGTTTGACATCACAGCTTTTAACTGAACAGGGGAAGGAATAGAGGGAAGGAATGGAACACAAACTATTAAAATGATTACTGGAAAGCAAAGAATCCTCAGGAAGCATTGCAGCTTCCTGAGGTCGCTGGAAATTTAAACATTTCTTGTTTAATTCCTATTTATACCGAGAAGTTTTCAAGCCAGTCATCTGAGAAAATTAAAACAAAAACTATTGTTTACAAAGAGAGCACCTGTAGAGCAGCCCATGCTCTGCAGCTCTCTGGACTTCACTCGGCTCCCTGCTAAGAAAAAGGAATAATGTTTTAAAACCATCATTAGCTTTCATTCTGCGACTTCCCTTCTGTTGCCACCGTATTCCTCTATGTAAATGGGATTTATTTATTCATAGGCACTGGCATACCATTACTTTTGTCAAAGCTGGTCTCGCACACTCTGTTGTCTGTGCGCTCGTATAAACGAAGTGGAAAAGCAATTAAGATCGGCGGGGCTTGGGGCGGGGGCAGCGCCGGGGCGAACGCGATCCGCAGGAGCGCGGTGACTGCGGCTCTGGGCACGGCAGATAAGGGAGCTGACACAGATTAAAACAAATTGTGCATCCGTACCAGAGAGGAGCTAGGCAAACAATAGCAGTAAAAGCATAAATGTCAATTTGGAATGATAAAGGATACAATCTAAATGTAATATGAGAGGCCCCCAGACAAAAGGGAGAAATAGAAATTACACATTACCCAAGTACCAGATGCAATAAACAAACAAATATGTAAACACACGCATGAATATGCATATGGAAGAACTCAGATCACTGGATTGATGGCTCAAGTAGCTAGATTTTAAAGTAAAATACTCAACTATTTTTAAAAACAGTTTGCTAGATTTGAAAGGGGGAAGAAACCTTATTTATACTCCTGGTAATTTTATTTTAATTTTGAATAATCTGCAAGTGTCTCAACACATGCTTTCCTCTACATTCTACATTTGCATATTAATGACACAACTGTCCATAAGACTCAAACCAATACCAGGAGATACTTCCCTTTCTCACAAGAAGCTGGCTTTTATCTGCTGAAAGAACTGTCAAAAGGGTTCTCTAATTGCTTTCAGAATTTCCTCTCTCTTTTCCCTTCACGTTTTCTAGTCCTCTACAGCAGTTTGCCAGATGAACTATAAGGTTTCAAAGCTCATTTAAATAATCTTATGCCTATTCTAGCCCTGGTGAAATAAACCAAAATAGTTTCATCCAAACTGTGATCTAATAACCAGTCACAGATCAGTTAAAAGACCTCCCCAAGATTTACTTTTCACAGTCTACTTGATACAGTCAGATGAATCAAACATTTATTTTGTTATGGGGAGAAGTTTACATTTAACTTAATGAAAAAAGGTCACAAATACAAAGGAAATTATCAGGAGCTACATGTAGGAACCAGTGTGTAAAGCAGAGCACCGTACACAAAAAGATTTTCACGGTGCCACTACGCTGGGAAAGAACCTATTTAAGATTTTGACCTGTATCTGGGTTTGTCCCATCCACCTGTCAACAGCAATTTTTTGAGCAAAAACCATCACAAAATCAAATTAACCAAAAAACGTGCACATACAGACACCCACAGCTCCACACAAACATCTCCGTCAGTGTAGCTACACAGCAGCTTGACACAACTGATGCTATCAAACGTTGTGCATTTAAATAATGATCCATTCCAGGTGCTGGGAGGTAGTGTCACGCTCCAGACTGCAATAATATATCATAACAGTGGCCATCAGCACAGGTCCCTGCCAACTCAACTCTCTCCTTAGTTTAACATTTCAAAGTCTTGCCTTCAAACATTTAGAGATCAGAGAAGGTGGAGGAAAATGAGAATGTACATTTTATTCCTCCAAGTCTGAAATGCAATTCCTATTTGAAATACAGTCCCCAAACACTAGGTGAATAATTTTAGATTAATAAAATATGGCATTACTGCTGCTGTGTTTGAGTCCTTCAGGAGGCTCTCTATAACTAGGGGAAGTTACTGTTCAAAACTCTGTTATGAGGCAATTATACTGCCTGACATCTAACATCTTGCAAGGAAATCTCACTTTTGGGCATTAAGAATTAGCTGTGTTAATCTCATTTTATGAAAGACATAATATTTTCCTTTCAAGTATTCTTTTTAGAAATATGAGCTGCCAAATCTGCCTTATAATCTAAGGTTTCCATTCACAACTATTCAGTATTCTAGTAATGTCAACTTTGTTTTTATTTACGAACAACACTGATTCTTTGTATTTTCAATATTTTAAATTTTGCTTCTATCCTAGAACTATATTAAAAGGAGATTTAAATATGCAATAGAGCTGTTTGAAATACTGCATCTGTTCATCATCATTCCAAGCAAAAATGTATATTTATTTTGTAAGCATTCTATTATTTTCTGCATAGGGATTTTTTAATACTTGTCTTATTTTTAAAGATGTAAATAAAGATTAATTTCAATGAAGCTGCTCCTCTGCCATTTTTTTAAAGATTAATAAAACTGATAAAAGAATTTGAATGACAAAGGAATATATTCATTTACATGTCTACCATTTCTTGGGGACAATTTTCCATCTGTACATACACCCCAAACACTACAAGTTCCACCATTTATTAATCTTTTCTGCATTCCCTACTTGAGTATTCTGCTTTTCTTCCTTAGAACACCCCTAACAACCTGGTCATCATTCTACAAAATTGAGTCTTGCTTTGGGAAGTGTCAGGCAAAGGGCTTTTCCTGGCAGACAGGCAGCAGGAATGTTCTGGTTTGTGTTCAGGAGGAGGGGAATATTCTGTTTGAGCAGCACAGACAAGGCCTGTGGTGGTGCAGTGACCACTGGTGAAATGCTTCCTGTGTCCATGAGCACCACAGCTTCATTTGGCTTCCCAAATTTCACATTTCCAAACACTCTGCAGCTGGTTGCTGCCAGGATCAGACAGGCTTTCCTTGCTCCCCTGAAATGGGGGCTCCTCCTCTAAACCCTGCCCATGATAGGCAATGAAACAAACCCACATAAATATCACGTTGTCCAAGAACAAATACAAACAAAATAATGAGAAACTGGCAGCAGCAGCAGGCTCACACTCTCCCCGGCTGTCTCTGCTATGGAGAATGGTGATGAAATCACCAACAAAGACCTGCAGTGGTGCTGGAATAGGCAACAAAGGCTGGAAGTGGTTAACATTGAGCTACACCTCCTCAGAGCTGCAGTCCTCCTTCTTCAGCATCTACTGCAGCAGGGAGAGGCACCTGAACATGTGGGACCCACAGAGTCTGAGGATCTTGATGCTGGTATTTATCAGCCATGAAAGTAAGAATCCAAGGACTGAGGGCTAAAAAAGATTGAGGCAGGAATGAGGAGCTGGGAAATGGAAAGCTGTCAGTCAGGGGGATGGAGCCAACAAGAGAACACATCAAGGTTCTGAGAGAAACAAGACAGAAAGATAGCCCTGACAAAAGAGAGAAAAGAGACATTTGGAGTTCCCAGCAGAGGAAAGGACTAAAAACTATTGAGAAAGTGTGACAAAAACCAAAACAGAAAAAACCTGACACAGAGCCAGCCAAATTAAAGGGTGGAAGTCAGTTTGTAAGAATCACTAGAAAATGAGCGAGGGAAATGAGGATTAGGATTAGACAGACAGGCAGAATATGCACTGAACAACTAGCAGAGGTGGAAAAGGACCACCAGGAGAATGGTGGGAGGGGTGCCCTGCTACTCAGGGGCACATTCCCAGGCTGGCCAAAAAGCTGCTGGGGCTGGGGGGACAGAGCAGTGCTCCAGCTTCTGGCACAACACATTACAGAGGAAACGCCTGGGCACAGCCAGCCTTACGTGTGAAAATCAGAGGCTTCTCCAGGCTTGATTCTGCAGCTTAGGCTTCAGATCTTTTAAAGTTCAGTGTGTTTTATTTTCTTTGGCCATTTTGTTGTAAAATAGAAAATTACTCTCAGGGAACAGACTGACAGCTTCAGCTGGTGAGCAGGAGCTGTGGTCCCTACCAAACAACACACAGCTATTAATTTATTTGAAGGTTATTCTTATTATTTCTCATCACAATAACATTAAATGAGCTATGTACATGCACTGATGGAAAACAGACTTCACAATTTCTGTCAACAGTGCTGTATGTGTTACAAGTACAAGTTTGAATTTTTATTTGAAGTTTCCAGAGCTGCTTTGTTAGCTACAGAGTTGATCTCAATTTTATGTTGTCACCAAAGCAGAGCAGATTAACTTGGAAATTATGCTCAAAGCTTGAAGTGCTCTTGGATCATTTGTCCTTATTGAATGAAGGCAGATTTCTACATTTATTACACATTGCTACTGGTGCCACAGTTTTAAATATTGTTCTTTTCATCACTCTTTGTCAATTATCCTATGTTCAGAGTATTTTTTAACTAAATAAATATTTGTGTGTGGTGACTGTCAGCATTAGTAGAAAAGTCCTGAAAAGCCAGCTCATAAATGAAATTCTGATTTCAGCAAGTTCATTCTTCTCAGATAGCTACATTTCCAGAATAAATGATCATCTCTAATATCATTACCTGAACACAGCAAACTCGGATTGTAAAGGGTCTTGGCAGTGAATGATGATAGGCATCAGAGGCTTAATGTTTAATTACTGAACAGAGTTTTCTGGAGAGTTAAGAGCTAATATCATTCACTTGCTGCTGTTGGCTATGTGGCAGAATATTGTGGTTGTTGTGATCTGTCAGGGAGAAGTGATTCATAAACTTTGCTGCCTGGTCCTCAAATGCACAGCTGGTGGGAATAAAAAATGGACAGCTATTTATGGCTGAAAATCCCAACAGGAAGTGTCCTGAAATCCACATGAAAAATAAGTAGAAAATCTTAATGAGGACGGTGCATTCCTATACACTGTGAAGCACAGAACACAGAACACACACCTGTGTGTTTTAGGAGTAAGGGTGATAACTAAACTAATTCTCATGATAATTAACAAAGACATCCCCTCTGCTCAACAGAGAGAGTGAAGCAAGCTGGGTTTGGCATCTTAATACCCTCTCAATGTAAACTACGATGGAAAGGGACAAAGGAAAGGGGAGATTGAAGAAGATTCCAATGCCTACTTTTTCTTTTGCTACAAAGAGCAGGGATACATCGTGAGCTCTAAAGGAACTAAAGAACATCCCCAGTGACCCAGTGGCAAGGGTTTTGTGGGGAATGGCAGGTGTAGGTCCCGGCTTGCAGACCTAATGTGGTTTTTTCCTTTCAGTCTGTTCTCTTTTGTTCCAAACCATTGAGAAAGCTAAAATATAGTGAGTTAAAAACCTAAAACCCATCCCAAATAACTTGAGAACAAAATTTTTCTCACTTTATCCAGAAATGCTCCAATAGAGATTGCAGGAACATTCATAAATGCTGTGAGTGTTCCTACAGGCACAGCAGCTCCTGGGCTGAGGCTCCCACCAGAACAATCCTTCCAAAACCACAAACTCTGAGCACCACAAATCAAAACGTTCACTTTCAGAGACAATTTCAACAGGCAAGAACATGCATCTCCTATCTAGATATGCTAAGCAGCAGTAAGAACAAATGTTCGTTGTGGTGGTCTTTAGGCTCCTTTTCTATTAAAAGCCTTTTCTATTTAAAAATGCTATTTAAAAAGAAAAATTCTGCACTTTTCAGCATTCACATGTTACCTTCTATGCATGAATAGTTGGATACATGTTTAAGAGTGAAGGAAGAAAGAAGGAGCTTGATTTTAGATATTGAATACTCATTTAAATATGCCTGACAGAGCTCTGTTCTCAACTCTCATCTGTTTCAATCTAGTTAATGAAATAATGTTTTATATAATAAATAACAGGGGAATTAAGCCAAGGAGATAACAGTAAGCACTAAATAATGAATCAATGCAAGTCTGGCACATAGCTTAAAGTTGTTTGCAAAAGAAATACATCAGATCTGATCTTTAAAAAGGAAGCAGAGCCCTAATTTACTTAGGAAGGGTGATCTATTCTGTACCTGCTGGCAGAAGGCCCTGTGATTCTGCCATGGCTGCAGTAAGAACTAAACCATTTACTGACAACTGGAAGAAGGAAGAATAACAGGAGGTGAGAAGAAAGAAAAAAACAAAGCCAGCACAGAAAGGCAAGAAGTAGAAGAGATGGAGAAAATTAGAGTTCCTCATCAGTGAGAGGACCAGCAAGAGGCATGGTGTGGCATGTGCTCCAGGGAGGTCAGCAAGGATTATCAGTTCAGACTCTCACATGGAAAGAAGAGAAAGGAGCAGCACCTCTCAGCACAGCAGGACATTCTCCAAAGGAGACACTGACAGTGGGTCCGAAGCAGGGCTAATTAGAACCTCATCTTTGCACAAATATCTTGAAAAGTGCAGCTTTCCAGCTGGTTTTGACCAAGTCCAGAGTGCAGCCAAAGGAGGCAGTTCAGCCCTGCTGCCCCAGCCCCCCACTTGCTGCTGGAGGTGACACCAGCAGTGTGCTCTGAGTGACACCAGCCCGCCAGTCCAGCTGGGACCAGACCTTGTCCCTGGGCTGGCCGAGCTGCCAGGCAGGAGCTTGGAGGATCCAGGAACACAGAACTTCTGGAGCTGGCACAAAGGGAGGGAGAGCAGCAGCAGCGTGGAGCCAGGGACAGGGAAGGCAGCTCAGAGTTGGGCTGATGGCAACCAGTAATGAAAATTAGACACCAAACTAAGACTGTGACAGCCTTTGTACATGAATTAACTCTTTTACAGCTGCCTATGGCACTCTCTGAGTAATCACAAATACTCTCTTTACCAAACATCATTTTTGGCCAAGTCTGTCCTGCACTTTGGCAGGTGACACACACAGGCTGCAGTTACAGGTAGCTGTGTATGAAGCTGTGTATCACTTTGATGAGAATGAGGTGCTTTATAAACATTAATGCATTTAAAGTCAGAGCTGTCAGTCTTCTGTGGAAGTGACATCAGTCAGCTCCTTTTTGGGAGGGACAGGGCAGCTCAGCTGTGGCTGCTCACAGCAATGAGCTCAGCTTGAGCTTAGGCAGGGCTGACTTCTGCTGCCAAATGAAGGCGATGTTTTGCCCATAAGTCTCAGCTCTGGTGAATAATCAAAAGAAAAAGCTCTCAATGTAGGCATCATTACTGAGACACTTGAAAAGGGGGCCTTATGGAAAAGCTGGATCTGAGGCTTGCTGCTTGTCAGCACCACTGATTAACCTGAGTGCATCTCCATGCTGAGGCATCTCAGCCTCTGGGCAGGAAAGGAGCAGGGGCTGAGCAGAGTGGGGAGGAACTTCTGAATCGGGGCTGTACTTCTGCATGCTGAGGGAAACAGTGTAAAGGTCACAGTAATAAAATAAAATAAACCACAACGGGGTTATATCCAGCTAAATGAAGGGCTAAAGGTATTCCAGCCTATGCTTTTCCTTTTAGAAAATGTAAGCACACTCTTTTGTAGCTCAGGTAGGTTTTTTGCTGTCTTTTACTCTAAGTTACAAATTTTGACTAACTTTCTTCAAGCACAACACTGAACAGTCTGTAACCTGCTCTATTAAAGTAGATTTAATTGAGAACACAGCATGCTTCCTAATATTACCTACCTGAATTTTTCTGTGGGCTGGCTATCAGTTCTCAATGTTACATCACACTCCCACTTCTCACTCGATCCTGGCCCCCTGCTTTGAGAGCTCTGCAGTGCTGTTTCCCAGCTGGAAGAATTCTAGCCAGGCTTTCTAACCTCCAGAACACATAGACCAAATGGCTACTCAGAAATATCTGCACACTTCCATGTCCACAGTTTAACAGAACTTTTAAAAACCCCACCTCACCCTTGTAGAAGAGAAAATGATGGAAAATGGAGTTAGGCTGAATAAATGAATCAGTTTAGCTTCTGAAAGAAAAAACAGGTTTCTATTCTCCCTACTTGCTTTTAGATTGCTGACTTCCATAATACTCTCTATAGACATCACTTAGATTTCCACACCTTTTCTCAGTTTTAAACTTTCCATTACTTCCACAGAAACAAGCTCTGTTGAAGGCTTAAATTAAATAAAAAATACTTCTGAGGGAAAAAAAAACCCCAAGAACCTTTCCTACAAGTTTTCATAAGATCTTAAATGCTCTAGAAGCAATGTTAGAGAACTTGCTGTTTATAAACACTGAAGAAATTAAAAGTCACTTGAACTAAACTGAAAACAAAACCTTTTCATTAATTACACTTCCAAAAATTAGCATCAGATGCTAATTTGAGAAGATTTTAGGGAAAAATTATTTGCACTATCCAGTCCAAAACTTTATCTATGACATACTTTCCTTCTAATAGGAAAATTTGTTACATATCTGCAATAACCACAAATAAAGATGATAAAAAGTAGCTCAATGGTTAATAGTAATTTAAGAACAAGCAACATAAGTGTTTTTTAAACAGTGTCCACTAAAAGCAATGGTGTTCCTTTGTATATTTCTGTTTGTCTCTAGCTTATTCCCAAACCATTTTCAATAATTTTGAAGCACAGCAAAACCAGAACACTGAATTTCTACTTCAAAAATGTTACCAAAAAAACACAGGAAAATCTCTGGGATGTTTCTTAGAGAAAATTTTATCTTGCAAAAAGCCAGCACTGCTTCTTATGGCTTGGACCCTCTCCCTTGCTATTTGGGCACAAAAACATTTCTACACAAGTGGTGTGATACATTGTTTTACTTCAAAAAATAAATTCTAGTTATATGGGTGAACATTCATGCTCTATATAAAACATGCAGTTGTTCTGTAGAAAAAAAAAAAGTAATATATATATTTTCAGAACACGTTTTTGATGTGTAATGAATGCTTTGTTTAAAGTGCTTCATAACACTATTTTTATGAGTCTTTTGCAGAAAATTTCTTAAAACACAGTGAAATTTGAACAGTGTAGCTGACTGTGTATGCTAAAAAAACAAACCTGACAACAAACACCCCCAACAGCTAACTCCCCCTAAATCTTACCCAGTGCTATCTCCCAGGAAATTGTGACAGATTCTATGAGAAACCTGGGTCACGTGCACATTAGGAATTCTTTCCTGCAGGGTTAGCAGGTGTGGGCTATGTCAAACAAATTTATTGCAGTCTGTGCTAATAACCAAAATTATAGAAAACCTAGATGAAAGTGCTCTGCATCCAGCTAATTTGAAGCTACCTTATGAGACAATAACAAGCTTCTAACAGTTTTCCCCTTTTTTAAAATACACTAATTATGCTTAATGTTCCCTGTCGCATTAGCTTTCATGGTAATTATATTTCAAAACTTTTGCAATTAGGGTACAGTTAATATTGTGGAATATTGCAATTATTTTTCATTGTGACACCTCTATTGAAAACTGGTGGCATAATGATCGCTTTCTTCAACTAAATCAGAACTGTAGAAATATGGCAAATGAACCAATTATAGATTATTATTTCTAATTACAGATAATACCCTTTTCCTTGCTTTGTCCAGAACAATTTCCCAAATACCCAGACTCTTCCTAATTAAAAAAATAAAAAAGCCTAACAAACTGATTTCTCCACCTTCACTTTTCTTACACACATTCTAACACATATATATATGTCTGTAGTAAGTAAATATATACTGTACATTATATATTTATAACATGTGAGCATGGACAGACGTGGAAAGGCGCATCAACACATACAGAGATAATTTACAGTTGATAGAGGTTCAGTCAACTGCATCTATAAATGTAAATACCACTAAGTGCTCACTCTGAGCGAGGATTTTACTCAGTGATTGAGCCTCGAAGGAAACTTCAAATCCATTACAAATGCACTCTGCACCATTTCTAAATTCAGCCCCACAATAAAGAACATTTCCTTATTTCTGCTCACCCTCCCTCTTTAATAAACTCAAGGGCTTTGGCTCTCTACCCTTAAGCCTCTTGCTCACATTTCCATCATTAAACCTAAATATCAACCTCCCCCCATTTAGAGACTGGGTTCTGTTTATTGATGCTGAATGACCTCAAGCCCTTGATAAAAGACAACAGCAGAAATGACTAAGAACTAATATATATAATCGTGAAAATTTGAGGTTCACTCTGGGGTTTTGAAGAGCTGCTTGTAATTAAACCAGCCTATAATTTGGTAGGACAGACCACTATTACATAAAAGTACTTTCTGAAAAAACACAGCATAGGAGAAAAAAAAGCAGCCAGACAGGTAATGGGAGTCATTCTGTTATTTTCACTACTTTAGCAATTCTGAGATTAATTATCATTTACCATTTACATTCTTCATATGGAATTTTAATCAAAGCTTGCTTAATTAAGTTTTCATTTAAATTACACTAAACCAGTGATAAGTAAATCAATGATCAAATCACTGACTTCAAACAGAGAAGACCTTACCAAATTCCCTGGCTTGCCAAACCCCGCCATCTGTACATTTCCCAGCTACCAGACTAATGAATTTCAAGGTTATATTACAAGTGTAAGATACAATTTCTGGCCAGCATCAGACAGTGGGAATAAAGCATGTATAAAATGCTTTCACATCATTTCTGGCATGAAAAGATCTGGGAACAACTTTACGTGACTCCTTATTCCCTTCAATAAAGAGCAACACAAGACTTAAGTAAAACTCCTCCAAAGATGATTTCAGGCAGAAATCTGAAAATTGCAAATCTCAGCTCATTCAATACTGTGGAGTAAGGTTTTTTTAAGAGGAATTGCCTGAACAATGAGCACATTTTCAAAATGAACTATAACTCTCTCTCCTCTGACCCTCTGAAACTCTAAAAGCTGATTTGAGTGATTAAATGACAGCTGCAAGTCATGAGAAATCTGGCACAGAATGTAATTTTTAAGAATGCCTCAAAGTCCTGCCATCACTAATGTCTGTCATCACCTACCTTTCCATCATCTCTTGGCTCATATTAATTGATTTTTTTTTAAGTTTACGTGACTTATATATCTGGACATAGTTTTTTTTCATGCAATTTTTGTTTCCATTTACTTGAGACATACAGTCTCCACCATCTGCTGGGCACTGACAAAATACAGGATAAATAAACTGTGCAGTGGAACGTGTTTCTCCCACTCTGGGTAACAAGAACAGGACCACTGAGGTTATGTTCATGTATATTTGTATACATACATGCTCTATATGAAAATCACCTATAAACTATACAGGTTTCCAGTATGTGGATACAGACAATAACCAAACACATCTATTAATACAAGTATCTGCTTAATAATATCTGATTAAATATTACTGACAACAAATGCTATAATAGCCTTGAAATAGGTCAACAAAGGGGTTAAAAATAGTAGTGGTTTGAAAAGAGGGATTGGCTTCTTGTCCTCATGGGAAAAAAAGTATTCAAAATAAATAAATAAAGAGCTTTTCATTTTCCTTCCCTATGCTATTGGCTATATATAAAACCAGTCCTCGAAAATCCATCATATTTGAAAATAAGCTCCTTTTGAAAAACTCCTCATGAAAAATCAAAATCAACTACTTTAATAAAATAACAATTCTACAGAACAGGCGCAGGGGTTTTTTTGGGGGGGGGTAGGGGTGGGTGGTTTGTTTTTTTTTTTTGTTTTTTTTTTTTTTTTTTAATTTTCTATGGTGTAATTCTGCCCAATTCTTTAAAAAATTTCCATCACATCACAAATAAAACTTTTAAGATAATAATCAGTTTAAAGAATAATGGCTTCAAGATTTTGAAGATTCAAGAAACAAAACCAATACTAATGTGCACCAATTTAACTGCACATCATCTCTGCTAGAGTGGTTAATGATGCAA
Source organism: Toxostoma redivivum (assembly GCA_013397375.1). NCBI lineage: Eukaryota > Metazoa > Chordata > Aves > Passeriformes > Mimidae > Toxostoma > Toxostoma redivivum. The sequence goes on from VXBI01001219.1 coordinate 1,218,479, forward strand.
GCACAGGTGTTAATTTTCCTGTTCTTCCTCATGATCATCCTTTTCTATTGGACAACAATATTTGCTTTACTCACAGCTATCAGAATAAGAGGATAAAAAATGCTGGTAATGTCATATTTGATGTCCACCTAAAACATGCCAGTAAATTTCACTTGGGAAATTCCATTCCTTCTCTAGAAGAAACATGGATATTCCAAGTTCAATTAAAAATCCACTGCTATTTTAAGTTGCTTTATTAACAAAACCTTTTCCCTCATATATGTTGTGTTTCTAAGTGGAGACACAATTTTATTTCCAGAAACCTTTATGATGCAGTTTTAATTATATGCAAATTCCTGCTTAATTGATTAGTACAATAATGCCTATGTGAGGCATAACAATCCTCTATAATGACACAACAGAACTTATGTTGCTCTGAGCCACTGATATTCAAGTATTCCCAGAGTAAGTGCCAATGGCTTTTTTGGAGCTCTTCCAATATTCAAAAAAGGGACCTAACTTTGCTGTCATTAAAAACTACAACATTATTTTGGTTTTTTCCTCATCTTTCAGAAAATTCAACATTTTTTTTCACCTGTTGATTTAATATTCATCAATACTGAATCTCTAATGTCTCATGAAAAGGATTCAACCAAGCTCAATGGAAGTGCAGGAACCTGGAGTTTGTTCATAAATTCAAAAACTTCTTCATAATACTGTCTGTGTTTTGACTAATATATAATGTTTGCAGTGATCCAGTCAGTAAATCTGCGATTTCAAGTTTGCTTACCTATTCAGTTTTAGATCCCGTAATAAGATTTTGACACTTCCAGCTAAAAAAAAGGTGGCATTAAAGTTTCTCAAAAAAAATCTTAAGGTTTGCATCAAGACAACATAAAAATTATCCATATCTATTCTGATATACATCACCTGTAAATATAAGTGGGTTTAATACCCTTACGTCACCTTGCTTAGTAGTGAGAATTCAGCTATGGAGAATCCTTTCATTGGTTTGCATTTTGTAATTGTGAAATAGAGATGCCACATGAAGAAGTGCCTAAAGGAGCACTAGGCACCGAGTTTGAGGCTCAAACAAGATTTAAGAACAAATAAAAGCAGGTGAGCAGCTTCATTATGTGAATTTTGATGAATAGGGTGCAAACGAGAAATCATTAGAGAGCCCTTAACCATCATCTAATAACACAGATTAACAAAAGCAGCTGGGAGAGCTGTAAGAAAATCAGTTCCCTTTATTGCATGGAGGCTGTGAGAGCAGGCAGAGCAAACTGCTCAGATGGGGAAGGAGCTGTGACTGGGTTTTGCCTGCTCTGAATGTTCTCCATCCCTGTGAGCTCCACTCATGGGAATGTTCAGCAACATTCATTTATTGTTGTTATACCATTAAATTAGCCATCTCTCATACCTTCAACAGATCCCAAAGTGCAAATCAAAGGTGGAAGAAAGCATTAAATCTTATGAAAATATGAAGAGGGCAGTTTCTACAGGAGCACAGTGGCCTGGAGAGGCATTCTCACAGCAGGGCTCCCACTGCTCCCACCCAGTGATGCCTTGGAGTGGCCACCTGGAACACAGGCTAGACGGAGTTCAAAGAATACAGTGGGTATCTGTTAAAGGCTTTTCATAGGTACACCTTGGGCAGTCAAAAGCCTGGCAGTGACTACCTACACCCAGGATGGACAATTGTCATGAGTTTTTCAGGCAGATATATGTTTGGTCTATTCACATATTGGGGTTAATCCTCCAATTACACCTTCAGGGAATGAAGGTTTGCTTCCACAGTGATTCACTTTCTTTATACTTTTCAGGGCCTGAGGCTGAGGATGTCCTTGGTTCTCAGGCCTGGAAGGATTGTTTTGTCTGCCCAAACTGTGATGAGAGCTTTCTAACACTCTGTATGGAGTTCAGAGTTATACACTAATGCAATACAGGATCTGAAAAACATAAAAGCTAAAACTTAAGACATCACCTCACTTAAGGCATTTGCTCTGTGTTTGCCCTGCAGTAAGAAAAGAAAAACTTAAGCCTGGAAAAAGGAATACAAATCTAACTGTAGCTCAGACTGGAGACTAATAGGGGGGTGTACAGAGAGTTTTGGTTAGAAAACACGATGGGATTAGAAAAACTAGAGGGGGAAGTTCTTTTTATGTTCTCTTTACTTATTATTTTTCTGTTTTTGATAATTCTACATTGAAACCACAATCTGAAATGATATTATTTCAGTACAGTTTTCTCAAGCTTTTTAGGTGCTTTCTCATAAAACCACCTGAGAACATTTTGTGGAAATTAGAAGTAATTCAACAGCAAAAGTTTTACACAGATTTAAACCTAATGGTCGCATTTCTGTAGATGCTCTTAATATAAGCCTGTAACACAGACTTTTTTGTTAATCAAATGAACTTAACAGGTTGGTTATTTAAAAACAGTTCAAAATTTAAGATTCTTATAAAAAAGTATGTAAGGTGGATATTCAAACATCCCTTATGAACCCAACACCCATGTATCCTACCCTTTTCCCTAAACCAAACAGACATCAAACCAACCATCCAGATTTTGAATTTGTGCCTCTATATCCCCATAGGAATTTGGAAATCTGAACTGAATCTGCCTATACTATAAAGAAAAAAACACTCTATAAACCAATCTATACTATGCTGTGAAGAAACCACTGGACACAGAGGCTGTTGATCCAGCAGGATCCACCAGTACTAATTTGTTCAAAGACATGTAAATGTTAAACATGAAGCAGTTGGCATCAGCTGAACCCAACGTGACTGCTTGGTGTTCCCCAGAAGAATCAGCTGCACTGGGGGGGTCCTGGTCTCAATGAGCAATTGCTGGAGCTCCCCAGAATAAAACTGCCTTGATAAAGAGCTGTGAAACAGCACCAGTTGCTTTGTGACAGCAGGATATTAATGGAAATTGTTCCAAAAAAAGAAATTGAAACAAGAGTGTCTAATCCATTTGCGCTTCTGGCATGATCTCAGAGGAACTGAGGAATCAAGGCTGTGGAATCCTTCCAGCTTTCATCCTTCAACAACAGAAAATAAAAAGAAAGGAAAAAGATATTTAGAACTGGCCTGTAGCTGGAAAGCAAAGGAAGAACCAAGTTTTGTGGCCATCTATGTACATCTGGATGACAACAGCTAGTGATTTGTATTATCTCCCTTTCCCCTGGAAAACATTTGGAAGGATGGCTGTGCCACCTGTGGGATGGGCTGCCCTTCAGCTGCTGCCAGGGCACTTAGGCAAGGTGAGTTTCCAGCCAGTCTTGAGTCTTTTCCTTAATTACTCTTCTAAGGACAGTCCTTCACAGCCTTTCTGCAGTACCAGAACCACCAGCTCTCAGCCTGCTCATACACTTCACTCCACAACCTCCTAATCCCATCATGATTTCCAGTCACTCTCCAAATGGAAATTTAAGCCTTGGAAATACCTCATTTTCTTCAAGGCACCCTGTTTTTCTCTTCACCATCTTCTCCAGCTGCAGATAGCTCTCACAACTATAACTGACTGGCCTTAACATGTCTACTAAGTTAATGGATTTTAGAATAAATAGCTGTTTTCTAAGTAGTTTCTGCCTAGTGCCTGCTTCAAACCACAAGGAGACAAACTATTCACAAATATCTAACTGAATTTTGCTACATTTGTAGCTGAAAAAAAGCTAGAGAATAAAGAGACAGACTTGGAAAATGCAGAAACAATAAGGATTTCGTTTTGGAAATTCAGAACCATTTCATTTTCAATAATTTAAAGCAAATATTTTCACTTTTCCTTTTGATGATTTAAGTGTTTTTCCTTTTTTTTTTTTACCCACACTGAAAAGTAAAACACAAAGGTTGAAAATTAAGAGTGAGAAAAAACCTAACCCACTTTCTCCTGTTGATGGAAGTGTTTCATATTCCTAACCAAATTTGCTGATTGTAAAAGTCAAAATTTCTTCTTTCATCCCTTCTAAGTCTTACCAATGGCATTTTTATTTCTTTGGCATCCATGTTACATGGTTTTGCAGCAAGTTTTTTTCAGGTGAGTGGAAATGCAGGTGCCAGGAGCTAATGAAATCTTCATGACAGGGTAACAAAGGTTTTATTTGCCCAGTCCCTGTCCTCAGTCTCAGCCCGAGAGAATCACTCACAGCCATCCTCTACCACTTGAGCTCCAACTCCTCAAACTCCCTCCTCTCAACTTCTATAAATTATTATATTGTTTTACCTTTTAAAATTATGTTTTCAGAAATCTGAAGCTCACAAGCTAACAAAGATTTTACACCTTTCCATATTTGCTAGTCCCTATAATTGACAGGTTTCTGTCAAGTGAAACAATTATCCACATGTTTGCAGGAAAAAGTATTAACAAACATGCTCAACACTGCTTTGTTAAGCAGAACATTTCACACCTCATTACTTAATTGAGGAGTTAGCCTTGTGTTCAGTGTACAGAATTCCTGCTGATTCCAGTAGAATATGCTATTTGTATACCCCAAAATAATTACCATGTCATATGCATTACAGATTTAATTAATTCACTACATAATATTAAAGTCCAGATTTCTGAGTTCTTCCAAAAATGACGTGGATTTGCAGCTGGGACTTCCCATTTCCTTCCATACTACCAACTGTTCTCCAGATCTGAAGACTAAGAGGGAACTTTCAAAATAACAGGCTCAGAAATCTTTTTCTTAGGGAGTGTTCAGACAATAATAATTTTTTCTGTAATTACAAATGGAGTTTTTGGGGCATGGCAGCTCACAGCAAACCAATCCCTCTTTTGCAGATTTTGAAAGACCTATCTGCACAGTAAGAGTCCCAACTTTTAGTGTTTGGGGTATATAGGCTTCTATGCCCCCACATTATATTTTATAATTTATAAAAAGTCATTCTCATTTTCTACAGTGTTCTAGTTTTTGCTCCTAAATTAGCAGATCATCAGGTACAAGGAGTCTTCTCAAAACAATCCAATTTCCATACCAAGTTGCCAATTTTCCTTCCTTTTGATTCACTAGGTTTTTCTTTCAGATCCAAACTATGCAAGATAAGCACCAGCTATCCCTGCAATTGTAGGGATGCTGTTATGGTTCTGCTTGTAGGTGTGCATTTATTTATTTATTTCACAAATCATTACCCCTGACATGAATAAAAGGAGAGAAAAGCTGAGTTTCTGAAGATCCCACTGCTCCAGCCCCATGACACCCAGCACAAATGCATTAGACAGAAAGGAGCCATTGTACAGGAGCGACGTGTGAGGCAATACCTTGGTGGGGAGAGGCAGGGATCCAAGGAGAGGGGAATGACAAATAGCATCCTACATGGATGGAAAAGGTCACTGCAATAAAAGCAACCTGGGGAGCTGGGAGTGAGTGAAGCATTGCTAGACTGGGAGAAAACACAAAGTCCAAACAAACAACAGAGCAAGAGACAAAATTTCCTTCACATGTGAATGTGACAGACAGAGATGTAGAATCATTTTGGGAACTGACAAAATGGAACAAGATTCCCTCTATGCCTTGATGTGAAATGATCTGAAAAATAAGCATTTACTCAGGCCAGTAATTAACTTCTACAAACATTCAAAGTCCTCGACTTTCTGTATAACATCTGTCAGAAACACAAATTATGCATATTTGCAATATAATAAAAAAGGCAATGTTTGGTTGATTTGCTTCCATGAGAAAAAAATAGCCCCTCATCTGTAGTTTTATGTAGGTGTAGAAGAAGAGATTACAGGTGACCTTGCCCCTGATAAGTCACAGTTGTACGAATTACCAAAGAAGAGGAATAGCCTTGCCCTTAATGGGTTTCAGCTGTGACTAATAAAGACAAGTGGGATAAAAGGGGTGAGCTCGTGGGTTAGGACATCTTGGAGGTAGAAGGCCTGGAGAAAGAGAATCTCGAGGAGCACTGAGGAAGAAGGAGTGAGCTAGAGAGACACAAAGAAGACCAAAACAAGGAAAAGAGTTGCAGTAAAAGATGTGCTATGAGGTCAGTCTGGATCTGATGGAATTAGAGCCTGCAGTCAGAGTTGAGCTAGGTAAAAGCTGTGTTCAGAGTCTGCAAACCAATACTTGCAGTCATAGTCCAGCAGGAAACATCCAGCAGTCAGAGTCTGCAGTTGGACCCTACAGTAGGAGCTTGCTGTAGTCAGGGTCAGAATGGCTAAGCTGTAAAAAACAAACCAGGACCCTTTTCATGTTATTGAGCAAGAGTCTGTGTCTTGGTTCATCTCTACCCCTAATGAGAGGTCTGCTGCAACAGTTTTAGTTCATGTTTATTTCAAACATTGCAGAAATTACGGACTCCACAGGAACTGGATCAGATCAAGACTTGCACTGCAAGGCCAGCTGTGCACAGCCATACCAGGGCAGATGTGGTGTGAGCAAAGAGCATCACCAGAAAGCCCCATCAAGCACCACGCTCAGCTCTGAGTGCACCTGAACATCTGCTTGTTCTCCCAGGAGAGATTTGTGTAACCCTGCACCAAAATAAAGCCTATGCTTATTGGAGGACCCACAGATTTTTATTATGTTCCCACTGTAGCAGTGTCTGCACAAGGTAGCTGAAGTTGAGACTGCAAGAAAGACAAAACCCTGGTCTGCAAAAGCATTCAGCAGCAGAAGATGCAGTGATGCAGACACAGGAGGCCTCCTTCCAATATGGCTTGTACACTTGAAGAGCTAGATTAGGAAGTAACAGGAAAGGATAATTTGCTTGACTGAGCTCTGTTTTCAGCAGAGGTTTCATCAATAAAGCTGTATGTGCAAACTCTTCTGGGGCATGTGCTCCCAGAGGGCAACAGGGCTGGGGCAGGGAAACACAAAGGGAAAAATATTCAGAGTAAAATGACAGAGTCCAGATTTCTTTCTGTTTATGCTGAAGGGATGTTGCAGACATGCATGGGAGAACTGCCAGGCAAAGAATCAGGCATTAATAGGGCAAGAAGAAAAATAACACCAAGAATAATTAGTAATCACTGATCAGTTATTCCAGTGATGTGCTTAAGTTTCCCATCTCCTGTACTTTTTAAAATAAGGCTGAGTATCTTCTGAAGGAAAAAATTCCTAATTTTGATTGATTTCATCATGCCTTATATGAATACAAACTCAGTTTCTAGAGATGTTAATGTGATAAATAGGTAACATATATTTACAGTTTGCCTGATAAAATGCTAATATTTATAATCATATTAGAAACAGGTATCAAAACTTAAATCCATTAATGTAATTTTATAACTAGGAGTAATAATTAAGCACTAGATAAACACACAATTTATCTTTTAAATAAACCAGAAGTGTATGGCATATCAAAATCAGAAAATCCATAAGGCAAGATATTGACTCAGACGAAAAGTGTCTCCTTGCTTTCAAGTGTTTGTAATGTCACTTATTTGGATTTATAGGGAGAAGGAAGCAAGTAATTAAATTTTCTGCTATTACAAAACCAACCAACCAAGCCACCCACAGAACCTTCTGTATACAAGAATTGCAAAATATTTTGAAAAAATAATACCCTAAATTTTAGATTCTATACTTTGTAGCCCATGAAGTGCAAACACTTTGCATATGCTCAACTCTTCACTTTAATCAGCTACCAAATTGTGCTGGTAGGCAGCTAAAAACATGAAATGTTTTCTAAATGTTGCCTTTCCACATAAACAGCAGCACCATCCACTATGGAAGTTGTCAGGACTGTGCCACTGCCAATGAAAGGGAGATGCAGTTGAGAAGATTAAAAACTCTGTATCAAAAGACAAAATTATTAGAAAGCCTGGAAAGTTCTTCCCACACAGCATGACTTACAGCAGAGACCATCAGCAAGAACAGTATTAGCCTTTTCTACACACAAAGGAAAAACACACAAGCAGCATCTGGACTCAGCATATGAAAGAAAGAAAAAAAAATTTTCTGCTTATAATTGCAGTATCCACAGTGCCTTTCACTTTTCAAGCAAGGTACCAAGTCTAGGCACTGATTTTCTTGGTGCAGTGACACAGAGCAACAACATCGAGCCTTTACATTTCAAAAGCTTTCCAAAGTTTCCCAGTTATTGGTGATCTCTAAGTAGCTGCCATGATACAGAATAAGCATTGGTAATGAGTGGCCACAGCCACTGAGTTATGTCCCAGCCATCAGGAGAGCTGTCAGAAAATAGCAACACACAGAGAAATGGAAACTTGGGAAGTCTGTGCTGCAGCTGCTTTACTGGGGGGCTTTTTTTTGCTATGGGGGTTCCCAGTTCAACATGTTTACAAATATTTAAACAATCAAAAGCAGCTTAAAAAAAAAAACAAAACTCTCCAACTCTCAAAACCATGGTGAGCTTAAAAAAACCCTGTAAACAACAGAATTAGAGTCAGTTCTCAATTCTATAGCTTTTTGTAATTCATTATCATTTTTATTACCACAGAACCTTCTGTTTGAGATTGGATTGTTATTATTATGAATTCATAAATTAATAAATAGAATGTTTCTGCAATATCTTAATATCTAGAATCATGTCTTCTGGCTGAAATTCAGACATCTGCAGGCATCATCAACACAGGGTACAGAGATTAGCAGCAGCAATAATATCAGTAACAGTTGCAGCAACATGGAGCTGATACTTTAGAAAAAGTATAGCCTTCAGTTTCAGTGGGAAAACGTTGTTCATGCTGTTCCCTCCATTTCTAATTCCAGTTCTAAGCTCTAAAATTAGACTCAGTGCTCAAGAGATGCAACAGAATGAGAATGTAACTGGTCATTTAGGATTTAGAGAATTTAAGTATTAGAAACAAATTCGGGAAAAAATATTTATTTTAAGGCCTTGCTGCTACATCCACACACTGTACAATACATGTACAAAGAGAACTCTTGCTTACTATCTCAAAGATAGGCCAGGCTCCATAGGAGAAACAAACACGTAATTTACTTTTAATTTGGAAACAGAAATGAGAATGATCAATCTACCACCCTTTTTGTGCATTGCTGTAAAACATAAGAATGAAGCTCCTTGTGGCATTTCCTTGTGAGTAAATTGAGTGAGAAGCACCCTTTCTCAGGAGAATTGTATACACAGCTGTAATGCAGGGCTGCCTTTTGGAGTCAGTTATAGGAAAGGATAGGAAATAACCTAGAAACCCCAAACCTGGAACCTTAACCGATTTTAACTGTTGCTCTTTAAGCATAACTTGACAAATTCTACAACGTAATATTCTGAAAGAGGTCCTGAAAGATCCAAAAGTAAACAAACACAAGAACAAACAACAAGCAGCAGAATAAAAACAACACCCTCTCTCCCGGCCCCAGCTGCAATATTGATAAGGAGAGGAAGATTCCAATTCCTTTTCTCCCTTGTTGCTGCTCTTCCATCATTACCTCCTGAGCCAGCCAACCTCTTTTCTTCAGTCTCTTAAGTAAACCAAAGGCAATAGTTCATGAGGATTTAAAAAACAAAAAAAACCCAAACAAAAAAAAAATTGAGGCTGCCAATGTATTTTCTGTCCTGTAGGTTGACAGGTACAGAAAATTGAGGTCTCCATTCAGTAGGGGGTGATACTTAATCATCTGAAGGGATGTAATTATTTTCCTATAGGATTCATTTATTTCTTAAAGATGACAATACTTCTGCATTTTGGTTTGCATTATAGAGTAGAAACTGGAAATATGTCTTTATTTGATGCCAGATTTTAAGAGGGCTATAAAGCAAACACTTCCAAGCAGAGGACCTAAAATAAGTACTCCAGCTACAGTACATTAATGAAAATTCTGGCTTCTTTCAGAAAAGATTTTTACAAACTAGATTAAACTGCATGGAGATGGTGGTAATTACACATTAATAATAATGAAATTCCATAGACAGGTAGTATCTGTGGAACACAGGAGATCCATATAGATATTTATACTGAATATAATGAATATTGATATTTTACATTATATTTCCATACAACAGGCTGATAAGAAAAAGGAGTCTTACTCTTTATTTCAACTCTAACTAACAGACAACATTAAAGAACAACAATTATTTCCCTCAAGCCAACCTGTTTCTCTTTTTTTCTTGCTGCCAAAAACTGCTTGAAAAAAATCAAAGCAAACCCCATCTTCTAAGAAGTGTCCAAAGGACTATGTGGGCAGATATTATTACATTGAGCCAAATAGTTTGTATCATTGTTTCTGAGCCAAAAAGCCATTTTAACACAAAAAAAATGGGTACCACCCCCCTTCCAGTCAAACTTCAGCAAATTCTTGAGAATCATGACAATATCTAAACCACAGTTTTGAATTTTCCCCCAAGTCAAAAAACTCCAGAGATCATTCTGCTTCTACTTTCTCATTGTTAGAGTGGTTGAAGCTGATGAATGTGCCCAATTATGGATCCATTATATGAAAACCTAATGTGTGAGTAGGTCTATCATGTGTCTTTTACTCAGACTGAAAAATGAACAAAAATCCAAACAAATTGTTGCTCTGCTGTGACTTCAAAATTTGATTTAATAGAAAAATATCCTCTCTAGTAAAGGTGCAAACAGCAAAACTCATTCTCTTTCTTCCATATAAGGTTGAAAAGCAGCCTGTTATATTGCATTTTGACTGAAGCCATTCAAACGGCATTTCAACAAGCTGAGTCACCTTATATTACCAGAAAAAACATATAAAACACATATGAGAAGAAGAAAGAAACCTATTCCTACTGCTATCTGTAAGAAACTATCTCAGGAAATTATATGGCAGGAACTGACCTTCTTTTAAAAGGAAAAAAAAAATCATCCACATTTCACGAGTAAAAGGTCTCATTTCCTTCTACAATGTTTGTGTTTTTCAAAATACTATCAGCAGGTGCACCAGATTTCAAAAACCTCTTGTCCTTCATCACATATAATTGTGCTGCATATTATATTAAGAAGTACAACCAGAGGAATGTAAGTGATGGGAGTTCAATTAAAACCAGCATAATATCTTGTTGCATAGAAAATGATTCTGCAACTGAAACAGGTTCTAATGAGAGAAAAAAGGAATACATTTTCACATATTTTTAATTACATAGAACTTCCTCAAACATGATTTTTAATAATATATTCCATTAGGTTAACATCATATTTAAAGAAAGTGCATTTTCTGATTTCATTTCAAGTCTGATTTTGAGCAATTATTGTGTCATTGTTCTGTAGTAGAAAGGTTGAATTCATTTACTGTGTGGTTATGCTAGTTATGATTGATGTCGCTTCTCCAAATGATAAACCAATCACCCCGATGATGTAATGTCATTTTAAGAGTGCTATAATCACATTTCTCTCAAACTGGGAGTTCTGATGAGTTCTAACAAAGATTTATTGTAGATTAAAGGCCTTCATAATATCAACAATAGATTGCTCATTTGATAGAATATTTGATTAGGTAATTTTTTCAGGCAAATGATTTCTTCCATATATATTAAGCATGGCTCTTGTGAAGGGCACAGGGTAACACATGTGGATGAGTGGCTTCTCATATCCAAAAAGGTTCATCTTAAAACTGTTGAGGAGCCACCCTGTAATTACAGAGCATGAAGCAAGAGAAGTATCCAATCAGAGAAACAAGAGGAAACTTCTATAGTGCAATTAGTAGAAGACATTGGCAAATACTTCATACTCAGCATGCACTTTGAAGACTAGGATAGAAATATTTAAAGAAGAAACTAGAAAATGCCAGCAAAAATTTATGAATGATTGAAGATTATCTGGGATCTAAGCCTTACATATAAGCATCTACAAATCTTCCTTTTTAACCCAAGACCAAATTTAAGCAAAATATTTACATTTAACTACTGTCTCTCAAATGTCTGGATCTATACTGATAAGTTTCCAAAGGAATAAAAAAAATTAAAAGAAAAATAAAGAAAAAAAGCCCCATAACCAGAGCATGATCAACCTTATGATCAACCTTTTCTTGTCATGTAGATGGTAAAAACCACTCTGAAAATCTTTCAAGGATAATGATAAGCAACAAAAAGTAGTAACTTTCTGCAATTTAATGTATAAGTCCTTATCTGTTGCATTTTCTTATAAACTCTACAAAGAAACATTGCAAGAACTAAAGGAAAAATGTGACACCACTGGGAAATGCTCATTATTTTCCAGAGGATGCATTAAGTCCAGAAGAACTCATGCTACAGAACACTCTGTGATGATCAAGCAATTATGCATGTGTGTATGGCAAAAAATATAAAAAAAGGATACCTGCATCTTATACCCTGAAAATTAGAAGTCATTATATATTATATGACTGTTTATTAAAGAAATAAATGGGATATGTGAGGAAAAAAGTGTTAAAATGTAGAATGAACAAAGCAAAGCCAGTCAGAGGATGCCTGAAAGGTTCCTTGGGTCAGTCCGCAGTAACAACTGTCAAACACAAAGCTTTTAAGGATACAAAGAAACAGTGATTATGATTTAAAATGAAACATAAAGAGCTCTTCCATGAAATTTTCAGATGTTGTTTTACTGCCACTTCCTTCATTTGGCTTCCTAAGAAAAGCCATGCTGGTTCCCTCAGCAGTGGCTGTAATTACCAAGTCTCTTTTTTTAGCTCACATTCCCTAACCTTGATTTTCTTCTTATTTCATCCCTCTCCCATTTACTTTTCCCATTCCCCTTTAAAATCTCATCAACTGCTTGATCCACCATACCCTTTCAGACAATGTTCTCTCACTCTTTATTCCTTTCTTCTGCTGTGAACATTCCCTGTTCCTGAGCTCTGAGAGGCAACATTCCTCCCTCACAGGTAATGATCCATCACCAACCCAGGAACCAGAGCTGCTTTTTCCATGAATATCCATTTACATTTTTCTGCCTGAAGGGCCCCTGTCATTTTATTTGCCTGTTACTTGGACTCACAGGTGCTTTTGTGATTCTCCATAAGCTGATCTTGTTCTTAGCACTCTGCCACCACCCACTTTCCTACCCCACCATCTTCTCTGAGTACTTTAGTGTGCTCTGAAAAAGCATTGGGGAGCTCCAAATTCTGCTCACTGTCTTTCAAATAACTGCTCACCATGCAGAACCTTCTCTCTTACCCTGTGTTAGGTGAAATGCTTCCTTGAAAACATTTAGTGGCAGATTTTGCTGAGACCCCTTTGAAAACACAAAGACCCTTCAATCAGCTGGATCAAATAGCTGAGCACTTCAGAGGCCTCTTGAATGACTGAAATATAAATCACACCCCCTTCCTGACCCCCTCCCCTATTTCCATGGCTTCTACAGAGTTGCCCATTACAGATTCTGAGGCCTGCAGCTCCCAGATCACCCCAAAATCTCTTAAAACCCCCTCAAAAGTGGCATTATATTTTCCATAACAATACACTCAAGGAGCAAGGAAGTACATTCAATTTCTGATTTATTATTTCTTTGTGCAATTATATTTTAGCATACCTGAACAAGGTTAAAGCATAATTCAGGATGGAAGGAGCCTAGTCCAGTGTCCTGCCATGTAAAAGCAGCTCTGAGGTCAGCAAGTAGCTCAGGATTTCAGCCAATGTGTTCTTGAAAAGCTCCAAGGACAGAGACTGGACAGGCTCCCAGGGCCACCTCTTCTAACCCAATGCTCAGGGAAAAATTTATCCCTAATATCCACTCTGAATGTTTCAAATCCTGCTCCCTGCTCACCCTCCCACCAGCCCCTGGTAAAGAGGGGATGTTCAGGTGTGCTTTGTGCACCCAAGCAGTCCCACACCACAGAATCTCCAGTGCTGCTCAGAGCTGCCTGGTTACAGCAAAGACACCCCTTGGGCAGACCAGAAACAGGGCAGACACCCTAAACCTGCTGTGTTCAGTTAAATAACACACAACATATATCCATAATAAAAAAATAAAAGGTGCTAGAATTGCTTCTTTTTGATTTGTCTGTATTTCTAAAAAGGGATTGCATCTTCACTCCTCAGTTTTTTGCTATCAAAATGAAAAGTCAGCACCTACTAATAAAAATTAAAATTAAAAAATGAAAAGAGGAAAAAAAGAAGAAAACCCTAGGCACTACAGATTCCATGACTGATAGAGCTGCAAATGTTTTAAAACAGTGGCCTGAAAGACAAGAATTAATTTGCTGAAAAATAGCAGATCTTAGTTAAATGTGACATTGTAAGTATAGAACCAGACAGATTCAGAAACAAGAAGAGACACAGACTGGCAGAAGCAACATGCATTTTTAGATACAAAACCTCATCACCAAATGATGTATTAGATTAGCCCATGCAGAACAAAGAACCATTGTGTGTACACTTCTCTCCTACCAGATGCAACAAGGAGTAGGAAACCTACTTAGAAAAATAAGTCTTTCTGATGACAAGAATTCAATAATATTTTTACACAGCTTCTGCCATACTTCAAACTAAAAATCTCTCTACAGTAAAATGAAGGAGCACCATATATGATGGATTGTGTTTCGAGGAATTTTCCATTAAATAAAACAGGAATATTTTCTGTGCCCCATTTCCATAGATGCTCTCAATTTTCTGCTGATGCAAGGACACATTTGCACATTAAAGAAAAATGCATAAAACTGGCACAAACATGTCACAAACAAACTCCGTATGTTTGCAATTTTCTTACCACTGCTGGAAGCCTGCTGTGGCCCTGAACACGCTCTCAGCAGATATGAGTTAGGAGAGAACTCCTCATCAGGATTGGTGTCCATGATTTGATGGGACGTGTTGCTGTCTAGCAATGGCATCTGGCAGCTAACTGGTGGAGGATTATGAGAACTGGGCAGCTGAGCAGATGGGAGAAGGCTGGACGAGGATGTAGGTGGAATGGGACGACCTGGGAAAGAGGACACAGGGATCAGAGATCAGCAATGAATGTAATGAAAAAACCCCACCAGCCAAGTCATTGCACTGTAACTGTCCATGGTTACACTCCATCACTGCTGTGCACAGCCCCTCAACCCCCCCTCTGGTACCAACCTACCCCTTTGGATCACACTTCCTGAAATTACATCACATCAGTGCATCTCTTAAAATAATAGTACTGAGCTGATTGTGTTTTTGGTTTTTTAACCAGGAAAATTCCTTCAGCACAGGAATCTCTCAGAGGCATGAAACTACCATATAAGAGCTTTCTTCAAGCTAAGGTTCTTCTTATAATGCTGTGAATCTTCCCAGATCCCACTAAGAGATGTGACAGGAGGGGACAGCAGCACTGGAAGGCAATTATTCCACTTTAGAGATGGGCTAAAGCTGGAATCTGGCGGGCAACTCTCAGCTCTGCTGTCCCTCCTCTCCCATTGCTTTCTTCACCAGAGCTGTAGGAGCAGAATTTCCTGCCCAGCTAGGTTAATTCCAACACTGAAGCCCAATCCTTAATGGCTATGAAATACCTCAGCAACAATATGGTCTTGGTAACCTAAAGTAGTAACATCAAATCAACAACAAAAATGTTCATATTTATGTATCCGATTTTTTTGTGAACTCCCATAACTTTACATTAATCCATTCCATCAAATGCACGCAGATGAAGACAGGTTTTCTGGGTTTTTTTTGTGTTTGGTTTTTTTGTTTTGTTTTGTTTTTATTATTTGCAGTGCAAGTTTATCTAGTGATTTGAAGAAATTCCTCATGAATAATTTACATGTAAGAAAATATGACCTTTGTGATACTGCCAAAGTCTGTAAGGCAGAGATCTGCTACAAATGTTAAAACACAGCAAAACTACATAAAATGGTGTATCTTTATTTTTATCATTCTTAAAGAAACAGTAACAGAGAAAATACACACTGATTTTCTCACTAGTTAAACCATTTTTTTGAATCAAGGACCCCTCACTTTATATGAATTACCCTAAGGTTTGTACCATTAGGTAAATATACAGAATCACACATGAAATCCCAAATGAAGGGGAAAAAAAAAAGCAAGAAAATGCAAAGTTCCAGTTTCCATATATAAATTATATTTGAGATGCAGCAGTCAACCAAAGGCACATGCAGATACTGAAAACCACCAACTTTGCACTGCCTGGTACCAGCAAATAGCATGAAGTACTTTCTTCCCTTCAAAAACTTTTGAAATAAAATAAATACCAGAACACAGGCAAGTGACTTTCATGATTATTTGTTATTATGTTTTGGGCACTGGATAAATTGATAAGACTGAATGAGCAAGTTATTATATGACAGAAATTGATTTAAGCTACTCCATAGTAACTCCCATCGGCAATGTTTTATGCTACAGAAAATTCAATATGCATTGAATATTTTCATTGTGGACTTGCATTTGTGAGGAAATAATTCTAATATTGAGATAGGAATAATTACTGTTCTTATTCATGATTATGCTATTCTTATGAAATACTGCCATGAATATCCTAAACTTTACAGGGAAGTGATCGAGCAAGACCAGCTTCTAATTTTTTCTTTGCAATGTTTTGCAAAGAAGCAGAAGGGCTGAGGTTTGACACACCTCTGACAGGAACGTGACACTCATGCCCACTGTGTGCATTTAATTTTCACATATTCTGGCTCTGCTTCAACACTGTGGAGTTGAAAGAAGCAGCTTTATAAATTCTAAATCTGCACTGACTGCGTGTATCATATGGAAATACATTACTATACTATAAAACTGTTGGATGTGTGAGGGTATGAGATGAAGGAAAAGATTTTTTCCTTTTGTGGAAACTACATATGGTATTTTAGAGCAATTTAGGTACATTTTTGCAGAATACGTTGAGAAATGAAAAAAACCCTCAAACCTTAACAATTCTTTTGTCAGGAATGCTAATGACATTGTTACCATCATGAAATAATACAGCCCAAATCCCTGAAGGAAAGGCAAAATGTCTAATTACTACAGTTCTGTTTGTAGTTGAGAGGAAGCAGAAGGTATAAAGCTGTTAAAATGTTGCATCATTTTGGTGGGAAGTTGGCTCCTGAGGAATATATGCCCACAATCACCTGCTAATGGCAAAACAGAGATGTCTGTGAGCCACAGAACCTACTGGCAATCTGTCCTCTGGTAAGATTGACTAATAAACAATAAAATTTAAATAAAATTTTTAAAAGTAAAAATTAAGATTAAAATTGTTGCTCTATAAAGTTGATTTTTTTGCATCTATTAAACTCCCACTACAGCCTTACCCTCTTTGTGGGACTCTTAAAAAACATCTTCTCTCTCTCTCCATTCCTAGCTACTGAAACACACAAGATCTCTTAAGACACCCTGTCTTTTGTAAAATTTGGTGGGAAATGAATTGAAAAATTAATGAACAAAACAGAAAGGCACCATTAAGCTTTTTTTGCCTTAAGAAATTAATCTAAGGGGTAACTATCTGTAGTACCACAGCCAAGACAATGGCTTGTGAGAGTCCCAAGGTGTGGGGATGCAGTTAGGCTATAGAGCATGATACATGCAATTTATTTGTTACTATACACTCTTAAATGAGAAATAAGGGGTTCGTACATGAATATCTTGGTCAAATAAGTTCAATGGAACATTTAAAAGAACAGACTAAGCTTTGCAGGTTCTATAAACCTGAGCTCCTTGCCAGACCCATTCATGTGTCTATGGATATCTCAACAGTCATATTTTGAAATTTCCCAGCTCTTTAAAATATTCAAAATTTCTATTGCTTCTCAATGGGATTTTCAATACTCTACAGTCTTTAAAAATACTGTGACATATGATAACATCATATTCTATTACACTGCTGTTTTCAAAAGTTAAATCACAATAGAAGTTCCTACAATTTGTCTTCATATAGTAATATATTAAAGCTTCTCTGAATAAGTTTTTTATCTAGGTGAGCATTGACAGAATCCTATGTAATGACAGCAATAATGTAATTGTGTAACACAGACAAAGAAACATAAACCAGATACAAATGCTAGAAAGGGAACCAGGCTTAAAGCAGATATATTACATTTTGAAAAGGGAATTGTATCAGTTCTTTTCCCAATATCTGTTCATATGCATGTTCATACTGCATATACTCATGCATGATAAAGACTTGTACAGATACTGAATGGAGCATTTTTAAGGCATTTTTTAAAAAATAAGCAGCCAAGAAGAAACAACAAATTCCCTCTCCTCCCACCCCTTTCTCCTGTCATTTATCTTATCTTTCTTTTTAGCGTGAAGGAAGAAATGTAACTCTTCATTCAGGTTTGGGCTTGCTTTGGGCTTCTACACTACACAGCACCTCAGTCTGCAAGGGTCTTCTTTACCCTCTTATCACTTATATTCCATTTTCCTTTCAAATCAGTCTCATGTTTCTTCACTAGCCCAGGAATTTTTATGAAATCATTCCTCAATTACTGCTACACTTTAGGTCCTTAAGGCTTAAAATCTGCTGTAGAACCTACATTCAGAAATCAGGCCATGCTCACAGCTGGTAGTCTCAAGCCCAAACAGGGAAGAAGAGTCCTGTTCATCTCGATCACAATAACACATTGGGAAAAGAGACACTTCAGTTGCTATTAACCTGAAAGACCACACCATCGCCAGGACAAAAAAAACCACAAAGGAAAAAAGACTGCCTGCAATCACTCCCAGCATGAATATACATAAACAAAAGACACAATCAAAGAAGAAATTGCAAGCTGCTCATCAGATACTGAAGGATATTTGAGATACACTTTTCATACTCTCTGTTCTTCTTCCTCCTTTAAAGGACCTACAGTTTTGTGGATAAATAAAGCCCACATGTGTGTAAAACCCTGACCTCTATATTACACCATGGTACATAACAAGAAACAGGGAATAAAAAAAATCCCCTGGAATTTAATAATTTTGAGCAGTAATCATAGAAATATACATTTCAAAATGTGTGTGCATATATTAATATGCTTTTTTATATACTGAAGTATATTTACCTACACAACTCTAGATAGATATGCATAATATCCAAAACCATACATTATTATTTTAACAGGTCTAAAGATGAATCCAGGCTCTTTAAATAGCTGTTTTGCCATTAATTTGGACAGGAGGGAAGATCTCAACCTCTGTGTCACCATCTCACATTCTTAAATTACTCATTTCAGTAAGTGCTGTCATTAGAAAGTATCTGAGTCCCAGGGATGGTAAATACTGATGTCAAAGCTTATTGTATCTGTAATGGAATTCTCAAGCTTTTTCCATTAGCAGAATCTCTCCTCTAAGGTTAGACATGTGTTGCAAACACCTGTGTAGACTGTGCATTTTCAGCATGAATGTCATATACCTAAGCAGCATATCTTCATTGATAACTTACAGAAAATCTTCCTATATGTAGAGGCTTTTATAAGCAAGATGAGCTTTCATAACTTTAAACAGCTGTTAATCTTCACAATCAAGGGGTTATGATATAATTGTTCTGTTCTCCTCTAAGGATATCTGCCAGTCAAGCAGCCAATAAACATAAATGACCTGTAATAGCTAAATTAGTCACATATATTGCTATCAATAAAGCCCCTTTGTTCTACAGCTCTGGTCACAAGGAGCAGGGCTAAATAAAACAAAAAACCCAAAAGCCAATGTCTCCCTGTGCAGTCCTTGGCAGGTTAGATTGCAGAAAGAAGGGAAACTTTAAGATAACTGTATTTTAAAAAAACTCAGCTCTTTGGAAGATGCAGCAGCATTCAAGTATTAATGCAGGAAGCTAAGGAAGCAAAGAGTGAAAGCAGAAGAGTTGTTTCTCCATAACTGATGGCATCAGAAACACTGTGTAAAACACTTAATTGGCAATTAAGATTTTGACATTTACTGATTGAAGCTGCTGATATTCATGTTACACCAATACAAAGTACAGGACCCTATGCAAAGTAATCCCATAAAATTATGTTAGTGACTTACATGATGGACAGGATCATTAACTGCAGTTGCTGCATTGCTCATTTATACCAAAATTACACACAGAAGGCTATCTAGCAATGGAATTGGGGGGATATTAACTAGAGATGATAAAAGAGAAGGATCAGATCTTGGCCTCCTTTGCTCCCTTCCATCAGGAAAGCTGGACAGAATCAGAACAAGGACCACAGGCAGGACCCTGTGACAGCTCACAGCCCTCCTCCACTTAACACATTCGCACTCCGTTTTCAAGTCAGCCTAAACCGAAGCACCTACATTGTCAGCATTGCTGAGTTCACTTTGAAGAGTGAGAAAAGCTGCTAAATGTGTCAGGAAACAATTAGATAAGTAAGATGCACGTTTTTGCAGTGCAAAGCACTATAAATTAAGCAGGCAGCTGATGGAGCTGAAACTTTCCTGAGGTACAGCACATTCAGCAAACTCTTCCCTTCCTCCCCAGAAAAACTGCCTTCTGCAAAAGAAAAACAAAATCTCCTCCTAATACGTATGCATAGCACTGCTCACCACTGGCCTGGGCACTCTCAAGCAGAGTTATATTTAATAAATTCTATATATACTGTACTAACTGGCAGAAGGAACATAAATATTTTGTACTTGGTGAATTACTACAGTTAATTGACACCGGTGGGGAGCAGCACGCACGATTTTTGTAGCAGAGCCCCAGCAGGCCAAGCTCTGCCCCAAGTTCTTGCCCCTGGAGCCAAGCATCCTGCGCTGCCACTCCGGGACAGAGGCAGGACAGCGCCCAGGAGCGCCCCAGGACAGGCAGCAATGCTCAGCCAGATGTGCAGAGTGCTCGCTTAACCCCTGGCTCTGCAGCCCGCACTTCAAGGGCCACAGACAAAACAAAAGCCCCAAATGAAATGTGCGAGAAAACGAGGGAAAGGAATCTAACAGTTTGTAATCATTTTCTTCAGCACCTAGTTGTTTCCTCTTGCCTAAACTGTGCACTTCTTCTCTAAGGCAAACAGGATACAAAAGAGCAAAAGATAAAGATATAAATCAGGATTTGGATGACTGAGAGTTATCACTGAAGAAAGGTATTTCCAGTCCTCCTGAAGCTCCTATCTCTGAAAGCAAGAGGCACAAAACCAGCCAAGCTAAGAAAAAGATTTTCACAGAGTATTTCACAAAAGTCAAAGGAGAAAACATGGGTCTTTCGAAAAGCCCACAGTGTTTTCTGATGTGTTTAGGTATTTTTCTGTATCACAACAGACAGCAAGGGCCACTAAGGATGCAGCTGTTACCATCACATCATAGCAGGCAAAGAGAGAACGGCTCTGAGACAATTAAAAGAGAATGGCAAAAGAGAGATTTAGACACAGTAAGTCATCACCTCTGATTTAAACAACAGTGAATTAGCAATGGCAATTCAGTACCACAGGTTTGTATTTCTTCCATTTACCAAAATTAATAACTCCCTACATCTTGCTTAGTTTTCTCAACACTTGTTATGAAATGTTTTTTATTATTTATTTTACAAAAAGCAAAACAACAAACTATTGAAATATATCAATATTTAATATATTTCTTCTCCCTCTCCTCTGAAGTAAAATCATTTACTGCACAACCAGGAATACAGTCTGAGAACTGTAGATAATAGAACAGGGAAAGATGAAGAACCACCAGCAAGTCCTGATCTCTGTTTTTTTTATTACAGATCCATTCTAGAAGCTTGTTTAAGCTTTGTTATCTTCCTTAAACCATTTGACCTCTGTACGTGATTAATATTTTCTGCAGTACTGCACATATGTAATCTTTGAATATGGAAATCACTGTACCAATGCAAGATATTATCACTGCAAAAACTCTGCAGGAGAACGAAACTAACTTGGAAATCAATCACTTCTGACTTCCAGTGTTAAAGTTAAATTAATTTTTCTAAGCAATCCATCTACAAAATATATCAGTTTTATGAAATTTGGATATTAAAAATAAGGAGCCCAGTCATGACTTCAGAATTATCTAAACCAATTCAGTATGTAAAGGAATAATTTGCTGCTGTCAAAAGCTCATGTCACTTAATTCTTGTCTTGTTAAATCATCTGATGCCCCTTTCTTTTTTAGTTAAACAAAGATAAATAATAAAAGCAATTTGCAGCTAGAAGATGTTAGAGTTCTGCAGCTGTTCAATGTCTTCTGGGCAGATTAGATTCTGTAATGAGAAGTTACAAGCCTCATTTTATAAAAGCTGTTGCTGTCTCGGGAAAAACATCAGTGAATAAGATTAGAAAACCCTTTTCCTTCATGAACCTATTACACTCGCAAGCTGATTACTTGGCATATGTTTGATACCTTCATAGCTGGAAAACAGTAATTTGTTGCAGTGATTTTTTCCCATCACTCATAAAGTCAAAATGTCTCCTCTAATATTACCCTACCTCTGATTCAGCCAGGAAAAACAGAGACAAATCCATGGGAGCAAAACTCACACCAACCAGAATTAATTTAACTTCCCTAAAAAAAAAACAAAAACAAAAACAGCGGTTCTACTGAACTATTACTAATATTAAATTGAAACAACTTATCAGCTGCCTGTTCCTTGTGGGACAAAAATAACGTTCTAAGATTAGGAATGTATTTAGAAGAAACTTCTTGGAAGATCCACAACCATATGTGAATGAACTTTATGGTAACTTAATAATATGTGCAGCTTTTAAAAATTGGGAAGAAAGAAAATTCTCTGTTTATCAGTCTTATCAGCTAAACATTGATGTCAGGGAATTCCACTAACAAAGGGGCTGTAATTAGGCCCTGGGTAGGTAATTAGCAGGCACCCCGTGAAATCTTCCCTCTCAGATCAATCTAGAAGTACTGATTTGATCTTTATTTGGGGACACTAGGAGTTCAGACTAAGCTGGGCTACAAACTTGTTTCCACTATCCAAACACCCTCTGTTTACCTTCACCTTATTTTAGTGAAATTCTAAGTACTGTTAAACAACCACTCACACCGTCTCCTCTGCATATCCCCCGAATGTTGGCTTTATGTCTATAAGACAAGTTTATTTCCAGGAACATTGCAACACTTAGTGATTCAAGTGCCTGGAGTGACTAATAGGTGGGATAAATAATGCTATCTTGAACAAACATGAGAAAACTCCAACCTGTAATTATTTTACGAACTCTGTGAGGGTGGTACATAGTACTATCTGGTGGGAGCTGGATAATGATTATGGAATTTGTTTTAAGTCTTTGCAGCCTACTAAAAAAAAGGTAGTTCCATTTTCTGGAGGAAAAATGAGAAATGAAAACAAGGCTTCATGTGACCCACATTATGTAAATGGCCAAATAATTTAAATAATATGCTTAAAATCTGCTCTATCATGTGCCAGTGCTGTATTCTGGCTAATTCTGCTACAGGCTTTTAAAGTCTACTTTTCTTAGTTCCACCTACAGTTAAAATATGGTGTTGCTATTTGCTTTCTAAATGTGTGGTGAACATATTTCTGAATTAGTGCTATCCCACTGCTGTGACACACTCTAGAGGTGTTTGTATTTTAGTGCTGGCAGATAGGGAGGTGCAGTCAGAACAGCATCAGGATGATGGGAGTTATTCTTCCATTATTCTTGATATGTAAACTTACATGACATAATCTTTAGATTTACATTTTCCTTGCTTAATCTGGTTTCTTCTCTCAACATCCAGCCTTGCTTTTCTTACACCACCCCTACTGACTTAGCAGGAGTTTTGGGTGCACAAGCAAATGAAAAGTTTGACTTTTCAGTCCTCTCTGTCACTGGTGGGATTTTTCCAAAGCAAAAAAACACATCAGAATTTAACTTCCCTCTGTCTTACTGCACTTCAAGTAGCTATCCTTTTTCCTTAAGCATTTAACAGGTGCTGCAGAGGTTTAAGACTGTTGTGATATTTTACATTGAACTTCTGCGTGCCCCTGCAGAAGTTACCACACTTGTAACACACCCTCCTTCCAGACTGAACAACCATCCCAGCATTTAACAGCAAAACACTGTAAAACCTCCATGCCAGTCAATGCAAACTCTATTTTTGCCTTCAGCACAGCCAGGGTTTCTGCAGTTTTCTGAAGTCCTGAAAAACTTCTGAACAGGGAGAAGCTCCCCCAGCCACAGTCTTTTCCTGACTGGAATACCAGGCTGCTGTGTGCATTCGATGCAGGATAATCCTCTGTGCTCAGGTCTAGGAATACAACCTGGACCCAAACTGCAGTTTAAAATCTAAGGGGAAGTGAAATACCATCACTTATGATGAGCTAGGCCTAACTAACCCTATCTCTCTGATGTGTTCTGGTAGAGCTAGCTATACCCTGAAAATGGTAAGGAATACACACAGCACCCTAGCACTAGTCTATAGATAATGGACAACCTATCAAATCACTTACAAATAAGCAGACAAAATTTTGTTCACACCTAGTATTGAATAAGGTTTGAAATATTTCTATCTTTGTAAAGGTGATTTCTAGTTCAGAGTTTGGGAAGTAGATTAAAATAAAGAAACAGAATATAAACTACAGTGTGTAGGCCAAACCTTAGCTGAACACTGGAACCTGCTCACTTTGCTTACATGAAAACTGAAAAATATTTATTCTCAAGTGAGAAGGTTTATGTCAAATTTCCCTTTACGTGAAAAGATTTAGCCAAAATAAAACCTGAGTGGCAGACTGCAACACAATAGCAGTCAGAACATTAATTATTTTACCACTGCTGTGTATCGCCATAATTAATGGCACTCTGTGAGACCAATGCAGGAAATTAAAATTTCCTTTTAATGAAAAGGAATTGCAGACATGAAAGGCCACTCTATGAAAAATGGATCTTGATTCTGCAGTACTAAAATAACCTGTAACCTGATTAAAAGGCATTTGGAAGCACAAAACTAGGTATGTTAAAAAGGTAAGAAATAGTTTCATTATAGTTACAGTAAAAGTTGCCAGAATGAAGGAATAAAGATTCGTGTTCTTCCCCTGCAACAAATGGGCTCTGTTCCATGCTTTTTGGTAAAGCAAAAACCCCACTGAAAATCAAACAGCTACAGAATAGCTTGAATGTACCATTCTGTATTTCAGCACAAACTGTATCTTTAAAGTAATGACAGTTTCTCTCATCTTTTCAATCTTAAAGCACTTTAAAACTACAGCCCAGAAATATATGGACAGAGAGAAATTAAAGCAACTGAAGCTGAAATATGCTACTTAGGAATCCAAAGTTTGTTTACACCATTAGAAGGCACTCAAATATATATCCCCATAAATGACAAGGTCCCAGCAGCAAATTAACAGGAACAATTTTCCCATCTCAGGAGCTGTCAAGATGGGCTCTGTTAGCCAATTTATCTTACTCTAGCACATCTCTGGTGCTTGTCAATCAATATGTGAAACATTTGGTGTTGATTGCCATTTTTCTATCCACTTCCTTTTGCCTCTTGTACCAGGCAATTTACTGCAAGTCAATCAAGGTTGAAGCAGACCTTGTTTAAATAAAACACTGTTGAGTTCTTTTCACACCAACAATTTCAAAAACAGAATGAGCTGTAGCTCTTCACATTTACATTTATACTACTTTTTCTGTTTTTCCCAAATGCCATGCTCAAGCTATAAGTCAAAACTAAACTCAGCTGAAGGCTTATGGAGAAATCAGTCAAGGAAGATGAACTGCATAGAACTGTATATGCTTTTGCTGTCAAAAATTCAGGCTATCAGTGGGGACAGAGAACATTAAAAAGTACTTAAATAATCTGGGATTGTTTTTTTTTTACCCTTGCTTGAAAGTCAGGTCTCCACATGAGAAAAACTAGTCTGAATTTCTTAACTCTGGATAAATATTTCAAATATTCATTTATGCTGGTATTTTGAGGGAAGAGGGAGCTCAACTACTGTGTTTATAGCTGCATGTTACAAGTAAATATATGAAGAAAATCAATTCTCCCAACTAAGAACTTGGTCCCATGTTAAACACACCGACAGCTTGCTCTCACATTCAGATGAAACAATTGCAGAACAATCCCAGGTCACATCACAACTAATTTTGGCACTTCCTTGGCATCACCTGTAAGCAGTGAGGCAGAGAAGTAGGGCAGAAAGAACAGCCTTTGCACTACATAATTTTACAGGTATTCAACTGAAACAATATGCACTTACAGTATGCAACACTTGAAATTTTTAAATCTTTGAATTTGCTTCTACACAGTAACTTGGTTTTACAAACAACACCTACAAAACCTTTCTACAGTGCTCAATGCTGTTTCAGTTTTTAGGCTCACCATGGACTGCAGAATTTACCCCACAGCAATTCACACCAGTGGAACACAGAATCTGTCTTCTGAGTTACAACAGCCATTAAATACCTGCTAGGTGCTACAACTACATTTAGATGTTGCAACTACAGAGACTGGCATCAATTTATTAAGTTTAACACCATTGTGTATTATATCCCCATATACTAAATCCAACAATGTACAAGAGCAACAAAAGAAAAAAAAGCAATCAGACCAAGCCCTAAAATCCCCAAAGAAGTAATCTCTTATGAGTAACACAGGACATATTCTTTTAATAACAAAGGGAAAGAAAGTGACTGTGTTAATATTATTATTAAGATCATCCACTCCTGCCCTTAATTCAAAAAGATACAAAAGTGCTAGACATTCAAAACCCTACAAGCTCAATCACATATACATATGTTAGCATACATAGAATATATATTATTTTATAGATATTATATATATACACATAAGAGAGTAAATACATCACTCTCTTTATGTAAGAAAATGAATGGCCATTGAAAGAGAAAAAATTTCTCAGTTTCTTCTCTGGTCAACAACTTACAAATTTGCAACAACTCCCAAAATTGCCTGTAATTAACATCTTGTAAAATTTAATGACAAGGAGATCCCTGGTTTGTACTTTCTTATGAGACCTAATATCTTCTTGATCTATAGCACATAGAAGGAAATAGATAAAATGCCTGAAACAGAGTCAGAGTGAAAAATAAAACAAGTGTATTACAAGGCATATACAATCACCAGTCCCATCTTGTGTATTTAAAAAATCCTTACATTATGCCAGCATAACAAATGTTACAATTCAAATGGGATGCATTTCACTATCTTTTGGGTAAAGAATGCTCCAGATCTCCAGATTAATTATAAAATAATAAATGTTAAACAGTTTAGAGTACTAGTCTCCTAGGAAGGAAAAACCTTGGCTGTTTATCCTCCCCAAGGGGCTCCTGCAGGTAACCCTTCTCAGGCAGGCCTCAATTTAAAGATCTTCCTTTACTCTGTTGCAAGTAATAGGTGAAACAAAAACCAACCCAAAATTTAGTTAATATGTAAGAATTAGGGGTATTATACCCCTATAGGTATAACACCTATATGGATGTTATATAAACACATACAAATATAGATATACATACACAAGTGTATGTGTATGCACGTACACTGGGATATGTGGGGTTCTAACACTACCAAGAGTTGATCTTTGAGTTGTTTTCAGAAAAAATTCTCATTAGTCATGAGAAGGAAGTTATGTACTTTTACTTGTTGTCACTAAAACAAAACAAAACAAAAAATAAAACAAAAAACCCAAAAAACCAACCAAACAAAAAACACCAAAACAAAACCAAAATCAACAAACCAGCAAGCTGGAGGTATTAAAAAGTATGTCCTGCAAGGCAAAACCAGTTAGCTTGATTTAGGCCAATATGATATAAGTTCTGTTTCAGTAACAATAGCCAGGAGCCCACGGTAAAAACTATCATAAAAGTAGTATAACAATTCCAGATTCCCAGTTTTAATTAAGGGTGATTTTCTTGCCATCTTCCAAAAGATGCCTCCTACACTAAAGCACGAAGAACCACACTTATATAACATTTATTTTAGAATTCTCAGTGATAGGAGATCACTTACATATCACAAAATTTCCCTTTCATTCCACTGCACCTATCTAAAATGTACCTAGAAAAAAAATCTTCGCTTCTTCAAATCTAAATTTTGCCATGGGCCAAAGCATGCATGAGATTTTTACAGTCCCCTCAGTTACATAGGTGCTACTCAGAGTTTGCAGAAAGCTCATGTCTGGAATTCAGATTTACAGCTGGGCTCAGCCAAGTTATTGGAAAAGCATTTCCTACAAAATAAACTCAAACACAACAAACAACCCCCTACACCTGCTTAGGAAGTGTTTCTCTTGGCTCACAGCAAAGCCTGTCTTTTCATCAGTAGGATTTTTCCCCAACATGTTGTACCAATTTTCTGGTATGTGATTTCTGACTATGAATATAAAAGGCAATATTAAATGTTTCTGCCACAGCAGGAAGCAACAGGTGATGGGTGGAGTTATTTATTAACTGAATGCCCTAAATAAGCAACTGGCTCAGGTCAGAGCAATTCACAGCCTGTCCCCTCTCTGCACAGCCCCTTGTTCTCTATCCTCCAAATCGCAGACTTTCCACTGGGGCCCTACAAAGGCTGAATACAAGGTTTGATGGATTTTTAGCAGAACATAGATGAAGTAAGTAAGACAGAGAGGCTCAATATAGAGGGAAGCAGTGTTCACAGCCAGAGGGTTACAGAGTTAGTTATGGTTCTCTCTGAAAGGGTGATCACATATTTCACTATCCTTACCATTAGACAAAACTCCAGGACTTTTATCTGTTTCTCACCCTCTTTTTTTCCCCCTCCAATACCAGATTGCTTAAAAACCTTAATTTTAACAAGAACCTGCAATTTTAGCTGCTAAGGGAACTTCACTTTCCTGTCTTTTTACAGCCCCAGGGACCAATTGAGAAGATTACCTGAAGGCTTGAGGTCTAAATGCTCAAGAAAGAAAAACCTGCTTAAAACGATTTCTACAAAGAATGGTGACAGATGTAGGAACAACTAGATCTTCCTGTCAGTGCAGGTTTTTACAATCACAAATGGAAGCATGCTGTATGTTATCATGTGTTGGGAAAACAAGTAATAACATAGCAGGTTTCAATGATATATTTTATTGCAGTACATAGAAGGGTGATAGATAAGGACCTTGTTTTCACTGCAAATCACAGATCTGAAAAAAAGCCTTGATCTAAAACTATTATGAACTAAGAAGAGGCCAAGTTTCTTTTGTCCTTGCTAACTTGCCACGACAATTTGTTAAGTGTGTAGGGCTGAAATAATGCTTCTCTCAGCTATCATGGAGATCATGTAAAAGTGGGATTGAGGACTAAACGGAGTAGATATGTAAGAAAGAGTCAAAGACAATTTTTAAAGATGCCATTCTACCTACACTTAGTGAAATGAAAACTAGAGAATCAACCCTCCTCTTCTATCAGAAGCCATGACCCCATCAAAAACTGAGGTACAAAACGGTTCCAGCAAGGTTGGTTAATAGAAATAATAAATCACAATCCAGCCCATTTGGGGCTTTTGTTCTTAAACACTTCAGTAAATGGGCCTGTTTTTTAACTCCAACAGATAATTATGAAGTGCAATAAAAAATTCAAATTATGTTAATAGGCCAGAGAACAACGGCTGTTTCTGAAATCACTGGCAATTACTAGACATAATGGTTCTCAATTAAGCTGGAGGGTATTTTCAATCGTTCATAATTCACTATTTTAAAAGTATCATAAAAATATATAAATGTGAGTTGTTAATAAAACTTTCAGACCAACAATGTAGTTGTGTGTCACAGAAAGTAATACTTATTTTATTTTGATGGTGCTTTTCCCTTGTCAATGATATGTGAATTGTGAGTGAAGGGAAGATAACTACATGGGATTCGTTTCTCTCAGTGCTCCTAAGTGGAAGAGGAGGGATATTTCTTTCTTGAGCAACTTCATTTTCCCTTAGGAATACACTCAGCAATCATACATGTCTTTACTAATTCTATTTTTGGATCCTGCAGCTCACTATAGAAAGTTTAATGCATATGTGGATGTCAACCAGAGGTATCACTGCTTGCCCACTATCAGATTGCTATTTCACATATTTTTCAAGGCAATAAAATGGACCAAAATGGAAAAATTATGGCCTAAAAGAAGAAATTTTGAGAATCATGAAATGATAAATCCTAAGCATCATCTTTCAATGATGAGCTTGATTCACAATAGATTTCTACCAAATCAAGTAAAGCAAATAACAAATGAAGCCATTAAGGAAAGCTCAATTGGTGATAATTACTATCCACACTTCACTAAAACTAGCACTTACTTATCCTCCACATGTTTAACCTTGCATTAGGGAAACAGCACAGCTGCAAATTGCTAAGTTCTCATTGTAACTTTACTGCATATGATTAATGATCAGTTTTCTGGAGACACGCCTGAACTACCTGAGTAAATGTATTTGAACACACATGTGTATATGTTTTATTTATTTATTTCCAAATCAGTGACACCTTAAAAACGTTTCCTCTAATCCAGCCACTTCAAATGTCCTCCGGACAAGAAAAACTTACTTGTTTTTTATTCAAATATATTTGCACACATATTCCTGAGAAAGAGTAAATCATCCGAGAACAGTTCCTAACTGCAGAAATTAATATTTTCATATTTAAACAGCAACCCAAAGATTGAAGCACGACACAATGATTCATCAGTGGAAGAGAGCCATTCATCACCCAGACCTCAGGATCTGTCTTGGAGAGTCTTTATTGCTCTGGCCTCATTAAAATGGTGCAAACCATGAGCTAACATAAATCTGCATCTCTAAATATTCTCTCTTAATTTTTTAATAGCTTCACACAAAGGGAAAGGTTAAAACCAATTAAAATATATACAAATATTAGTAAAATTGCCCTAATGAACTGCTAGTTATTGTCTTTAGCCATTTCACTTAAAAAAAATTACTTCAATTTCTGAATGAATTAGTAATTAGACTCTTTATTGACCTTCCTTTTTTTTCTTTTGTTGTAGGATATGGTGTGTTGGTATTTTTTAATCCCTTCATTTTTATTCCCTTTTCTAATTTTTTCACTTTTAGTCTCAAACTTATAGCTGAAGTAAATCTCAAGTGTTACAGCTGGACAAAGATTATCTACATAAGGACTACATTGGAATTCAAACTTCATTCCAAATGGGACAGAAATATTCTGAACTCATTCCTATGCAGAAAACACTTGTTTTTCTATCTCATTAAGATCATCATACAATATCAACAGATGCTTAAAAGCCTCTAGTGCTAAAGGAAATGTTGAGAAAATTGAAACAGAAGTACTTGTGGATGGTAATCTAATGATACTGCAAAGATTTTACTTTTCTGCACTACATCTACAAACCACATAAATACCAACACTCCCTCCACCAGAAGCCAAAACCTGTTATTAAAGAGCTACCGTTTTTCTGTTACTTCTTACTGGTTAGCACTGTGAGCAGGAGTTCATCATTTTACTTCAGAAAAAGTAAAAATAATAGAAAATAGGCTGGGGTTGAAGTGTACCCGAATTCCCCACACCCTCAATGGCTGCCATGCCCACAGAACAGAATATTACCATTACATTATAATCACAGTAAACAAGCATCTGGCTGTCATTTAAAATACAGCTTTTCTCTACTGGTAATAAGAAGCATTTTCTGCTAATTTCTGTTATCTGTAAATCTCTCTTGGCATTCCAACTCTGCACTTAATGTGCTGTACACGCTCCACTTTATGCACAATGAACACTGCCATCAAATGTCAGCATGTCTTCTTGTTATCTTAAAGATAGGCAGGGATTCACTCAATGAAACATCTAGAGAGAGATACGTACTTATTATGCCACAGATATTTAACAGAAACACACATATATTTATATATATACACACACACATATGTATTTTTTTTTCTTTTACACCAGGAAATGATCATAGTCTTTTGCTAAAAAAACCCTCACTATTATTTCTTGGCTAGCTCTGTTAATTTAATTGCAGAATGGGAGCTGAAGTCAAGTTACTTATGCATCCATCTACCACATCTCTACAGGACATCAGCCCCAGGTTAATTGTACCTGCTCATTTTCAGGTACCACTGTTTTGCTCCCTGCTACTACAACAGGAGAAACTAGAAGCTGAGTTTCAAGCGACTGCCCCATGTCGTTTTTCATACATCCTGTTATTTTAGACTGCTGGAAAATTAATCTGCAAATGATCCTTAAAAAAAAAATGAGCACAGTGCACAGGTGAGAAGCAGCAGCCTTGAAAAATTAAACGTGTAATAAATTTTCCTCCTTGATTTAATGGTGAAAATCACAAGAAACCGAGGTGACTGAATTCACTATTATGGAGTCAGTACAAGGAATGTCAGAATTCTGCCATAGGTTTCAAACTTTAAAATGGACAAAGTGTTTCATATGCATCAGGAATAGCAGTATTTTGGTTGAATAAAAGCGAATTTTTAAAAGTCTTGACCACTAATTGAGTGCCAATATTTTCAATTTTCTATTAAACTCTGTGTCTTATTCTCCCCTCATTTAGATGCTTGCAAAATAAATATAATTATATCCAACTTAAATAACTTTGGAACCTTGAGCTGCAGGTGCTGGTATGCTGTATCTATTACCATATTTTAAACCCTTTTAAGAAGATTGCATTAATTTCTATGATAATTTAGAGCCCATAATGCATTCCAAGATGTGAATAGATGTTAATCACCAAGGAGTGATTTTCCTGTGTACTAACGAAGTCATGCTGCAACCAGTAACTACTACTTTTAAAATGCAATATTGCCACTAAAAGACTTGATTAAGATTTGTTAAAGTAACTATATTCCTGATATGGGTTTAAAAACCCCACAGTAATTAACAACATCAATGGCTATGGCTTTCCTAGCTACAGAAATTATTAGGACAGAAAATGTTTGTAGTATCCAGCTCATTCCTTGCCCAGAATTATTAAAAGTTAGCCATGCATATTTAACTTCTGCCACCACCATAGAGCAGGACAGCAGCCAGCAGGCAGAAAAGAGGCATTATTATTACAATGATATAATGTTTAATAGTACAGGTACATCACTGAGGAAAAGCTGCAGCTGTGACTGCAGAACTCTTCTGATATTTAGATTGGTAACATTCAGCCAGAGTTTGCCTCTCATATAAGTCAAAGCTCAGTTTGTTCCATCAGTCTCAAAAACCTCTAACAGAGCACCATTCCAATTTAAATATTTACACAAACAGGTGAAAATTGGCCATGTTTTCCTGGAACAAACCCATTCACAGCTTTTCCCCAACCTACAAGTAACCAAGGATGCCTTTCTGCATTAACCTGCTCATTCTTGTTGCTTCTGGACAGCAATTTAAACCAGGAGGTGGGACAGGTGAGACATTGCCTTGTCACTGTGAGCCAGGTGACCCAAAAAGAAAGAACACTCTGATAGACTGGACTATTCCATGGGAAGGGACCCTCAGTGCTCATCTGGTCCAGCTGCCCAGGGGATTTGGGGCTCAGGGGGGTCACAGCCCCTTGCTGAGGGCATTGTCCCCAGCACTGCCAGGCCTGGGCACCTGTTCCAGGGCCTGGGCACCCTAAAGGGACAGGTGGAACACAGGGTGACACCACCCTCTCTGTGCCTGCTCTGTCCTGACTCACTTCACACTTTCCATGTGGTTAAAATTTTATACATTGAGATCTTACCGAGGAAAATTACTGTTTTAGCTTTTTTTTTTTTTTTGCCTGTAGAACAACAAGAAGGTTCAGATGAGCAGCTGAGAGCAATGGTGATGCTGTAACTCCAGCTGCTGCTGTCTCTGCCCATCATCACCCCGCATGCAGAGGCTTAACTGGGTGGGGAGGGAGGACTGCAGGCACTGCTTCCTCGCTAGAATAAGAATTTTTCCCCAAAATCTCCTCCTCTTCAAATGTTTTTAAAATTAGCAATAACTTCATTCCATGCTCTAAGGTGGGCTTCAATTTCTGGGGTCCCTATGATGGTGTCAGAACAACCCCTGAAATACATCACCATGTGCTGGACGAAAATCAGTTTCTCTGTGAAATATGCATTAAAAAAAAATTCAGAAAACTTTGGGGGGACTTCTAGATCAACTTTTGTTATGATCACTTAAAAGACATTGCACTCTTTCTGGCATCATGCTTGACACTGCTAAACACTTTCAGATTCTGCTGCCTTCAACAGAAGTTCATTATGCCTTTCCAAAATGTGTCAAAAGGTAGCAGATAAAATTTAAGACAGCTTAAAAGGTCCCAAATTCTCTGAAACTCAGAAATACAACATTAGCAATGCAGACTGAATTTGACTTTTGAGATACATTGAAGGATTCTGTAGAAGAATAATTTATTTACTCTTTTTTTTACATTTAAACAGTTCACTTTACAAGATTATTATCTAATTGAGAAATTAAGTATTTGAATTGTTACATGTTTTTTTTAAAACAATCTGGGATAATTTGATGGTTGTGTATTTTTCTAGCAGCAGTCAATGCCATTTGAGCACTGACAGGATTTAAACTGCCACCAACACAAATTAAATCATTAGCTGTTAGATGTAGAAAAATTCGGAATCATGAATTTCAGTCTCAAGAGACAAGCAGAGAAAGAATTTATTCTCACATGTCTCATAAATAATCACTTAAATCTGTACTTGTTAAATACAAAATATGTGTTAGCGTAACAAACTATCTGGTTCATATAAATGTGATTCTTGCCTTCCTCACTGAAAGAAAAGAAACTATTAAAAATTATAAAACAAAGCAATGAGGAATTGAATAGCTCAACAAGGAAAAAGCAGTATATTTACTAGAAGAAAATTAGAATGGCTACAGCATCTTATACCCATAAGTGGCACAGAATTTTAATAATAAAAGTTTAAAAAGGTGAATAAGGACCTAAGCAAAGGACTCATCTGGAGAGCAGTCAGTGAGTGAAGATGCAGGGAGTGCACAGCCCCTTACCTCAGCTCAGGAACTCTGCAGTTCCTCCCTTCCCAGCTCTCAGTGACCCTGTAACACTTCAATGGCTGCAGGGAATTTCAGACCCCATGGGCTCACAAACACATCCCTGAGCTTCTGCTCTCTTTTCCCCACTGGGTGCAGCCCTTCCTCCTGCAGCTGGGTCCCAGTCTGACCCTGGAGGGGTGGAGAGGGAGGAGGGAGATGGTGACAAAGCCCCAAAGGGATCCCCCTTTCCTGGCCAGGACCCCTCCAGGTGACAGCTGTCAGACCTGGGTTACTCTGGATCATAAAACTTGACTTGGGGCCGAAGGATGCAAAGGGGTCTTGGGTGGGGGAAAGACTTGCAAACCACAGTGGTGAAGGTGAAAAGGACAAAACAAAAGTGCAGAGTTGTAAAATCAAGAAAATCCATGACTTTCTGCAATAGTAGACCCCAGACATTCTAATAGCATAGTCCTACAACACAAGCTGTTCCTAAATCAATGTAATAAAAACCCAGACAAGACTTGGTATTTCATTTGCTGCACCTCCACCAATTACACTCAATAAAAAGAACTGAAATGAAGAGGAAAATCAGGCCTGTCCATATAGTGGAGTAGAAGACAGAGAAAAATAGCAGAAATTAATACAGAGTACTCTCACTACAGGAAAAAAAATCATGCTACACTTGGTCAGAAATCTTTTCTGGACAAATTCGTACTTTATACAGCTAGAAAAAATGAAAGGGCCTGAGCTGGCACTGAGATTTATGGATGTCCCTGGGAGCTCTGGGGTCTCCAAAAGACCAAGAGGTCACACTGAATTAATGCCAGTTCCAGCCACTGAGGAGAGGAGCAGGGAAGGCAGGAAACAGAAGCATCTGTAATAACTCAGTACACACAGGGACTCTTCTATTTTGGCTCACAAATTCTCCTTCCTGATGCCAGGTGGCTACTTGTGTAGCTCAAAGAAAAAGATAACCAACAAAATGCAAACTAAAATTATTAGAAGTAGCAACAATTGAATAATGATGATTTGCTTGTTTTCCTTTTTCAACAGGAAATGTAATACCAGTTATGATAAATCTATAAGGGCTTCAGAGCCAGCCATTTAAAAAATGTTGTCATTGACTAAAAGATATACACTTCAACCCTTAAAAAAATACTTGTAGTACTTAGAATTCATGACAACTTTTTTTTTCAAAATATTTTCCTTTAATTGCAAAGTTTAAGAGGAATTTTCTCTCATATAATTTTTCATGCCAGTCAATCCACATAATACCTCAGCTAGCATTAGGAAGAATTTTCCTGTTTACAGCATCATGTTATAATATGTGTACTTTAGAGATTTTTATTACTTATAATAAAGCATTTGCCCTTTGTGACTGTTAAAAATAAGGCAATTACTGCAGCTACCAATTCAGCCTGTCCTGCTCTATGGTTGTCTAGTATATCTTAGAAAATGAACTTTTAAAAAAGTATTTTTAACTTGAACTGCACAATGGATGCAGTTAGAAAGTACAACTTTGTATATACCTGGAAAAAGTACTCCCAAATTCCAAGTACAAAAAAAAAAATGAAGACTTAGATAGAAAAGTTGAAACCTGTTTAAAAATTAAAACCAGAGGTGATGCACTGAACACCTAACCAGACACTTGGTCAGCATTATTCTTAGGACATCTCACTCCCTTTTTAAGTAACAGCTCTGAGTCTAGTTTCTTTTTCAAAGCCAGAACTTCCTAAACCCTCTTTCCCCATTTAGGCTGTACTACCTAAGAAAAGGCTCTAATATCCTTTTTCTCCCTTGAATGGCCATGCACATTTTGCCAGAAAGAGGAAAAGAATGCATTTGTGCTGATGCTAAATGTTAATAGATTTGCCTAAATGTCTGCTAATAGCACTGCTAGAATTAGCTAGACTAGTAGTGCATGCCTAATGTGTTGTTTTTGTTGTTGCTGCCTTAGCTGTTTCCCCCTTTTTTTTCCCTCAGAAACAAAAAAAGGGCATTTTTAGTAAAATGTTTCTATTCATCTGCAGCCTGAACAGCAGCCGTGCCACCATCATGTAGCTCTGACATAGCATCACTGGGATTATAAATCCCAACATTCTACTGTTCCTTTCAATTAAACATGAAAAGTTTAATGTTTTTGTAAATTAAACATGAAGCCCTGACTTTGCCAGCCAAAATACATCTTTCTATCACCTCTCCTAATTCCTCCAGGTCACTTCTTTTCTTAGCTTCACACAGTCAGAGGCTGATGCTCTTTTTATTGGCGTGTACTTTCAGAATGTTGTGGGAGAACAATGCCTTTGAAAACATTTTCTACAGGCCAAAACATTTAATAAATATGCATTACATTCCCAGAGCTCTAATTTACTTAGAATCACAAAGCCATTTACACATGTAAAAGATTTTCAAAATAAACAGTTCTAAGTGGCTTAATTGAACAATTGTATTTTTAAAACTGAATAATCTGTAAAAATCAGATAATACTGTTCTATGAAAAAAATCTGATTTACCAACTTGTTTTTGCAGCCAGTGTACAAATGCACCATTTCATCCAAGTCTTCTACTGTTTCAAAATATAATTTATGTAAAAACATCTTAGAATTCACCCCCTTCCATTTTTATAAAGGACCGCTAATTTCCAATTGTCAATTGACTGAGCCACTTTGAAATATTTTATTTTTATACTTCCTACTGTTATGGTAGTGCAGAACAGATACCCATTCCTCTTATTTCTGTTCAAAGTATGTTAAAAGGCTGCATTCTGACTTTAGGCTGCAGACAGAACATTTACTACTCATTCAGAACACACAGTGGAGAGCAAAAAAGCCAAAAATTCCTCCAGGTCCAAGGAACTTTCAGATCTTTAATTAGAAATTCTGGTCCAGAGTCTAACTATGATATTATTAAGCAAAAAAACTCAAATCCAAACCTACAAGTCTTTAAATCTATGCATATGGAAACACATGACTGTAAATGAAAAACAGGAATCAAGTCTGTGATTATATTACCTTTCAGAAAATTTGTTAGCATGTTATTAGCAAAATGTTTATTTGTTAATTATAGTTTTAATTAAGATACAACAATAAATTATCTTTGCCACATTTCTACAGATATTTACCACCCCTGAGACTTAGATATCTCGTTCTGTATCTGTAAAGCTGACTGAAGTAAATTAAAGTTATACCATGTGAGTGCTTTGCTCACACAAAACTTGGAAGGAAGAATGTGGTGTTCCTCCAGATGCCTCTGCAAACCACCACTGAATAAATGTAACCACTCCCATTCTTGTAAAGAATGTCTCAAACCTGATTTTCAAGAGAGAAATTGCTGATTTTTCATTATTTTTATTATTTTTAAACTAATTGCTACACTGCATAATCTTGAGTCTTGCTAACGCTGGTCAAAATTAAAGAGACATGGCATGACTGGGAAGGAAAAGTCTGTACATACCCGATCCATTTGCTATTTGTCTTTGGTGTCACCTGTTTTCCTCATCTCAGAAACCTGAAATTCTCCTTTACTGTAAGTTTCTGTCAGAGGATATCAGGTGCAGCTTTTCTACAAAATACAGCATATTCTGCCATGCCAGTAAGGCATGTTAAAAAGCCTAAACGTAGGAAGATGCTTCCAAAATGAACTGCAATGAACATGGCTTGTCTGGGAGCCCTATGTTTATGGCACAACTTCTGATTTAGGTTTGCTGGCACTGCCTCCATGACCTCTCCCAGATAAACACCCCCCATACAAGGATATCCATAATGCATGGATAGCTCTCCATATCCCAGCTTTCCATCCCATTCTTTTCCAGGAGTCAGAAAGCTCAAGGTAAAGGAAACTAAAACATGAGTGTCTGAAAGGCAATTATTGGTTGGATGATGAAAGCTACGAGTCAATCCAATGTCAAAGACACTGAAGCTGTTTCCTGTGGGTCAAGGACACGATGCAATAGCACTCACAGAACCATATTACAGCAGCTGCTTTTTGTGTGTGTGTGTGTGTGGTGGGATCCATATTATTTGTAGTTTTCTCATTGCCTAACAATTTTCTGGGGTTTTATGGTCAAAGCATAACAAGGCCAACATATATCTGCCAGAAAACCTGCAAACAGAAACACGTTCTATAAACAAACCAACAATTACTCAGTTTCACACCAGTGATGAGGTCGCTGCTCTGCTGACACACACAGAACTCACTCACGCTGGGCACCAGGAGCCTTAAAAAAACCCACTAAGGGACAGATGTGTGCAAAATGAAAAATAAGCTATTTAGACTGGATTTAATTAGTATTTCCACACAATTATTAACAAATTAATGCTAGCTAGAAGTATTGATTTTGCCCTTTAGTTGCAGCTCTTGCAAATGCACAGGAATAAAGGAACTGTACAGTATTACTCAAAAGCATAAAGTTCATCCAACTGATGAGGTTTTATAGCTTTTCAACCAACTCTACCCAGGAAGGAAAACTGTTCTTTTTCTCCCATTTAAAAAAGAAAACTGGTTTTCCTCTCTTCAGCTGAAGATTTGCAGTAGAATGGTACTTTCATTTAAAAGGTACTGAGGGGGTTTCTGCCTTAAAGTCTTTTGAGTGCTGCTAGTTCTGCATTCCTCTAGTATGTAGCAATGTTACTACCTTAGTTTTGTACAAACAAGAAAAAAAAAAAGTCAAGGGTGCAAAACTACCCCATGGCAGAGCAAAGAGATCTGACCACTTTTATCCTTTTAGTGCTGTGTTGCTTATTAACTTCATAATTTATCCTAATAATATTTTGACATTAATATCTCACTATTCCATAATGACAACTTTTACTTCACAAATATGTATGCACATGCACACATATATGTGCTCAGACAAAAAAAAAATAACAATATCCTGGAAGAAATGTGACTTCCTACAACAACAGACAGCAAATAACTTATCTTGTTACATCAAATTTTCAAAGGATGCACATAATATTATTTCTGCACCCATGCTATTTGATTTCGTCACATAGTTGAACACAAACTCAAATTTAGAATGTCTTACAGTCAAAAAGGGCCAAATGTACTGTTAAATACATTCAAAGCTGTAAATCAGGGGCCCAACTGCACAAAGCTTACACTGGGAAGGCAACATGGAGCACCAGGTATTTCACTGGATCTGCTCTGAAGTTCTACTGCCTTGTTGTGGCTCCTTATTTCTCACAAATTAAGGAGTAGCACAAGAGGTGAAACTACTTGATTTTAATATCAGGTCTATTACACAGTTAGCATGGCAGGGATTTGTTAGAAGCATAATAAAAAGAATGTGAATTGATAATGGAAAGGCTCCCCCAGGAGGAAATTCTCTTTGTAAACACTAAATCTAATACTTTCATTAGGAGAAGTATTAATGAAAAAATGTTAGTAGTGTCACAACTAGGAAAAAAGACACGAAAATCGATATTATTTTATTTCACCCTGTATTCTAGAAGAAGCAAACAGCTTTGGATTTTGATTAGATTATTTTATTTTAATCATAAAGTTCAACCTTTGACAATGAGCTGTTTGAGAAGCCCTACTTTATCAATTGAAGCCTGTACTGCATAGGGACATTTCTAGTAGAAACACAGGAAGGAAACAGAAAGCAGTTACCCATTTCTTCAATGATCCTGGCATAATGCCCTAAAAAATCCACAGGGCATACTTTTCTCTAGAAGACTTTATACTGCAATGTGATCATGAGAAATATGCACATATTTTACCCTGCTCACCTCCACAGAGGTGCTCACAGTCACAGCAAATTTCTGTAGTGGTGCTGTCAGCACAGCTGTGTGGAAGCATAAAAGATTTGCTGCACTTAGAAGGTATCACCTTGAGTTCTTCAGTTCCAATTCCTGTAGCTCATGGAGTAGCTGGTGATAGAAAAGCGGACTACAGCTGACCATCACAAATCATCCAGCCCATCCCCTCTCCCTGTCCAACATCTGCTGGTAACCATTTGCCTTCCCAATCCCCATTAATCAGCAAATGATTCTCCAAACTAAGATGCTTAAACTTGTGTGAGGCTGTTAAAGTACTCTGGGAACAGATAAAACCATTCTGAAATAAAGACAGCTTGAGCAAGGCACAGTCACCATTAAGGAAATCTTCCCCATCTTGAAGCAGTGCAAATACAACCCGAAGCTAAACCAAAACGTCAGTGGATTCCAAGCAGCAGGAACCTACAGAGCATGTTACAGCCCATCATTACAGTGCTTTCCACCTGCACAAGAGTCTCTGATCTTCCCTGACATTTAGCAGTCAATCCTCCTCCTGACAGATGGCACAAGTACAGCCCTCATCCTGAGCCTTAGCACTTGAGCAAGGAATTTCAAGTCACAAAGATACAATGACCCAAATGGACCCAGTTAAGGGCTTTGCCTTACAGTGCTCTTTGCACAGTTGCTCCCTCTTTCACATGATACTTGTTACCCTATTTATCCCCTTATTCAATGAATTAGTTCTATTCAGGACTCACTGTCTGTCTACTGGCATGCTACTCGTTTTCTGCTCAAAACTTGTATTTAACCAACCCTGCCGTTTGCTGACATTGCAGAAGATTTGCATATAAATATAACATTTCTCCACCTCCCTCAAGGTGAAACCGTGATAAAGAGTAGAAGAACCTCCTGGCTGTCAGAGCCCCATCATGACCTGAAACTCAGAAAAGCCAGGTTCTGTATCTGTTTACAGAGAGGCTGATAAATATTCTACATGTTCTCACTGGAAGCCTCTGAGATGATATAGAAATACTGCCACACCTCTTCCCAGTCTCATTACTGATGTGTATGTACCTTTGTAATTCTGGCTTCATTTGTTGTGCTTACCCGTGCCATTTCCTGTCTTCATGCTGTCAGCTTATGTTTCATTCTTTTAATAGAAAATAGTTTATGAGTGAACGCCTGGAGGAATGAATCCTGAATGATGTGTGCTTTTGCACTTGTCAATCTTCTCAGTCTTTAGCTTAAGATCTTTTGATAATCTTTATATTTGAAATGCCGGCAGGCTGTAGTTTAGCACCATTTTAGTTTAGATGAACAATAGCGTTTAGAAAAGAGTGACAGAGAGGATTACTGGTTCCTGAGAGCTGCTGTCTGCCAGAGATCTGACCTGCATCCTACATCCACTGCTCACAGATGGAGGAACTTGTGGCACTTGGATAATGCAGAAATTCCCAACCTTCTCAAATCTGCATTTTATTTTGCTTCCAGGGATTTATTATCTTTTTTTGCATCTTTCTCAGTCTATGAGAGTCTATGAGTCTCAGAATGTTTACTGCCTCCATAATGCAACCTCTCTCTACGAACTCAAAATTAGATCTCAAAATTCTCCTTACATATTTGGTGTCATATGCACTACAAGCTTCCAGCTCAAGTACAAGTTTCTTGCTTTAATCATAATTTTTTTACTTCTCAGCAGGAGCAGCACTGCCTCCCCTAAACAGGTCACAGCTCAGTGTACACCTTGATAATAACATCATAGTCAGTGTGAATGTGTGTGGCTAAGATACATTAACCTATGCTAGTATCCTGCAGCCCCAGCAAGCCACAGAACAATTACTGTTATGTTTGCAGTTGGATACAGTCCCATGCTTTAAATATGGAGATTAATTTAATTTCGGAATCAACTGTTAATTATATGAAAGTTTACTGTTCTAGGCTTGAAATTAATCACTAGGATTTTCTTTTAGAACTAATAAAATCTTTGGAACTTATAAACAGTAGTGAATGCTAAGCTAAATTCGCCTGCTTCTCTCAAAACCCCAATAACATAAACCATTATGATAACCTTGAATCAATCCAACTCAAGAAATTTAATATTTAAGTGTCAGAACTACTGTAATATTCATAAGAATGTTTCAAATGAGGAACATGACTCCATGTTCTTTGTCAATATTGTAACTGCAGTTTATATTTTAAAAGAATGGTATTATTCTGATTCATAGAAAGCAACTCACATTCTGGCAGAAAAGTGAATAGCCATTTCTTCCAATGGATCTTAATAATTTGCCACAATTGCTGTGGGGCTTTTTAAGTAATCCTGTCCTTTAATTTGTCTTTTCACAACTCTTTACAAAACACAGCC
Organism: Toxostoma redivivum; assembly: GCA_013397375.1. Taxonomy (NCBI): domain Eukaryota; kingdom Metazoa; phylum Chordata; class Aves; order Passeriformes; family Mimidae; genus Toxostoma; species Toxostoma redivivum. Next base: position 1,261,163 of record VXBI01001219.1, read on the forward strand.
ATCAAAACCAAAGAGATGGAAAATCAAAATAAATCAATTCATTGAAACCTTCTGCTATGCAAGTGAAAGTCAATTATAGATGTTCCTAGGTAGTGTGGGACCCTCCTCCTTGTTCCTGGTCTGATGCAGCCCAGAAGTCTTCCAGGGCAGGGATCAGCCACTGAAAAGCTCTTAGTACTGTATACAGGATGAATAAAAAATACAACAGCTCTCAAGGTCGTAAGGTGAAAACAAGGTACAGCTGAGGAACATTCACAGGAGCTTGTGTCTTAGTCACCTTCATGAAGCAGAGATTATGAAAAAGCAGCAAGACAAGATGGAAGCTGAGCATCACACCTTTCAGGAGTAATGGTTTAAAAACAAATAACAAATCAATATTTACAGTAATTACTATCCCTTAGCTCTTGAATGAGAAGTTGTAATTTTCCATGAGATACTTCACAAATACATCTTATTCCCTTCTTTCGTTCAAGCACGTGTCCTCTCCGTGCATTCCTCCACAGGAAGTGTGCAGCAATAACTGCCCTTCACAACAGCCACCAGCACTGCACTGCATTAGCAAGTAAAGCACCACATTGTTCACACATCATCAGCTGGGGAGGCTGAGGATGCTCTTCCGGACCTCTTCAGGATGTGCCATCACACATGTAGGGTGACATGTACTCTAGGAAGTGGAAAGTTTCCATTAGCATTCTGACATTTGGGAGTCCAGTTGTGTGAAGATGCAAGAAAAATAAGAAGCAGCAAGGAAACAGCTGTTTTAATGAACTAACCTTCAGTATTCAAATTAAGCCAAAGTTTTAAATAGAAAGTGACTGTTAAAATAAATATTTATCATTAGCCATTACTTTGAAAGCCTCCTATTTTTCACTTATAGAGCTGATGGAAAAATGCTTATCATGTAGTTGAAAGCTAACTGCTCTCAAGCCTGAGAACACAGGTGGCAGGGCAGCACTCACAGAATCAGAATATGCTGAGTTTAAGGGACCCATCAGGATCACTGAGCCCAGCTCCTGGTCCCCATACCCCTGGCTGTGCTGGAGCACTCCACATGCATCATGCCATTACTGTGATCCTTACACGTGGGCAGAAAATGTCTTTAGACTCCCAGAAAAACATCTTAATCTTTGGACATCATAACCTCTTCATTGTACTCTATTAGACAGAAATCTAATAAGAAAACAGAGGATTTAAATAGAAAATAAATGACCACTCTCAGGCTCATTCGTCTTTGTTACTTTCAAAGCTTTACTTTTAATGAGGGTGGGGGGAAAGGACTTATAATATTGCATTAAAAAAAACAGAAAAAAACCTAAAACATCAAGGCCAAGAAACAAAGTTCTTGGCAATTCAGGATAACGTTTTTTACAGTAATAAATTAACAAGCAAGTGTAGTTTTTAGTCACGGTCAGCAAGTATGTAAGCACTTATTAAACTTTTGGAATATATTTATAATATGTTTAAATAGTTCAGTGAATGAGGGCAATAGCAGCACTAATCAAAATATAAAAACTACAGTGAAGTGAACCTATATAGTGAAACTACATGAAGGTGATTTCAAAGATACTTTTTATAAGTACTGAGATGGAAGCTGCTCTTCAGAATGATGTTTTATTGAGGATGGAGAGTAGCAGCCTCATAACAAAAAAGCTGGAAATTCAGACTATGAGTTTTGAAAAAGATCACAAAATTAGTTTTATCATTTCAATTAGCTTTTTGACTTACAGAGTTTGTCATTAGACCATTTCTTTCTAAGTCATCAGAGAGTCCAGTCCTACCATATAATGATGATACCAACTAAGCTAGAACTTACAGCAAGAACAACCCACTGAAATCTTACCTTGCTTCACGTACCAAATAGAATGCACTGGACAGAATAATTTTTGCCAGGCTGCCTTCTATCATTTCTAATATCACTTCAACAAGCTCTGTTTTTTCCCTGTTCCTTTTCTAGGCACAGTCCATTTCAACAAGGCATCAGTTCTAATTCACTAGAACAAGATCAAAAGCCAATAACATCAAGGTAATCAGAATCATTTCATGTTGAGCCTGAGACTAAATAATTTCAAATGAACACATTCATGCTAAAGAATATCCTTATATTAAAAAAAAAAAAAAATCAAAAAACTTTTGATTGTTTTTTGTTTTATTTTTTGTTGGGTTTTTGTTTGTTTGTTTTTTTAACCCAACTACTACCAAAGTACTTTAAATTATCCTAGGGCATCAACAATTTGAGATTATTTGCTGGCTTCCAGCTATTACATAATGGGTAATTAGATGCTGAAAATTCCAGTGACTTAGAAAAATAGTCTACATGTTAATTGCTTTTATGAGTCCTTTAATGCAATCTGGGGACAGAAAGAATTTTGGACTGTCTCTGAATAATAACATTACTGGCAGCAAGCCTAATTTCTTTTCCTTTTTTTTCCCCTAGACATTTCTTAGACGTTTTCATAATTTCTTTCCCTCTCCCTGTACACTATATATGTATACATTTTTACTGCCACATTATTACATTTTCTATTTAACTGCAACCAGTAGTCACTGACCATTCTTGATGCAGTGTCACAGCTACCACTAGATTGCTACAGCCCCATGAACAGACAACTGCATTTTCTATTAGTTAGTTGCTTCTAGCTTCTTCCTTCACAACCTTTTTTGTGAAATTATAATTGAATAAAAGACATTTGCTTTCCTTTCTCCTTCCAAATTCTCCCAGTGATCTTTGACATTTGACTTTCCTACAGACAGGGAACCATGAGCAATCCCATCTTGCTCTCGACAGGCTGACTGGTGAATTTTTTGGCAACAAAACGGCTACTGCCACAACACAGGCTGCTAGAAGCTTGGCATGGAATGTTGCCTATAAACACCTCAAGAAATGAGGTGAATGTCTAGTGCTGAACTGTCAAAAGCAGAATGTTTGTGTGATTTAGTTGAGAAAACATTGAGTGAATTTGAGAAAACAGAAAACAAAACAAAACAAAAAACCTGAAAAGATTGAGACAGTCCCCCCCCCGCCGCCCCAAATATTCAAAATAAGTATGGAAATATAGTAACACAGGAACTTCCAGAACACCACATTGACATCATCCAGTTAAAACTTTTTCTTTCAATCATTTATATGTATCAGCTGCAGGGTAACCCAGAAAGTTCACAAATTTCCATAAATTTATGGTGTCTCTTCACCACCTGCTGTAATAATGATACCAGTCAATGGCAGGAGAGCAGGGTTCAAGAGACACAAGTTTCAGAACAGATCAGCCTAAACTTGCCAGCACAAAACAGATGAAAAATTCTAATTTAAAAGGAATCACAAATTATTACATTTACTGAAAAAGAGTGGTGTTTTTAATCTGTTTTGTCACACTTTTGGGAATGTAACCTGTGGGCGTGCAGTAATGACAAAATTTCTTTGAAAACTGCACGGGTTTCCTCTTTGAAATCCCAGTGCAAATCTGAGCATATTTATAAGGACCATACTTATCAAGTCTTCCTAAAGAATTGATTATCTTTAATCACAGAATTCTTGAAGAAAAGCTGTCGTAGAACAGTCTGTGCTACAGTGAACAATGGGCTTCTGGGCTGTTAAAGCCTTAACTCTCAGAGAAATCTGTAACATCAGACTGCTTCCAGAATGAGGTGGGTGGGAAATAGTACCTGCATTCAGAAAGTTTAAAAGAGAAGAACAGAAAAAACCCAACTGTTGAAGCACAATTCCTGACTCAAGTCCAGCATTTCCTGGAATGACAATTCAGTGTTACCACTGTTTAGTTCATCTTCAGTCCAGATGGATTCTGTAAAGGACTGACTGACCTCTATCAAATTCTGGGCAGAATTACTGGCCTTGAGGCTGTGTACAAACAGGTGGAAATGAGAGTTTTGCTTGGGAAAAGGGCAAAGATTAACCAAAGAGCTCTCCTACGTAGGAGGAGAGGCAGGAAGGCAGAGCTGGTTGGCAGGAGGAAGGAGAACACTTTTGCCTCCAAGAACTCCACAAACAGAGGAAGGACTCTGATTCCCGCCCCTAGATTCAACATGATCAGGACTACAGATGCTACAGGCCCCTTGCTTTTTGCCTTTTAAATTCAATTTAGTCTCATTTTCTCAAGATTTCCTGCTCATAGTCTTACTATCACTTAGGTACACCTCTGATCTAATAAAAATGCATTGTTATCACAGAGCTATTTAAGTAACAAAAAGAAAACCAGAAAGAGCAGATTACCAACATATGTAATTGTCCAAAGGAGGCAGACAGGTCTTTTTGCAAAAGTGGTTATCAGAATTTAGAGTACAATACATCACTGTATTACATACACTAGTGGTGAGCTGCAATCAGCCCTTGTGCAAGTAAGTAAAAATCAGAATAAGAGTGATTTATAATTAAACTAATCAAAATCTTACAGGTGGTATAATAAGTGCTTCTGAATTTTCCATGTGGCATGCTGATTGTTAAATCTTGATAAGGGCTGCTCTACGTGATACAAGCACCCCATTGGGCTCCATCAAATGAAAGTCTACATCTTAGAAATCTCAATTCCTTACACAAATCAGACCACAGAGACTAATGTGTATTGCTGAATGAACAATTGACCTTTGTGAAAAGAACTTCAGGGCTCTAAGAATGCATTATGGTGTGCAGAGTCCTTTGAAACTATAATAATCCATGTGCTTACCCTCCAGTGCTTAGGAACACTTTTTCCTAAACATACAAAAGCCCCACACCGCAGAAAAAGTTTCCCACAAAATTTTTTATCAATTTCTTAAGCAGCCAACCAACCAACCAAAAAAAAAAAAAAAAAAAGACAAACAAACAAAAAAACCCCAAACAAACAAAAAACCAAACCAAACCAAAGTTTTCTTTTTCTAGCTTCCATAATTGGATGTCACTATAGTCTCTGCTTACTCTAATAGGGTTAAACACACACTCTATAAACTGCTAACACAAATGAAATTATTTGATATTGTTATAGTTTTAGCTCTACAATTTTGACTTAATTTAGTGGGATTAAGATGTTCTATCTACTTTAATGTGTACCTGACCTCAGATTCTGACATGTCAATTACTTAGAAGATGATATTCTAAGACAGACAGTGATTCAAACAAGTCACGATGCATTCTCCTGGCAAACACAAAATTCAAAACACACAAAAATTAATCTTTCTATAAATACTTCTTGAGTATTTTTAATTACCTTAGATCTAAAAGCTACACTCCTCACAGAAACATCACTGCTTTTGCTTTACCAGACAAGCCTGGGAAGGGAGTGAGAAGGAAGGCTGTGCCAACTCTGTTGCGGTCAAGTGGAGGGAAGTCTGCTTGTGCTATCTGAATCACACATTGGCAGATGAAAACACATGCCTTTTACCATCTGTAAATTTTAATGTACCAGATTTTGGCTGACATGCAACCTAAAGTATTTATTTCACTGAGGTACACAAAAGAAAAAAAGGACATAAGAAGTTTGTATCTAGATTTTAGTAAGAGCACTAGATAAAATCAGTTTATGCTACAGTTTCATCATTTAAACTTAAGCACTGAAGTAAATTTCTCATCTATATAAAGATGTTCCGATGGAAAAAAAAAACAAACTCTGATTGTTTCTCTCGATGTCTCCATAGTTTCCTCTCTGTATTTTAGAAAAAAACAAGCATGTGGATTTTTACAAAGGTTTGAAAATGCCATTTCACTAAAACTGAAGGTACATACAAATGCCTGATCCTTTCAGGGCTTTTAGTCTCAAAAGACCATTGCAAATGCAAATAGCTATAGTTGTTACTGAGGAAACAGAAACAATGAGAAGAATAAGAATGGCAGTGGTGGTGACAGAAATTATCTTCCCTGCAGCAGGAAGGCTGGAACCAGCTCTGTTTTGCAATAGTAAGCCATGTAACACTGAGGGTAACTTCAATCAGCTCTCTGAACCTCACAGTCAATTTTAAATAATCATGATTTATGCTTTGTCCAAAGTAGTGCACAGTGGTGCAGCAAAATACCTTTGGCATATGAACACATTTGCCCCATTGCTCCTCCCTTCAGTCTTTGCTTTCCTTCATATTAACCTGTTATTTCTCAAAACTCTGTACTGAATAAACTGATAATAAGCTTTCCCTGTATCTGGTAATTATTTTTAAGAAAAATGATTGTTTATGTCCCTACATCCAGAAATGTACAACACTAGTTACACTTTTGCATTGTTGCTTTTTTCTTGGCACTTGCACAAATAAGAAGAAGGTAGTTTAAAATTTAAAGGTGAACCACCCCCCACCCCTAAATTTGAGGGGGAAAAAATACACAAAAGGTAGATGTGAAGGCATGTTGTCTCTCCTATTGGTCTCATTTCAATTTGACAGTTTCTTTACATTTTTTCTTTGTTTTCACATGATTAGCTTCAAGAACCATAAACTTCTATCTGAAGAATTTACATTAAGTAGCATGAGTAATGTCAAATTTATGTGAAATGTAAGAGAATTGCTGCAGATTAGCTATAATTTTGATCAATTGTACTCTAAAATGGAGGAAGATCCTTCACAGATATATGTGAAGCAAAATCCACTATTTCCGGAACAGAAGGAGGAAAAGCAACCAAGCCACAGAGGTACTGCACATATTGTAGAAAAGTCTTTAAGGAAATGCAAACTGGCAGAATGAACTATCTGAATATAGGAAGAACAAAATGAGAAAGATCAGATGAAAACTGTGCTGTTCATCTACTTAAGGTCACTTCAACACCTACTGAAAACAAGAGAGACATTCCAGGCTGCAAGGGGCTTTCCTCATTCTGATCTCTCAACATCTGATACTGAAAGCAACACCAGAAATACAGAACATCCGGAAGCTTTAAAAAATTCTATCATGCTACCAAATTAGAGAGATTTTGAGACCCCATCCCAGAAGCCAATCCCCAATGAACGACAAGAACGTTTCTGTTCCAAAAAGTGTTTTAGTGTTGGAATTTATCTTTACTCTGGAGAAAGTGAAAACAGGTGACAGCCTCAGCCTTCAAAGCTGCAGCTCTCCTGGATCACCACCAGCCACTCTCCCCACCCAGACTCTTCCCTGTTGCTGTTACCAGAGACAGCAACAAAAAGGCAGAATTGTCATACGTGCACAGAACACAGGAATATGCAAATTACTTCCACATGTCAGAGATGAAAATATTTTCCAAGACAGACATGTAAAGGTACCACACAGGCAATGTGTGCATTACTGACTCTGTTTGCAAACCCTCCCTGCCAGTGGCCAGCAGAGCAGTCCTCACAGACACTACATGTCCCTCGTGGTACAGCGAATGGACTCAACATCTCAGCTCTGACTTCTGTGATTTTCAATTAAACTTCCTTTTCTGCTGGAACATGGATCACCTGCTCCACCACGCATACTTCTGTATTATTAATTTGTTAGCTTGCTGGAATCACAGTTGAAAACCTTTCAGCCTTGGTTTGCAGCAATAAATTCAACTGACAGCTGAAATTTGGAACGCTCACTTAATATTGATTCTGAATGTAATAACAAGCGACATGACCTTTTGGAGGGTGTAAAATATGGCTGCCACAACATCTGTGCCACATTTCTTGCTGTGTAGTAATATGCTGTAACAGCACGGAGCTGGCACTGAAGTTAAGCTTTATTATCAAGCAGATCTCTCCATCTCTCTGGCTTCATTAAAGAAACCCCACAGAACCTTAGTCCTCACCCCACCCCCAAAATGCTTCCCACATCCAGAACTCATGCACACGTCACTGTTTCTGAGACTAAATTTATCCTGCAGAAAGGAAAGAGATTTTGGATGGCTAAAAGAGATCCCCTGTGTCAAACACAGCAGTTCCAGCAGACTGAAAATCAGCACATCTTCAGACAGACAGGAATCTTACACCAAGTATCTCCATCAAACATCTATTGAGTTATACTGTTTGCTATCTTCCTACCTAAAGGGAAATATTTTTACATCTTTCCTAAAAGAAAGAACACATTAGTAACCATTTTTGGTGAGCTCTGACAGCACAAATACCATTTTCATTTAGCATTACCCCAGGATACCTTAAACTATTTTTGCTAGGCTGGATACAGGTTGGTACCTTGCAGTAATTTCCTTTGAAGTGCTGGTATATTTCAAATATAGTCCATTTATGGTGAGAATAAATTTCTGTATTTTTTAAAATCCAATTTAAGTAACTTCAAATTATGCAAGAAGCCTAACCAAGTTTGAAAAATCAAATTCTACTACAAAAAACACACATCCCTCTTAAAGTATTATAAAGAATGCTTCAAATATCTGCCGAATTTTTTTTGGCTAGCATAACAAATAAACTGAAACAATTAATCCCTTTCTCCTTATGAACAAAACCTATTTTATCTCTTAATGAACACAAAACACAATGAAGCAGATATTTACTGCGACATTTTAATTTTGCATTTTGTGATTTTAGTTTCTACACTGCCAAACACTTCGTAGCAGCTAAAATTGTAAATGTTTTAAAACTCATTGTTCAAGAAAAATTAAAAACTTTCATATTAAACCATAAGGCACTCTAATAAAGAGGTGTGTGAAGATTTTTGTAAAACAAAAATCTTAATAGACCCTCTAATGAACCCTTTTCTAGGACATGTACTTGTACTGGCCTTGGGGATTGAGGTAACCTGCCCCAGCCACATTACCACACCTCACAGTTACACTCTGAGAGCCAGAGAGCTCTTCTTTTACTAGAAAATTCCTAGAAATTAACAAACAATGGAAATCTATAAAAATACAGCAAGTTTACAAATCTATTCCTTCACATGTAATCCTGAGGTAATGGGAACAGATGTCCAATACATAAGTTTTAAAAGGCATTAAACATCACTGTACACATGTACTGATCTATATGGATTCACACATACTACAGTTAATAAATATATGTACATTTAATTATTACTGAAGGCAGATTGAATGGTTAATGAGGACTGGATATTTACAGTTTTAATTTTATTTAAATCTATTATATATAATGCTAGCATAAAAAAATGGCTATTTCCTGTCTGCCTTTCTACTGCTGTAATCCTAATTTCATTTAATTATAAGATCAGCACCCGAACCAATCAACATTGTGCTACAACAGATAAAGCTTAGACTATAAAAAACCATGAGGCCTGGGCAAGATGCAAGAGAATTACTAAAGAAATTGTTAAATTCTTTTAAATACAATGAAGTCTAGGACTCCTTTGAAGGAGTTGGAGAAGAAAATGGAATACTTTAAAAGCTGTAGCTGACCTTCGAGTTCCCCTCGATCTCCTAATTATTACTATAAAGGCATAAATCCCAAGAAAGTAGTAAAAGTGTTTCTGAAAAGCCCAAAGATGCCATGGATTTGGTCTTTACCCAAGCTTCCATGTTAAAGACAGAGTGTCCAAAACCTCCAGCAGTGTAATCCCTGCTGGGGTGTGTTGGAAACCCACAGGTGACCATTGTTCCCTTGAAAAGCAGCATTTGTTAAGTCCTGTTGATGGACTCGTGGGATCAGAGACAGACATTCCATAATTCCAGCTATTCCAGGGTTTCTCACTGTAACTGTGAGAGACTTGAGAGCTGAGCTGCCCAGCCAGGGCTGGGAGATTTGGGAGACACCAAAGCCTCTGGGGTTGGTCTCACATCCCCTTAGAGGCTCAGCCCCACTGCTGCCCCACTGACGCCTTAAGTTTTAGCTTTTATGTTTTTCAGATCCTGTACTGCATTAGTGTATAACTCTGAACTCCATACAGTGTTAGAAAGCTCTCATCACAGTTTGGGCAGACAAAACAATCCTTCCAGGCCTGAGAACCAAGGACATCCTCAGCCTCAGGCCCTGAAAAACGTAAACAAAAGTGAATTGGAGCAGGGGGAGAATCAAACTGGGGGAAGGTGACCTCATTCCCTGAAGCTGTAATTGGACAATTAACCCCTGATATGTAAATGGACCAAACTTGTATTGTCTGAAAAATTTGTGACCATTGTCCATCTTGGGTGTAGTCTCTGCCAGGCTTTTGCATTGCCCAAGGTGTATCTTTTGAAGGCCTTTAATAAATACCCACTTTATTCTTTTAACTTTGTCTTGCCCCTGTTGTAGGTGGCCACTCCAAGGCATCACCACAGCACAGCCCCTGCTGCCCTCCTTCCCTGTGCTGTGCACCCTTGGAGGCACCAGGAAAAGCAGAGGTAAACAAGCACCAATTGGATTACTCCTACAGCCTCAGCTGAGACAGAATTCAAGACTAATCTGATTACATGTATAATACGAGCCACTAAGAATCCTTTGGCAATAATTACCAAGCTTCCACACATAAAAAAAGGGCATTTTATTTAGCACTGGGCTAATCTATCAAGTGGTAAGCTTCAAAGGGAATGTTGGGGAGGGAAAAAAAACAAACCCACAAACAAAAAAAAAGCACCCTGAAGTAGGTTTATAAAGCAGAGATGTTTCATTTTTATTGAACGGCAAAAAAATATTCCAGACTCTATTTCAGACACTAAAAGACTTTCAAATAAAATACAGTTTCTCCTCTCAAAGCTTAATTTCCAGAGATAAAACTTCTCCAAGTTCTAAAAGGCTCCACAGAAGCATTTGGAAATGCTGCCACTGTTTCTGATGCACATTTCCAACCCAAAAGCTATGGCTGGTTTGGGAGGAGGGAAGGAATGCAAAATAGCAGTGCCTGACACCTGCCTTAAAAATTCAAAGCCAAGACTATATGACAATTACATTTATGCTTTAAAATTGCAAGTAAACTTTGTCAAGCAACTAAGTATGAGCTGTGTGTTTGTTTATAGATAATGCAAGGCTGAAAATGAAAAACTGAACTAATAAGTGTAACGTTATACATGCATATGTGCTCGTGCACATCTGTAAAACCCAATTTTTACCATAGCTGTCAGAAAATATATTAACATAGCCCCGGGGGTACAAGCACATAGACTGAAACAAATGTAAAAGAGGAGGAGCTGCAAGTGGAGGATCATACACGAGGGAAAACGAGGCATTTTACACATCCCTGCTCTTAAGAGAGGGTCTTCAGACATCTTCCTCAGGTGTCTGTCGACTACTGTGCAGAGTCTGGGCAACAATCAGGAAGAAATTCAAGTTAATTCAGTAATCTGTGACATGACCATGACCAGAAGGATGTGTATGACTGGAAAGAAGGGCCACTGATTTACAGAGGAGCAAGGATGAGAAAGGAGGGAATACCACTTGACTGCACAAAGTATCAGTTTGAAGAGATCCTGAAATGCCCGAGTTTGCGATCCTGAGAAAGCCTGGGAAGGCAACTGGCAAAGATTTGTGACTCCTGAGCATAGGCTGTGGTATAGTGAGGGAATTGTTAAACAGGATGTCCTGGGGCAGAGCCATGGAGATGATGCCCACGAGCTGTGGCACCCAGGGAGGGAGGGAGGGGGCAGTGAGGCAGGGATGGATGCACAGCATTGGATGGATGCACAGCATTGGATGGATGCACAGCATTGGATGGGGATTGCCAAGATAGCTGAAAAAAGGTATGGATAAAGTGACCCTCATTTGGGAGAAATCACTGCCAATCACAAACTGGGAAGGGAACAGCTGGGTGGCAGCCCTACTAAAGCCCACTTTCTTTAGTTCTATTGAATTCTTAGAGCTGTACTCTGTGACCTGAGCCTTTGCAGCCAGTGTGAGTCCACAATTACAATTTGAGTCCACATACATAAACACCTGAAAGACAAAGCAGCCCCAAACCACTGAAAACATTTCTTCAAAGAATTCCCAGCTAAACTTCAGGGGGCAGACTGTCAGATAAACTCAAGAAATGTTATGTGTGTCTATGCTGTCTTCAAGCCTCAAAAGATGTCTTCAGAAGTACTCTTCTGCATTAGCCTGAGTGCTCTTTTGAGAAGCATGGCTGTGGAGACCATGCCCCAGCACAGGACTTCCTGAAGTTCTACCAAGATACTGCTCTTGTGGTCAAGATTTGTTTCAAAAAATCTTTATATGATAATCAAAATCGATGCTGTTGTCCAAAAGTATTTTCGTTCTTCACTTTAAGAAATCAATTTCTAGGTTAGGAATGCTGTCACTTTGAAAATAGTTTGCAAATGTTACTTCTTTAATATAAAAGCTAAGTCAAAAGACGATTACAAGTAGGGTTACTCTTTCTTATCCAGTTTCCTGAGAATATCTGCAAAGTGAGACAAGTCTTGGGATTATCCAAATTTAGGCTATGAATTCAAAGAGCCTTCAAGTGATAGCAGTGAGAAGTTATCACTCTGGTCTCCCAGTACCCTCCATGGAGAAGCAAGGTGACAACAAGACAACTGATGCCAAAGGACAGAGCAGAGCAATTAACTTGTGACAGAATTCCAAATGAAATACACTTTTCTGTCTTAACTCAGATGTTTAGGATGAGCTTCAACTAATTCTACTGATTGAACTAATTTAAAAATAGTTACCTAATCATAACTAGTCCAGTAGTTACCTCTGCAGTTAACGGACAGAGATGCACACTGAACCAGGGGCATTTCTCCCATGCCATCCCAAGATGAAACATGCAGCATAGATTACTCTGTAAGTGCTTGTCTTATTTTACTGATGATTAACTTTGATTAATAGCATATCGTTTATATTAGTGCAAATTAAGAAAAGATTAATTCTATCTTTATTTCCTTATTTTCAAGTAATAAGAATCTTAAGCCCTCGGGTTCTTTGGAGCCTATAGAATGGCAGAACAATGTAATTTGCCTTAGCATGTCACTTGTGCCACCTCTTTTAAACTCTAATATATTAGCATATGCCAGTCTTTATTACCCTGTTGAATCTGGTGCTATTTACATCTACTGAATCACGTATGATCTTTTCTGTTAGTATGACTAACCCCCTTATTTGGTATTTTGCTTCAAGCCTCCACTCCTACAAGGGACTGATTATTTGAAAGCCTCAGTGTTACAATCCCCCAAACTCCACGAAAAGCTATTTAAAAAAGGATGCGGGTGTAGCCTAAGGATGTAAAATTAAAAGGCTTTTAAAAATAATCCATTTATAGAAAATAAGCTCATTGATATTGTCAGACTTATTCCATAACCTGCCCTTCAAAATTCTTCTTATTTTTAGATCTGTTATTTAACTGTACATATATTTTAACCTTGTTGATGGAAAGAAATACGACAGCCACAGAATCATCTAGACAAAACACCAACATCTAATTTGCATGCTTACTGGTATTACACATTGAAACATGAGGGTTTCTTTTCCCCAGTAACCTCCCTGGCAGTGTCAGAGCATATTAGTGACTGCTCTGGGTATTTTTAGGCCATTCTTTCCTTCCATTGTTTTCCTGTGTGGGGAAGCTTCTAACAGGCACAGTTCCACCCACTTGCCAAACTGCTGAGCACTGAAGGCACGCTGGCTGCGCATTGAGGCTGCTCTGCTACTCCAGTAAATACAAACCCAGCTCCTTTCACCACCACCTTTGGAATTTGGGCATGCACAAGCACCAAGATGGCAATCTCAGGCTGTGGGTGAAATTTATCATTCTATGCCTGTAGTAGATAAAGCTCGCTGTGGATGTTTACTGTGGAGCTGAAGAATTCATCTACATATCTATTTGCATGCACATTGCAGTCAGTTGTAGAAAAAATAGCACAGGATTGGTAGAGCTCTCCATTGACACACCGAGCATGAACATTTATCCAGCAATCATAAATATGTATTATTTCCTCCCAGTATGCAAGTGGAGACCAGAATAGCGAAGAGTAGTGAAACAGACCCTGAGAAACCCACAGTTTCCAGGTATTTTTCGGGAATATGAAATCACTAAGAACAAACACACAGAGAACATACTCTGGAGCCTCTGTAACAATGCCTTTTTTTGTACAGGTGAAAACTTGCACGGTCAAGTGGAAAAATATTCCAAGCAGCTTATTAATCACAAATACAGAACAAACGTATCAGTGCAACTGAAAATCACCAATGCTAATGCAGAAGCATCTCTGATTAGAAAATGCTCAAAAATGATTACACAGATGAGTAAGCCTGATTTTTGGGATTATCATCTTTCTGCATCTGACATGCAAATGTAACTATTCTGATAAATCAGAATGGGAAGTAGCATCAAAATACAAAAAGTTGTATTTTAGCTTAAATTGATTTGACCATTTTTTTAGTAAGGAAGCTGTGATGGACTGTATGGTTATCTGCTGTCTACAGGCAGGTTACAAAGTGGAGATGCCAAACATAAAAACCATATTTTGCACTGAGGGTCAAAAATTCTTGTTTTTAAACTGAGACTTCCTAGGACCAATATTTTTGTAATCTTGGGGAAAGCAAAATTATATGCCTCATTTAAAACAGAAAAAAGAATACAGACAGCCAACAGAGGAGTTAAATCTTGAAAGGACTAGGAAAAAATCAACACAGAAGCCATTTGCCACCAGTTCAAAGGACACTATATGTAAAGAATGGTAAATGCCACCCTTTTCTTGCCCCTATTTCTCTGCTGATCCATAATTATGTCACATTTTGCAGAGGGGCACTGGGCTGACTCACAAAACACATCTCCTGCCTGGGCAGTGCTGCTGGGACTGCACTTGGCACCTCGGGGCTGGAACACAGCAATCTCATCATCACATTCCAGAGTGCTCTGCTGACAGCTGGCCCACCAAAAAACCACTTCCAGATTGGCAAGGAGAAGAAAACATGGCCCATGTGGCACATGCAATCCTTCTCATCCCAGCAGATGAGCAAAGAGGAAGCTGCCATCACTGAGATGAAGGGGAATGCTGGAGAGGGAGAGAGAAGAGCAGGAACACCACTGACACCTTATGCTGGTAGCTCTGAGCCTGCAGCATGCCCCTGCTGTTCCTGAAGGATGGGTGCTACTCAGCTAAATGTCTTCCACTCTCAGTTTTAGGGAATATTCTCCTGAAATGTCTTCCCAGATTTGAGATAAGGTAATTCCCTGAAAAATTAAAACTATATTACAATGTTCAGCACTTCTTAGGGTGGTTATATATTTGAGCATAAGCAGGTGCTCATATCTGCTCAAGGTAAGAGACACTGGTGAGTACATGGAGAACAAAAGCTGGACTGCTGGGGCCTGTTTCCATGAATCACTGATGCTCCTGCACTGGCACTTTCTATTTCGACCTCTCAGGAATCAATTAGAAACAGTCACATTCAGAGCACAGCACTTCAATAGCTCTGCTGGCAACAACACTTTGATTTGTTTGACATTTACTGATCATCTGGTAAGCTCAGCACTGCAAATTCTAAGTTGCAGAAGGACAAAACTAAGGAAGGAAAAAACCAAATAACAGCACCATAAGGCTGGAGGAACAAAGCAGCCATTCCAGCCCTCTATCAAACAACTTGAGACATGAGCAAGTGAAGGATCAAGCACTAGGGTTAAGTTGTACTCACTAAAGTTTTTTCTTTTTCTTACACCAAATGTCTTAAATGGTAATGTTTCCCACAAAAAAAAACAAACAACCAAACAAAAAACAGCCCCCCATGAAATCCTCAGTGCCAACAATATTTCTCTTTTTTTTTTTTAATTAGGCCCCTCTTCCTGCAACACTTAAGAGTAACTTATCAGGCTTTTAACACAATGCCATTAATAAAACATTGTCTGAAAATGGGGATTGAAATAATTAGAGCACCATGAAATCACATCTTCAAATCCCATTAACGCTGACTCAGACCATCATTCAGAAAAGTTACAGAAAGCTTCATGAAAATGACACTACTTTTAAACATTAAAGGATTCAAAACACTTTTCCATTTATTCCTTCACTGATGCTCAATGTCCATTACCAGTCTACAGCTACAGGTGCATTTCTGTGCCGATGTATCAGTACAGGAATACTAGATTTTTTTTCAAAAATAGGACACCAAAAAAACCCTAGAACCAACTACTGAAAAAGTCCAGCCCTATACACTACTATTTATTTCTTAATATTACTCTAAGCATATTTGCACATTGTAACAAATATTAAGATTCCAATGAAAAATTTGACCACCCAGATAAAAAAAGCTGTGAGAACCTGGAGGTCCTGAAATTCTCAGGAAGCATCCCAAAACTATCAAATTATCTTCCTTCTTTTATGACACCAAAGAATAAAGACTTTTCTCCACCCAGAAGTTTAAATGGTCAAAATTACTTTCATTTCTGAACCCAACAGACAGAGCAGGAATCAAAGTATGGTTCAAAGGAACAGTCAGGTCCTCAGGCTAGCCCCAAGCACACTGAAGAACTACAGCTGGTGAATTTTTTTCCTGATAAGTGCACTACTTACAGTTGTGCTTAGGTTTCATTTGAGAAAGACTATAACCAAACTAAAATTATTCAGCTTGCAATTTAAAAAAATTTAAATGTGTTTCCCCAAAATGCGTTTTCATGAAATGACAATTTAATATTTTAAATGCAATTACTAAATCTTTTCCCCACCTTCTCTTATGTGTCATTGCATGTCCTTCTCTACTCAGAGGCAGCAACAAAGTCTGGGCAAAATCATTCGCTTTATGTTTTACATCCTCACGTGACATAAAAATGAAAAGTACTACTAATGATTGTTACTGTTTTCCATTTAAGAAAACTTAAGACTAATCCCAAGAATATTAATCTAATTCTACTCCACAGTAAAGCTTCAAATAATGACTGCATTACACAGAGTGTGTGGTCCTAGTCCACCACCCTGCACTTCTCTTTGTTCAGTTCAGAGATGTATGACTGCAGCACTCTGGATAAAAATTAAGTATATCTTTATATTTGAGTCACCCCTGCTGTAGAAGGCACAGTCCCTTGGCAGCCCTTGCTGCACAAAGTGATAGCAAGAACACCAAGGTACAAACATGGGCAGAAGGGCAGCACAGATGAAGAACAGAGACATCCTGGAGGAGGTACCTGGATGTGGGAATGCTGACCTTGCACACCCCAGTCCCAAGGGATGTCCAGGGGAATGTCAGAATGAGCTTCACAAGGAGAAGCTGACACAGCAGCCCAATAACCCATCCCAATCCCTATTATTTTCCCCATGCACTGGTATAGCAGAGATGGGATCAGGAATGTGGGTGTACACTGAACAGAACATCAGTGCTTGACAACACACTGGTGACTGTACAGAGAAAGTCAAACATCTTTACTAATATGGACCAGTGATGCTGTCTCATGTGAAGCACGGGGATAATTCAGCTTTTATATCCTCCTTTGACATTGATGTGCAGTCCAGTAAGTTACACATGCTTTTAAGCATCTGCTTAAAGATGCTTTAAAAACTTCTGCAAGAAAGAATTTTTCCTTCATCTACTAATGAAATATTTTGCAAGATTAAAAAACTTCACTGTCTCCTACTTGTATTTGCCTTATGTAGTTAACTATAGCTAGATACTGCAGAAACAGTCCTGCTGCAGAACATGAAAAGTCAAATAATGATTACTGCTGGAGTAAATTTGGTTCAGTATTTGCATCTGTTTGATGTCAGTGATGCTGGAGTGCACAGAATTTTGGCCTAATCCTGAGTTTAAAAAAAAAGGGAAACAAAAAGGGATTTTTTTTTTCCTTCCCATTTCCGTCTTCTCTGGATTCATAACTAGAAGATGCACTCAATTACTGTACATAAGAAAAACACTGTCTTAATGAGAGCAAAATTAGTAACAGAACATCTCACTGGCTTGAAAAAGACTTTTTTTTCAGCTTTCAAGTCTATATAATTTTTGCTCATATAGGTTAAACTTTAAAATCACATCTACCCAAACCAAAGGAATATTTAAAATACCATATCTAATTTTTCTTATGATAAACTAGGTTTTATTTTTTCCCTGCATTCTGACCATCAGTGCCTATCAGTGGCAACTGTGACCGAATGAAATAACCATAATAAATATTAAAATTTTGAAAAAAAATGCAATAAGGAAACTATTTTATATGAATCAGAATTTCATTCACTGTTGCTTCTCTATTTAATCCTGCTGCTAAATTTGGACAATACTGATTCCATCACTTAGAGTTCACAGCCTAAAAGATGATAAAAAATCATAACTGTTTGCATTTTTGGTTTATTTATGAAGGTCTCTAGGTATAAAGTGTATAAACAAATTGTAACTACCCCCTATATTCTGTGTATTCATTAATATATTGGTTTTATGTGATACTGTCCTGCAGGAAATTTGGTTTTCAGTTGACAGTAATACTTAAATCCCATTTCCCTCACCGTGCTCTTAAGGCTATGTGCTGTAACAGCTGTGTCAAATTAAACATCCACAGCTGGAATCAACAACAGGAGCAGCATCAATGGCCCTGCTGGGACAGAACTGTTCTGGGGGCCAACAGTCCCTGCTCACGTCAATAGTGCAGCAAACAGGGGGTTATGACTTGGCAGAACCGAGTGGAGAGGAGAGAAAGTAACTACATGGCAAAACCAGAGAATCAGTCCCTGCACCCCTTCCTTATGTCTGACAGGACCCCAATAAAACACTGCCATACAGGCTGCCCTGCTAAAGCCAGTAGCTCATCAGCAGATAATATTTATTAAACAAATGTAAATTACAAGATAGGATTTTTAATCAATTTTACATGCAGTGTACTAGAAAGGGCCCATTTGTACCTGTACTAGTGAGCTGCACAGCTTGACTCATGCTTTGCATAAAATGTTGTATTTATTCCAACTCCAGAAAGTTATCATACAGCGTGACTGACATAACTCATGATCTTCTCTTCAAGAGAAAAAAATCCTGTTAGTACACCTCCACAAAGTAAACAATATATGCTTCTACCCCTAGCCCTCCTTCCTCCCTGCAGACAGACTCAGCGTGTGGTTCCTGAGGAATTAGTTGTAGAAGAACTCCCCTGCTGACAGCAAAATGCCAAATGCACGTCCTGCACATGTAATGTGTCTGACATTTCCACATCTCACCAGGTTCATGTTTCTGACAAGTGCTTAAAAATATATGTCTTTTAAAAAGTGGTTTTATTGCTACCTTTCTATCTCCACCTTATAATGTTTTAAAATTATATTTTACTCACGGAAACACCTCCACATTTGTCTTTTGATTTGAGTAGAAGTAATTGGTTTTTCAGGGTCAAATACCTTTTTGGAATCAATGGGTACATTTCAGTTGATGGATGATATAAAAAGTGCAAATTTGATCTTCTTCAAACAAACAGAACTGTGAAAAACTTAGAAGACTCAAAATGATTGACACATTTAAAATGGGCAGCACTGAAAATATTTTAACACCCTACCTTCTTTAATGTTGTTATTCTTTGCAGTAGGAGACCTTGGGAAAATCAGCAAAACTTTCAAATGTTAAAGGTATTTCTTCCCTACTTCTATTTTTTTCCCATGCCAGTATGAATTCCCAGTTGGGAACTTTTAAAAACCAAAGGGGGATCTGGCACAGACACAGAACTGGTGCATTAACTGAGGTTGAGTCACCACAACAATTTTTCTTAAGAGCAGCAGACAGCATTTGCAGAAGTGCAGCACTAACACCTGCTGAACAGATTTTGTGCACACCTCCCAGAAGTCTTTGGGCATTACGTACAATGGGCATTGTATTAATTTTTTTCAGAACTTCCAAAGTGCTTCTGGAGAGTAGGTCAGTGCTCAGCTTTAAAATGTGAATCATGCAAAGGGATTTTATCAAAGTCACCCAGAGAGACCCTTTTTCTGTGCCTGGCTTCATGTAAAATAATTCTAATATGTATACATACAGATACATGCATTTACATATATGGTTTATATATGCTTTTGAGTTCAAGTTTGAAATAATTTCTCCTTGTTAAATATATATTTTTCTCTCAATAGTTATGATATTGTCAATGACAGTGACAGTCACTGATGCTAATAAAATTTTATGATTTTGCAGCGGGTTTCATTAATTACTATAATTTCTTTTAAAGATTCAATTGAATAAATAAAGAATCCTTGGAAATCTGCTGCACACAATAAAAGTGACAAAGCCCAGAAAACCAGAAAAATTTTCAACTCTGCTATAGAACACCTGCAGGATTCAGAAAAGACATTTTTTCCTTTCTGAACTGTCAGTCTTGTACTTTTTAACTTTGCCTGTCCCTGATCATGATAAAAATAGATTTCAAGGAAAATTAGAGGGTTTTGAACTTCCTTGGTATTCAGTCAGAGAGGTCATCCCTGTTTCAAAGGAAGACAGACCTTGTTGGATGCAACACAGAACAGCGAGTTCTCTGTAAATTCCTGCTATCTGACCCAGCCACAACTACTCATTTTTCCTTCTAGCTCACAATAGACACTGACAGAGTTATAAGGAGGATGGCAAACACTGTCATCAAAGTATTTTTTGCTTGAACTGAAATCACAATATTTCAAAATATTTTTCATGAATCAATAAAAGAAATAAAGTTTATAATTCCACTTAACAGAAGATAACCCAGCTCAATGCCCTTGAAAGAAAAGCAAACATGAGAGAGGACACAGTGACACAGACTGGCCTCAGGTTCAAGACAAAGACAGCATCACACTGAAGACGTGCTCTTCAAGAGCTGAATTCCCTTTTTCCCCCTCTCAGGATCCAAAGTTTGGTACCCTGTTCTGAAGTGCTCACCTTCCAGACTACCACTCTGACTCACCAGCTAGACTCAGCTTGTGATTGTTCTTGGCTACAGATGTCAGGACTTAGCCTTCATTGTGGATATTTTTTTATTCTTGCTTTCTTTCCTCAGAAATACCTTCTGGATTAACCTGTTTTACAAGTTTACCAAAAGTTTAAATTTTTAAGAAAATTTTCATAACTGATTCCAGGCTCTCTGTCACTTCTGGGACAGTGAATATCCTAACACTGAGAGGAGGTTAATAAAGTTTATTTATCTGATCTGTCTTATCAGTCTGTTTGTGTGCTGGACACAGTGCAATTCAACTAATTCTGAAGCTACCAAAATCATCAAATGTTCACCTCTTAACACATACTTAGGACATAGAAACACTATCATATGTGAACTCTATCCTATAATTGCAGAAGAGAAAATGTGAAGTTATTTTAGAGACTTTTTCTGATAGATTTTGACTTAATTAGTCTCCTACTGTGCTTACTAGATGCCCAAAAATATCTTACTGTCTTCTGTAAAAAAGAAATAAATGAATACAATCAGTTTTATCATTCCTAGTGGTCACAGGCCAGGTAGTAGATCCCAGACTAGTACTACAATGGAGCACAGGTGTAATTTTTGCCTTATTTTGCACAGACTAGTCCTGCTGTACACAGCATGACATTGCAGCACTTTGCATTATAATATTGCATCATGTATGACAGCTACAGGAAAGAGATTTTGCACATCACAGGACTCTTAGGAACTAAACATTAATTTCTCTTCCTCGGTTCCCCTCTTTTCTTTTTAATATTAAAGGCATATATTTCTTAAAAGGCTTAAATATAACGGATTTGTTTTTAATTTTTAAGTTGTATCTTTGATTCCTTTAAATTATTATCTCAATTTGAACAATATCTTCCCTTGGCATTACATTAGTGTAAATATTATACTTTATCGCTAACTGCATATTAAACTGCTTCATTTTGTTACAAAGTTCTCAAAGCCTAAAAAATTTCTTAAACTCTCATCTAGCTAACAGATTGAATCGTGATTGTAGAACAGATTGAAATCTCCATAATGGGAGATCATATTCAAATTCCTCTGTACTTCTTAAATGAACTATTTAAGATGCAGGGGAATACAACTGTGGGGGAGCAGGAGAGAAAGAAGTGAACTGGAGAGTTCAGCAAAAGAAAGGAACACAGCACATAAGATACCCAGACTTGTTGACAAGGGAGCTAAAAAATACAGTGAAGGAAAAGCTGAGGCTAATTTATTTGTTTTAACCAGAGGATGATAAAGAGAACCTGTCTGTTTGACTCAGGAATCAATGTGAAAAACACGAGCCTACCTGGCTGAGAAATTCTATCTAACATCAGACACAGCAAACCTCTCTTGCTGTGCCCCTGCAAGTGTCTAACAGCACTCACAGACCCGCTGAAGGCAAGGAGACAAAGACAACACAGGAACTTATTTAATATTTTCATTTTATTACTTCTTTTCCCTTTTTTTTTTTTTTTTTTTACTAATATCAGAATAACCAAGTCACACAGAGTTAGCACCAGTGGAAATTCAGATGGTAAAATGCACGTGTTTTTTTCTGTGCTCCATGTTAAAGATGCCACTTAAAGACTGCTCCAGCACTCACACTCCCTACAGAGTGTGTGAACACTGAGGTGCCCTCAGTCAAGCACAGAAACAGGATTTCTGCACAACAGGAACACACAGGTGACCAGCATCCCCAAATTACTGTAACTAAAAACAGAGCAGGGTAAAACATCGCAGTTCACCAAAGAAAAGCCGAGGCATTCAGCTCCAAGAACCAGGACCAAAGATTAAATAAAGGCTTTGACAACCAACATGTTTGAAAAAGGAAAAGAAAAGCAAATTCATGAGAGGAGCAAGAGAATCATTACACTCAATGATCAGGATTTCTTCCGGATATTCTGTGAGACAGCCTTGACTGTGGAAGCAGGAGTGCCCAAACTGCACAGAATGACAGCACCAAACAAACTGGAAAAAGCTTTCCGACACTGAAAACCAACCAACCAAAACTTTATTGTGCCTGTAACACTCAATCCTTTTTCTTTTTTTCCCACACAGAGTGAGACTATTGTACTCTGTCTTTGTCCGAACTCCACCAGTGTGATAATGCGATGTTGCTCTAATTTAACCTCATTATTCTTTTGTCTTTCCCAAAGTGAAATGCCACTTCTCTTCTTCCCTTTGAGGCTTATCTCAAACAAATGTCTTTGTTCTTAATGAGACCAATCCATATGTTTGCTCCTGCATATTGTGTTCAGTTAATGGGAAGATTTTTCTAACACCGTAAAAAACACTTCTATTATTTGTCCCACGCAGCTTTTGTGGTCAGTAACTGCTGTAACTGTTACCTTTGACAAAATGTCCTGCATCCAATATGTTCTGCTTAATAGTCATCCCTCCCTTGAACTCAAGTTTATTTATGTCCCTTCAGCATATGTGTATCTCCTTTCCTCAATTTCTAACCTTATCATCATCTATGTGTTTAAAAAACTAAATGTTCAGTGAGAGCATTGATCAGGCAGCCTGCAGCAAAACACTACATATCAATTGATACATTAAAACTTTAATATAGGTTATTTATCAACAGTTAATCTTTTAAATATTTGCTTTGCTGATTACCAATAAATCAACAGATAGTCATTAGGAGAAATCTCATAGTTTACTTTTGCTGTTTTCTAGCTAGTAATCAATGAACAAGAATGTAATTATGTATGCTAACTACTCAAGATTTTTTTCAATAAAAATCAGAAATATGTACAAAAAAAACATAAATGCTATTAGATTATTGTGAGTTTTGTATATGCACACTATAAAAATACAAAATTCACTGAAATTATTAGCTGATCTTATAATGTGTAATAGCTTGATGACTTCCTTGATTTAAATGTAGACCCCTGCAGCTACAACAAGGTGTTCTGGCAGCCAGACAATACCATGGTATGGCCAGGTCTGTGATACATCCTGTTTCCCAGTCATGCCACCTTGCACCAGAAGCAACAGAACTGCGTGGCACAGAACGGCAGCCTTGCACTCCCCATGGCAGGACATGATTAATCCTGGAAAATATCTGGTGTTATCAGGCACCCCATGTGGATGCTGATGTTTGTTGCTGCTTTGCTCACAAAGGAATCCAGAGGAGCCCTAGTGGTATACATAATATTCCTGATTTTCTTGTTAAATCAATCTGCTGGCTCTGTAGGCAAAATGTAAGACAGAACAGAACAGTTCACAGGATTGATTCTAAACCCTTTGCATACAGGATGCATAACAGCTATTTGACTTTGGATTATGATGAACATGGGCCTAACAATTTAAATTCAGTTTTATCATTTAAGATTAAAAGAAGTGAGAAATGTCTTATGGGCACTGTTAATTCAGTTTTCTCTCAAGTCCTTTCCCCATCAGACAAATCTGAGTTCTCCCAAACACTCTGGCCCACTGTAGTCTAACCACTACTGCATTTATTTTGAGCAAGTTTTCAATTTCTTATGGTAACCTGCAACTGTGACAGGGTTTACTAAAAAAACTTCCTTTTGTCAAGGGAATGAAATATGGAAAGAGAATATGTGCTTCTTCACAAAGGATTTAATCACATTATTAAAACCTCACCTTTTACCAAATTCTGTTTCAGGCAGGCTTATGGAACTTATGTGATCAAATTTTGTTTTCCCAAGAAATTAGAGTTCAGACTAGAAGCTGGAGAGTTCTTACAACAGTTTGAAAACATACATCAGACAACAATTAACCCCTCTGACAGCCTCCCTGCATGGGGCTGCAGTAGCCATCCAGTAACCATAGCTACTCATTTCAATAGAAAGAAATTGCTATGAATAACAAAGAAACCATAAAATATGTTCTGAGGAGCCACACCAAATCCTGACAGCTAGGAAAACCTTCCTAATGCAAGAGAAAAGAACATAGGCAGAACATTTTGGCTTGATTTCCCACAGATCTCGCTGTCTTTTCAGTAACACATCCCAAAAGTACACGTGGCCATCCATGTCAGATGGGACACCTACAGGACAATTCACCAGCTGTGTCTTGTTATTGCTGGGTAAATAATAAGACATTAGCAATCTTTGCCATAATCCTCTTACATCAGGTATGCAAAGTAACATCTCTGGCACAGAATGAAAAGTGAATGAAGGAAACAGTGTGTTAGTGTCTTGTGGAACTGTAAAGCACAGCACCGAACTCTCCATTGCAAATTCACACAAAACATTCCGAGGCTAAAATTTGGATCCAGTGCTGGCAGGCTGCCAGTTTGTAAAGCAATTATCACTGCTGACCTTCCCTCGCACCTTGCACGTGTACTGAAGATGTGCCATGCACACAAAGATCAGCTGATTCTCCCCAGTACAACGTGGGAGGGACGGGAACATTTACAGCTGCTTAATTACTTACTTAGAGTGATTTCTAGCATTTTAAATTCTGTTTATGTATGGAACCGACATCACATTCTGAGGCAGTGAACCTTTTGTTACAAATAGCAACAGGCTTCATAACAGTGCTGCTTTAAAGCCTGTGGATCTAGGAAAAAACAGCAGTTTATCATCTGGCATCCTCATACAGTTTAATGTTTGACTAAAACAGAAGTTGCAGCACTGCTGTCTCATGTGCAGCACAGCACTTAGTGATCAGATGAGATTTTTTGATGGTCTTTTAAAGATCAGTGCTGGGAAATACTCTAAATTTGGGATTCAGAATGGTGGGTTTATCCTCCTTTTCTACTCACACTGCTGGAATAACCTGCATCAGTTACAATGGACCAAGCAATGATCTGGGTTCTGAATAGATGAGAAATTCCAAAAATGGTATCAAAAAGCTTGGTAATAGAAGTGCCTATACTTAGGTCAAGATTATTAGGATTTCAGGAAACAAATTACAGGTCTCACACAAATTAATTATCTCCTTTCCATGTCACAGGCAGATTATTAATAGAGACTTGTAAAACAATTAAGTTTGAAAGGGACCTCTTGAGGTCATCTAGTACAACACTCTGACCTCAAAAGCCAATCTTGAAGTTTCAAAAGGTTAACTCCTCACTCAGTTCATTCTTGAATACCCATATTTTGCAACTTCAGATATCTATTTTTGGTGCCTCAAACAGGAGCAGAAAGAGGAAGTGATGAGCTGAAAGCCCCCACCTTGGCTACTGATGACATAAGGGTGTAAATTTTGCCGGCACAAGCGCATGGGGTGCTCTGAACACAGGCAGTCTTCAGCAAGAATCAGTCTTCCACTCTATGTACATTATGTTTCTATGTTCAGACAAATTATGCAATGGGCTTTTATGTAAATAATGGAGATTATTTCTAGAATTTAGAAATTTGTTATTTACCAAAATCTAGCTGAAATGTCTGACAGCAAGGCACAATGTTCAAGTGACTCCAGTACCAGAGTTTCAGGCATTGGAATAAACGTTTCCCTTTGTCAGAGCTGGCATGATCGTAACTTTCTTGTAAATCAAGAACACTGTTTCAAAGCTTGTTTACCGAATGATGAAATCACACCTTCCTGGTAACCCCAAGCATGTAATTTTTCTATTTATCTCCATCAGAAGAAAGCCTTTAATGAACATAAAGGAAGTGTCACCACTTATCACTAACAAGAAACCTGCTAGCAATCCTGACTCTCCCAGTCTGTGTGAGACATTGAGGGGAAGGAAGGGAAATGTAAGCATATATGAATATTAGCATATATAAAAGCAATAGTTGCCACTTTCACATAATAAAATATCTTTGAAAAGTGTGACTTAGAAATAAGGATCTGCCTTCTCCATTTATTATATTTTTAGGAACTCTTGCACTATTAATTAATATTCTGTCTTCAATTTTCTATTGGTATTGAAATGAAAATCTTGCATTTTTTCAAAATGAACTATTAACTTTACATGGAATTGTAAATTGTAATACTGACATTTCTTTGAAGTCAGATTGGTTTTTTTTTCTTTAGAAAGAAATGAAGCAATAGTAATTTGTCACCTGACTCGACTGAAATACATGCTGCTTACACCAACACAGGTCAGCAGGTGCACTGTGCCTGAAGTACCCCCTCCTACTATTACTTGCTAGGTAAAATTTATAATACATCAAGATGAAAATTAAAAGTGAGATTGAAGAACCTCACCAAGGTA
Organism: Toxostoma redivivum; assembly: GCA_013397375.1. Taxonomy (NCBI): domain Eukaryota; kingdom Metazoa; phylum Chordata; class Aves; order Passeriformes; family Mimidae; genus Toxostoma; species Toxostoma redivivum. The sequence goes on from VXBI01001219.1 coordinate 1,287,883, forward strand.
TGGAACTCTGGGGTTACAGATGTTTAAATACAGACAAATTTGGAAGACTGATAATTAAAGTTACACTTCTACAAAACATATTAAACTGTCAAAAGCCAACTCAAGTAATTTCATAGGAATATTGTAAATAGCAACATCCTGGAAAGAAAAAATCTGCTGAGGGTATTTGAAAGCTCAAAATGTAGTACACAGTCAAGAACATAACTGAGTGTATGAACACCTCAGTGCAACACAGAAAATAAAAAAAAATAACAACAACAAAACCCAAAACCCCCAAAAAATTCTTGCCAAGAAAAGCCATATCCTGACCCAGCTGCAGGAATAAAACATTTTGGAATAACTTAAGATCTGGCAGGTAGTTAAGACTCATAAGGATCAAATACCCTATGCTTCCAGGGCTTCTGGAGCACCAAAAACCAGTGTAGATAAAGCTACTTTAGGCAGGACTATCCAGGAAGGGATTATGTCCTTAAAAGCATCCAGGAGAATTATTTATGTGTTTTGCTTGTGTGCTAAACTAAAAGAGCCATGTATATGATATTCCCAGGGAAAAAAAACAAACAAACAAAACACAACAACAAAAAGACCCAAACCAAACCAAAAACCACAAAATCCTCCAACTTCTCAGTACTCTTGCCATCAAGATATAAACTGTTTTCTTTCAATACAGTTCTGTTCACTTTTGATTAATTTTCAGATCTAGAGTATTAATTGTTGAGTACCTTATCCTGCTGATTAGAATCCAATACAAAGTGTATGCTGCATCCCTTCTCAACCAATTCTTCAGTTTATTGAAGAAGGAATTACATTAAGCAGCTGCTGGAGTACACTTAGCTCTGTTTATATCTTGTGTATGTTTATCATGGATTACTTACACTCTGGGCTCTCGGCATGGTCACTCAGCAGAGCAGAACTTGTTCTGCAGTGCAGATCCAGGGCCCTTTGCCTGCCCTTCCTGGGCTTTTGGGAACACCCAACATCTCCTCACCCTACACCAGCCCTTGATCTGATGAACCACACAGAGCAATGAAAAGTACTGCAAAGGCAGCACATTTTGTGAGGTGGGCATAAACAATTCATAAAGGACATGCACAGCTCATATTTAACAACGCAAATTCGCTAACACCACAACTAAGCTTTCTTTAATGGAATTTTTCATGTCAGGGTGCTTGCAGCCTTTTGGATACCACATTGATTCTGGTTTTCAGCTAGCAAAGAAGTGCCACATTTATTCCTATCCAACCTTCAACAAAATACCTGTTAAAGATCCTAAAGTATTTGAATTCTACATTTTCATAATATTCATCAAAGAACTGAAAGGACACATCAGAAATGTTAAGAGCTTGAAGAAACTATAATTCTCAACTACTTTGCTCTCTTTAGGAAGCACTCTCAGCATAACACACTTCAGTGTATTTCTGGACATGTAACCTTTTCCCATAATGGAAGAAAAACTTTGTGTTTGCATCCTTCAGTTATGAAAAAGCAACAGTTTCAACCCAATCTAATTTTACTGCCTCTTTAATTGCACCTTCTGGTGCCTCACGCTTGAGAAGTGATTTACGTTTAAGCTGATAGGTTCAAACACTGCTTCAACAAATTAATGACTGAGAATTAGCCGTGCACTGAACCCCGGGCAGGGGTTTGCTGACACTCACAAACCTGTGCCTGCACAGGAGCAGCAGCTGAGCTCTGCCACACAGCACCCAGCTAGGAGACAACACTGGGGAGTCGGCAAATGCAAGGTGAAATAGAAAAAAATAACCCCAACTTTTGATAGCTGGAGCTTATCAAGATGAAAATTATGAAATCAGATTGTTTATTTATTTTTAGCCCATATCTCTCAATATGCAATTCAACTTAATTACCTTATGTCTCTGACAGTAATAATTGCCACATACAAGATGCAGAGGAAAAGGAGTCATGCAGTTACTGTGGAATAAAGAGAAAAGCTGACAGAGATCAGGTTCAAAAGTTTAAGTCTTTTTGGAAATTCAGAAAGTTACATTCTATATGGTTTTCTATCAGAAATGACACAAGAATAGAACTCTTTGCATATATATCTATATATATGTNTGAAACCACTTCAAGAGTAGAGCCTGTGTTGCTCTGCTCTAAGCATGTAAGGCCAGGAAGGTTTCTCTCAGCACAGGCTCACACAGCACAGCTGAACACTAGGTTCAGGTTAGAAAGAAGCAAGAACTAAAGAAGAATGTAAGCAGGTATTTCTATATTGAGAAGAATGAAGAAAAAGGAATTTCTAATTGCTAATTTGATTGTCATGTAAAACGACGGTCATAAGCATTAACCTGGACAGGGAACCAAATTTAGAACTTCATTTAAATTAATTAAAAGCTGAACAAGAAACTCAACTATGTGCACATATTCAGCATACAAAACCACTTTTTTTTCTGTATTAATCTGATGAGGAAAACAGAGCTAGAAAGACTGTGGAACAGCAGCAGCTGTTTTTATATAACATTCTTTGCTTCATATGAAGCAGCTCAGGTGCTCAGATTTTTAGTGATTTCAAACACTGTCTACACACATCTCTCTAAGTATTTGTATCTGTCTACCCACACCTAAGAGATATTTCTATCTCTTCCCCTTACTTCACATTTTACTTTGAGACAATTTGATTTCTTCCATCACCACAGATTTGGAAGGACAGATCTAAAATAGCACAGTAAAAGAAGGCAAATATAATTTACATTTTTTGTAACTGTTAACATCTACAGTGCTTTTCACATTATTACTGCTTCATTACCTAAGCAGCAGCATTGTATTAACCACTCTGAGAAGCACACATGCCTGACATGTCATTGCTTCCTAACACTACAGACTTGGCCATCTCTGAGACACCTGAAATGGAATGCCAATAATGCACATCACACAAGTGACTCTGAAAATGAAGAAATCGATACAAAACACATCAGTCCTATATATCTTCCCTATCTAAAGCTATCCTTATCCATGTTATTCCTAAATCAAGCTGAAACATGTTTATTTCAATTCTACCTCTGCAGAATTTGCATCTTAGAGCCTTTACTGCATGTAGCAGTACTGCACAACCATGGCACTTATGGCCTTGATTTCCTGGTTTAGTCTCAATTTCCTCGTGCATTCAAGAGTCTGTTGATACAAACCCTAACTTTAAGCTGCAAAAATGCTGATATCAGCCTGCAAGAAATGGAGTTCCCATGTTTTTTTCAAAATTTAAGTCAGACAATATTCAGAAACCAACCTATATTGAAGCCAATTCTAAGTCAGATCCAAAAGGGAAGAATTCAATCCTTACTGCCATGACTACAAGACAAGAAGTTTGACTGCAAGTGCACTGCTGTTATTTTGATAAGGCTTTCTGTGAGAATGAGGAGTGACAGTGACTAAAAGAAGAGATGCCTTTTATTACTCTGAAAATGTCAATTCTAGAGACTAAAGCAGGCACTTGCTCAATCTCAGCACGTGGCTGTTCAGCCTGTGCTGTGTAAGAATCTGTCAGGGAGGGTGCACAAAAAAGCTGTTCTTACTACCGAAAAAAGAACCAATAGATGATCACCTAAATGGTGATCTCCTCACAGGATACACAAAGTCAAATTCAGAATCCAAACTCAGAGGCAACATCTCAAACTTATCCTAAGAATGACCAACTATCCTCTGAGTGGAAAGAGAAGGGAGGGCAGTAACACAGTTTTGCCCTAAAAATGAATATTCTACAGCACTCAAAGGCTGAAGATTTTGCAGGCTGGATTGTAAGAGATGAAGATTTCTGGTTTCTAATGTGAAACAAGGCACCTGATTTTTTTCCCCTCATTGTAGATCATTTGCTTTTCCAAAATGCACTCAATTTTCTACTTCCACATGCTATTTAATCATATCAAAATCACGCTTTATTTTAGAAAAGGATTATGTCAGTAATTTTCAGTAAGTCCTTTCAGGGCCCTCCTGGCATTAACACCACATTCAATATTTTCATTAATTGGGACCAGGTAGTTCAGGCCACGTGGGACTTGAAGCACAGTATTTCCCTACCCCAGACTTTAACTGAGAAAGCAAAGCTTTCATTCTAAATAAAAAAGGAACCAAGTACAATCAAGCATGGGCAGATTCTGAGCACAAGCACTACAGAAAACCCTGTCTCTGAAGCACATTCATGCTGCTGAAAATCTAAACACCACTCAAAATCTAAACAATTATACAGGATCAAATACTAACTCCTAATGATGCTGTTTAAGGACATAAATTTTGAAGAAGCATGAAAACCTTTTATCTGTAAGTTTTAACAACAGGAGAGATGCTTTGAATTTGGTTGCAAACATTGAGCTCACTTATCCCAGAAAGGAAATAGATATCAAGGCATGGCCTGTGTGAGTCAGCTTTTCACCTCTGCTTATTATCCCAAACAGATTTCAATATTCAGATACAATCAGACCATCCACTACATTTCTATCAAAGTGCCTGGCCTTCCACTGACAACTTCTGAGGGCAGTTTTGCATTGTTAAAATAAAATTTTTTAATAAGCAGAAGAGTTTGCCAGTAACATAGTCTAAAATCACGTACAGTCATGATTTCCTCATTGCTTCTCCACATTTCAAATACCCTGTAATATAACATGCAATCTGTTAGAGACTGTAAGTTTTACCACAGATGCAAACCCAGTTTGGACTAAAGCACCTTCACTTCCAGTTCCTAATCTAAACAAAAGAGGTTTTTTAAAAGCAAGCTATGGATATTATCAAAAAAGCTGTGCTCTGACTTGCCACACTTTTACCTTTAACAGTGGATTTAAGTAAATCTAAACTATGGAAATATGACATGAGCATAAAAAATATGTATATAATTTATATTTTAAATCAGTCCTTTTTGTCTCCCTCCTTATTCAAGTTTCACAGCATACATATGGGTATGAATAAACAAGGGATTTTTCACCCTTACTTCATGCACAGCAGCTTGAAAAATGTTTCCGATTAACATAAATGATAATACACGTACATAAGGCTGTCTTTCAAAGAGGTTTGATAATTCATAAATGAAATGTTTACACAGATGAGGTCAAGCCAAAAGGTTTGTAATATAAGTATTTAACGGATATAAATCTGTTCATCACTGCCAAAGAACATGGGATGACTTCAAATATTCACTATTGAATGTACTCGGTACACATTTAGAGCAACTTGCATGAATTCTCATTCCAATTTTTAATTACTATGCAGTCTGTAAAGACAAAAAATCAAGAGTCAGATTGCTCTTTTTTTCTTTTATCAGAACAATTAACATTAATGACATATTACTTCACAGGCACTTCTACATATTCATTATTAAAATAATAAATTGAATGAAGTTTGAACAAAAAAGTATAACAATACCTACAGGTACAGACGTTTACCCTTATGTATATTTCTATTAATATTTCCTTAGCCAGTGTTCATCAGGAGCTAAAGCAAGGCTTAACAAAACAAAAAATAAACAAAAATCCCAAGCAATTCCTTTAAAAACATTTATAGCATGTTGGGTTTTTTTTTCTAGATGTAATTTTCCTCTTGGACTGTATAAAGATTTACATACATAACTTAGTTTTTGTGGTTTTATGAAACCATAAAATAAGGATAAGGATTTCATACCATTAAACAGACCTAGGTGGCAGGAAGGAAAGACAATGGATTTGTTTGCACTTGAAACTTTTAGACAGTCAGAATTTATGTTTCTTGCAGTCCATCCTGGTTTTTCACCTAACAGAGAATAACAAAATCAAATGTAGTTTCTTTTTCCCTAGGGTTTCCATGGCTTTAATTTCTATCTCAAAATTAAATATTAAATATTAAAATTAAGTATCCACCCATTCACATGGAGATGCAGAAATTTAGTTTTTTGGATTTATTAAAATCTACTCATACTGGTAACAGCATAGATTTGGCACAGTAAACACAGGTTTAACAGCCTAATTGCTGGGATTTTTTGTGGATCATTATGCTAATGCCTCTGCAGGAAAATGCTAAATCGGAATTCCCATCACAAAGGATTCTCCTTGCTGACTGAGAAGGGAGAACCGGGACATCCTGGGGTAGTGGGAAGAGATTGATCTTCAGGGACACACGAAAGGGATTTTCAAACCCACAGGACTACTGAGCCCTGCCAAAGGGAAGAAAGCAAAGCCTGACAAAACATCCGAAATTACAACTTTGTCTGCCTAACCCAGAGCCTTGAGAAATGACACTTTGCCCTACAATGGTGCTTGGGAAGAAGATGGATTAATGGAGCTCTACAGGATAGAGACACTCCATACAAAAAAAAAACTATGCATGTGTGTACAATTTTGTATTGTCCAGAACAAATATGATTTGAAATTTTTGATCCAACAATAAACCAGGTCAAACAAAAAAAAAACAAAAAACAAAAAAATCCAAAAAACCCCACCAAAACTATCAAACACAGTTTGTTAGCTCCTTATGGCACAAATATTTTCCTCAGTTTCCTGAAAAAGTTGTGTTTCTGTTTTTTCTGATCCTATGTCCACATTTAATCACCAAAAATGCACCTCCACTACACAGCAGATGTGTCATTAACTATTTCTGAAAAAAGGTGAAATAAAATCACCCAGCATGAGAAGACTATGGAATAAGCCAACACTAGCAGATGGTGTTTATTTTGTCACCACTTGTATTAAAAATTGTCACCTATTTTATCAGTATCTTTCAGGTAGAAGCTTCATGCAAAGAGTGGAAAAGCTGTTTTTTATAAGCTGTCACAGAACTTGAAATAAAATGTCTTCTGTTTGTAGCTTCCAGTTTTTATGACATGGTTTATTACATAGGAGATCAATTAGTATAAATCTAAGGTGAGTGTTTTGCTAGCAGCTCAGCCTTTCATCACACAACATCTTTTGTTTCTTAAGCAAATTTCAAATCCTTTATTTCCAATACTGGTGCTGTTCAGACAAATTCTGTAACACTGGTCCTAGAAGAGGCACCTGGTAGAACTGCCAGCTTGTTTTCTTCTAGGACCCACTGTGCAAGAGAGTTTTACTTCTCCCTCAGGATTTCCTACATTTTCACTATTTTATTTTATCACACACTTTTGGCTGTGTTGTTTCCATTCTGTGGCTAACAGTTTCCTAACAAAACAGTTGCATGAAGAGTAATTGCACAATCCAGGCTTGGCTGCTTAAAGAAATCACTGCTAAAATCCCATGATAAACCCAGGTCTTGCTCATGTAGTTTTGAAAGAATGTCCACTAGAATTTGAACCTAAAAATCCCCTGTTAGTGCACTGCAATATGGTTTGATTGACTCAGTCCTTTCTCCCTCCCTGTCAAGTATTCTGTGCTCCAGTTCAGGTTGGCTTGCACACACTACACCAGGAGCTGACCCTTCTGCCTTTGTCATTTAATGAGGCCTCTCAGTGTCCTACTCATATCATACCCTAAGCAGCACACTTTAACATTTCTTTATATATATATATACACACTCAACATCATATTCTGGAATGCTTTAAAAACATTAATTATTCTGATAAATTGCTGGAATTTTGTTACATTATTTTACAGCTATGAAAAGAAACCAGGGCTGGTCTGAGTTTTTTTTGTTTGTTTTTTTGTTTTGCTTTTTAAAATTTTGTTATTAATTCTAAATTCTTATTTTGACATAGATTTGAGATTTGGGTGGGGGGTGGTGGTGGTGTGGGTTGTTTGTTGTAGTTTTTTAAATCTACTAAAAATTCTTCTTCCAGAAAAGCAGTACTCAGAAATGGTGAGATTCAGGACTACTCCAAATACTAGTGAGGGGAGATATTTTTTTTTCTGTAAGACATTTTTATTCTCTTCCCTTCCAGAGTCAGAACATAGATCTGACAACAATCCTTCTGCCTGTATTTCTGAACTACTGACCATTCTAAGACCCATGTTCAGCACTTCACCTCCTTTTCTGTGGCTGCACCAGTGGCATCTTTGACCTTAGCAAAGCAAAGGCAGAGTAGATCAAGAAACCTATCACTTTATTAGAGCACTGCAAAGCAGTCTGTGCTCTAGATGAGCACACATGAGAACTGAGTACCTTTGAAATGCAAAGTCTCAGAGCTCTACTTATGGTGATACAGAGTCCTCTTCTGTTGACACAACATGCACACTGAAAGCTTTGCAACACTATTTGGATGCATTCTCAGCCAGCTGAGGCTTTAAACCAAGGTTAGTGCCATCTGTCTGGTTTTGGCAGCATCCAGATTGATGTAAAAAATCCTATGGCAGTGTTTAAAAGGAGCAGAGATAAAGCTTGCTTTTGGTCAAGTCCCTGGAATTATTAACATCAAAGATTTGGCTGATATCGCCAGGCAGCACATCTGGGTCAACAAGCTCCCTGCACCTTTCTCACCACATTTAGAACATACAACAAACTATTTCACTATTCAGATCAGATTTAGCATGTCTCAAGAAATTAGACTCATAAAAGTTGTAAAAGGTACTAAGTTTTTCTGTTGCTTGTCTCAGTACAATTATTTTCTTAAATGCATGTTAAACCAAGCCAGTAGCAAGCATTAATGCTATCAAGTATTTTTGAGTTTTGATACATTCTCACATTCTTCTTAATTTCTAGAGCCCTGAACAAACACAGTACCAAAAATTGAAAGTAATATAGCAATCAAATTGATTTGAATTGGGAAGAGTTGCAGGTTGCAAGGAAAAGGAAGTAAACCAAAGAGAAACAGTATTTTGTTTCTATAAAAGCCTCAAAGCTTCAAATGAGGAAAGACATTGTTCAGTTGGATGCAATTTGTTAGGCAAAACCTTTCTGTGATCCTGAAAAATGCATTCAAGCATTATTCTTTGAGATTAGTACAGCCTAAATAGCATAACCCACTCATTTCACCTGTGCCAAAATCCTCCTGCAATACCAATAATCATGAGTGCTTCAGAAATGCAGAGATTTGTACAGGATCATTTCTGTCCTTTATTAATTTCATCTTTATTACCAACCATACACACACACCACCTTGGGCAGTTTTTAGCATTGTACATCATCACTATGGAAATTTAATTACTGTACCATAAAGCTCTGGCTCCCACTCTTTTAAGAAGCATGGAAACACAACAAACAGTCCTTATCTCCAGTTTGAAAACACACTGAACACTCATGGGCTGCATTAACTCGGAAATGGTCACAGATGCTCAGTGCTTTCCAGAATTTGATTTAAGAATGTTCCAGTATTTACCCAGACACTGTTTGAGATTCAAAGAATAATGCCATTCACTAGTTCTTACCAAAAATCAAGCATTTATGGAAAGAAGTACATCAGAAAATGAGGGTGATGAGAAAACCTCGGTTTAGGTCTCATTTGAATATTAAGCAAGCAGAGTATTATTCCTGGTTAGGAATGCAAAGCATTTACTTAAGTGCTTAAAAAAAAAGCCCCAACAGAAAGGTACCTTCGTGTATGTACTAGGTCAGAGGTGCAATGGAAGAAAATAATGAAATAACAAAATCCATCTTTCATCTATCTCATTAGACAATCAAATACAAAGTAAAATTTGCCAAGTCGAGGACAGAAGGTTTTATCTAAAACAGCCCTTGCTAATTTAGCAAGGGCCCGTGCTGACACTACAGTTAGTATAAGTGTACAAATCCAATGAATGAAAATAACTTCTGAATTCAAGAAATATCAAGAGGAAGCTGTCACTGAATCATTATCTTTGTACTAAAATTCCCTGAGATGTGTTTTGATTTATATTACTACAGCCTGGCAATTTTTTCTTTTGCTAAAAAAGTGCACTGTAGGCTTTTTTTTTCACAAACGTCCTCTTCCTCCCAAAGGAGTTTTACTCTCAGGAAAGCAAAGGTGTGAGTGTGTGTGGGGAGCAGTGGTACTTCAAAAACCCCTGTCTAGCAATGCACAATTCCCTACAAACTCACAAAAACCAACACAGCTCCCTGATTATTTTGCACAGCCCCTGAGATACAAAACTTCAGGGGCACATCAAGTGTGACTGTCTGAATCTCATACTCTTAGATCAAAAACATTCAAATCAAGACTGTAGATGAACAGAGTCATCACTAAATCTTTCACTCAAAAATCTGATTGAAGAATCTCTGAAGAAACTTGTGCCCTGTGCAAACCAATGGAATACAAAATATGCAATTGCCTTTATGAAAATACAGGCTTAGGTACCATTTTGTTTAAAAAAAAAAAATCATGACTGTGACTATCCAGATCTGGCATCTTCCATGTCTTGGCTCTCCTCTCAAGGAATGAGCCCCACACCATGAAGCAAGATCAGCTCAGGGAAAACAGCTCCTTCACCAGCCAGCCAAGTCTCCCAGTGAAAAACCCCTGAACTAATTCAATCCAACCAGGAAGGTAATACTCAACAATGAGATAGAAATGAGTAGCAGAGATCAGGTTTATTCAACAGAATATAAATACCCAGGAAGAAAAAAAAAACAAACAACCAAAATCCCACAACACGTAATAAGAACAACATACACAGAACAAGATTAAGCATTGCACAACACACAAGTTCTAAACTGGGTTCTAAGTTTACAAGGAATACAGGTTAAGCAAAATAAAAACCTTACGTATTAGAGAGTTCTTTGTCTCAGCCAGCTGCTGCCAGCTTGTCTGTCTGTCTTTCAATTTCTCAGAAAGGTGTGTGTGAAAATCTAAATGAAATAAAACAAATAACATTTTAGAGATGGCTCTTCTTTTCTTCCATTCCATTCACCTTTGGTGCAATATAGCTGATAGAATGTTTCACCTCCTCCCACCCAAAGCATTCCTCAATAGTAAGTAAAATACATTACTCATTAGTATCTAGAGATTAGGAATTCTTTTATCTTGTTATCAATGACATAAAAAGGCAGATTGAGTAGCAGTAGTTTGGTGCAATCTTGTTTTGCAGGCAGTCAATATACCCACTGTCAGCATCATTAACCACAAAAAGGCCTGAGTGCATAAAAATCTCTCTAAAATCTCTCTTTGGGTAGAACTTAACCCAAAGGCCAGCATAGTTTCCATACAGGCTGTACAGGAGGTGCTTAAGTTCATACTAACTTATTTTCAGTGTACTATCCCTTACTCCTATAGTCAAATACATATCATTACATCCTTTAAAAGATAATTTTTGTTCCCTGAAAACAGACTCCTAAGGTACATTTGAAAATGGACACTTTCAGCTGTAATAAATAATTTCTTACAAGTTTATTGCAGACTTTTACATTGACTCTCAACATAATGAAGCTGCATCTCAACAAGACAGGAACCAGTGAAACTCTACTGTTGCAAGGAGATTTTTTTTTTTGTCTCATGGAAACTCTCCAGCTTTAGGGAGACAGATTTTAATACATACATACAAAAAAACCCCTTTTCTTTTGAATTTACTCTCTCTAAGACTAAAAAGAAAATAACTTAAATAATCCTGGATTTTGAAAATGTGACATAACCAGGGAGTTCTCTTACATTTGAAAAACTCAAAATTAATTAAAATTATTATTGAATTTCATAATAACATCAGGAAAATTTTCAGATATAGTAAACAGGAAACATAAAACCTATTTTTATTTATTTATATGATTTTCCTTGCAAAAACCAGCAGGACAAGAAGCCAAATAATTAATGTATTGTCACTCTAATTCTTGTTTTTCACTGTCTATATACGTTTCCTTATATAAAATATATTAAAAAAATATAAAAATAATATATAAAAATAATTTTACTTGGTGCATCTCACATTCAAATCCTTCATAATATTTATAAGATAATAATTTAATCTTTCACCCAACATGCAAACAAATCAACAGTGAAAATGCATTCTGTAAACACAGCAATTTATTATATGCAAAGAAACAAGGCAACACATTGACAAAAAGAAGGCTGACCAAGACAATAGAAAATAAACTGCTTTGCATGCTAGACAACAAATTAGCTATTTGTTAGGAGCAAAAATACTTTGCTTCAAGTGGAATAATGTGAAAGAATGACAGCTCCTGAGTCTCAGATCTCTGGCTCTGAGGGGAAAGGAATTTCAAGGGACAAGTTACAAACAATAAAAACCAGGTAGAGTTTACTGAACTGGCTCCATGTCTCCCTGCCACACATGAAATGAAATTCTGATAAGGTACAACTATAGGACATTTTTGGGTACTTTGGTTCACATCTAATTGGTTCAGCTTTATTTTGATGGTACAGACTTCTGATTTAAAAATCAAGAAAGCGAAAAATGAAAGACTTTTAGGAACATTTCTCAAGAAAGATTATTCAAAGAACAACATACAAGTCAAGCAAAGAAATGGGAAGGGCAGAGCACTGTGGATATCAATGTAAAAATGCTGGTAAATAAAAAAATTATTGCAAATTTCTTGTTTTGATATTACCTGCAATTTTCCCCCAAAACAAAATACTAAAAATTGATATTATTTTCGTATCTTAAAAATTGAAGAAATTAAATATAACTACACCCATGCACACGCAGGAATATATGAAAGAGGAAGTAATGGAATTATTTCACTAAGCTTTTTTCCTTTTCTTTTTCTATGTGAAAATGGAACCAAACAATTAAATATAGCGCAATTCTTCTGCAGTACTTACAGCTAAATTAAACTATTTTAGTAGTTTGCAATTATACTATTTCTGTTATATCTCATCCTATAATATGCAAAGTTTTGAAATCTTTAATGTCTCTATTTTTGTTTTAATACAAGCTTTAACTTTCATTTCTCTTTTATAAGGAAAACCAGAATCAATCCATCAACAATTCATCTATTGACATTTTTTCACATTACCTTTTAAGCTTGTGTATATTACTGAATCTGCTATCTTCTCTTTCACCTGTCTGTGGCCACTTTAGAATATTTGATCCCTTTAAAGGACACAGATGAAGACAACGAATTGTTCACCTAAGGAAACTGAACCATCCCTCTTTTTATGGGAAGCATCTAAAAATCATGGCTAAAGTTCAAGTTGCCAAGCACTGTTTCTCCAACAATTAAAAATAAAAAATTGTCACCAATGCCCAAAGGAAAGAATACTTAAATGTTTAGACACTTTAAAATAGTGTCATGTGAAGGGAAGTCTCTGTGGGTATTACCTTCCTTTGACACTCACAGGGAGTTAAAACTAATTGCATTTAGGGTTATCTCTAGTAGCTACACTTGGAATCAACCATCCTCAGGAGGACTATTGTTCTAACTAATCTACTTATTAGGCTTTTATTCAGATTTAGTACAGCCTTTTATAAAAAAAACATCTTGAAGGGATAGTAATGGATTTTGCATTTATCAGACAGGAAAGAGCAGACTACGACCTACAATCTTTGGCCCTACCAAAGATTAGGAAAAGAGAATCTTTTGTAAGTAAATCTTTAGAACTTTAAGTTAATTTTAGTCCCTATCAGGCCCCACAATTATATCTGGAAAGGTAAAACCTGTATTTCCTGCACTCCTATACATTCCCTTAAAATCCAACCCCTCCCACAGTACCTGGCAGGGAGAAAGAAACCTGTTTTCTGTCCTTGTCTTTCAAAGATGAGCTAGTAGCAGTTTTTGGTTTGCTGTCTCAAGCCCCAGTTTAAGCCAAAAACCAGTGCTGGTACAGGTGATTTTAGATACAAACCCTGGCAGCACCTTTTGAAAACTGAGAAAACAGCCACTGCAATTCCTGACCCGCTCTCCCATGAGGAATATGGAGGAGTTCAGAGCAGCTCCTTGCCTTCCCTCCCAGCCCAACAGCCTCCCAGGGAACCTGCCACTCTGAGGAGATCTATTCCTTCCCACAGCTGGGAGGCACCTCTGGACACCAGCAGCCAGAGGTTCTGCTCCCCAGGATCGCAGTGCAGAATACACCTTGGCCCCACAGGACATGTCTTTGTCCTGGGAAAGAGGCTGTCCACCAAATATCCTCTTGTTCTTAGTTCTAGTCCCTCTTTTGAGCTGTCCTAGCAACTCTTCACAGCCCTCAGCCATCCAGGAACAGCAATCACTCCTGTCTTTTCTTTCTCTCTTCCCCTCATCAGTTTTCTTCCTTTGAAATTCTTCCTGTCATAGTTTAAATACATGTTTCCTGCTCTGCACTATAAATTCCCAATCTTATTAGTTCACAGGCATTCTGGCATTTTGCTGTTTAGCATTCTCCAACCGGCATCACTAAAAGTTTGGCAACCCATCACACAAAGTGTGCTCCACCCTTTAAAGATGATAGCATATTGTTTATGGTTGGGTTGTTTGCAGGTTTTTGTACACATGAAAACTTACATTTTTGTAAGAGTTGCTTCCCCCATCCATAATTCTTATGTCTCTCAGTCAACATTTATCTAGAAAACAGTTATTTTCTAGACTGTGGAACATTAAATATGACCAGAGCCTAAATATCCTCCTAAGCTCTGTTCTCATTTTTCCTCTTCTATTTATCAAAGTGGCATATCCCAATTTTTACTAGTAATATATAATAAAAAGCTGGTTTATTTTTATAAAGTAGCACTGCAGAAACCTTGGAAAAAAGCCTTAGAAATAAATCACCTGAATTTCTCAAGCTGCTTTCCCTCCCTCCCTATATTTACATAAAAACTTCCAGTAATAAACATTCCTTTCCTGTTACACCTGGGTGGCTGAGACCTGTCCCATACATCTCTGATTTCTTCTGTTTCTGACCACTTTCTGTGAGCAGAAGTTCTTCTCTGTTGGTATTGTTATTTGCTCAATGATTATGATTAATGGACAAACAGGACAACAGGACAAATCCTGTAGCAACTGACAGAAGACTCTCTTAATACCAGACAGGTATTTTCTCTCAAAAAACAGGGGTTTTTTCCCTATCACATTATACACTAATACTTCAGACCATGCCTCGTGGGAAGATGTAACAAGTGCAGTACTCAACCTCTACACACACCACCTCCAGTTAAAAAAAAATCTGTAATACAAAAGTCATGCACAGAGGTATGGAAATAAGAGCTGTTCTGCAACAAAAAAAGGGCATACAATTTTTCTTTTCCCATATTGTCTTGACAGAATTACTCTCTGCTGTATTACTCCATTATGTTCTATTGCACATTTTACATCCAATGTTTTCTTTGATCTATTGTGGAAGTTGTGTTCGGTTTTCTCTCCTCCAAAGTGCATTCAACAACTCAATTAGGCTTAAAATGCTTTACCTCCAGAGCTTACTGGCAGCTCTCAAGCACAATTATTCTCCAATGCAAAACACCCACAAGAAATATTTAAGAGTATACTTCCACAAAATAATATGTTAACACACCACCCAACATTCCTGCAGAATTGACAAACACTACAAAGGAAAATGCTCTAATGCAGTTCAAGGACATCTGAAAGTATATTTTAGCTCAATGAACTCCACAGCAAATACACCATTTCCCCTCTCCTCATCCTAAAGGTGAGGTTAAAAAATGGGAGTCAGAAGTTTTGATTTGCATTGCAATTTAAAACTTCCTAAATGGTACCAGTAAGACCAACAACAGATCTACTGTACCAGGAGCTGGGTTTTCCAAGGACACAATCCATGCCTTTTATAGAGAATAAAGCAAGTATTTACCTACACTAGAGACAACAACACAGAAATTAAAATGAAAAATACTTACATTTTTTGTTTGCCTTTCCTATGGAGTACTAAAAGCATTGGGATGTCTTTCTACCAGAAGAACACAGGGACATGTATAATTCAGATCAGCACTTAGACTGCAGAGATGTGTCTATTTCTTTGTGTAGTAGTCTGCTATCAGTGTGTAACTATGAAGTCAAAGTTAACTGAGCCTAAATTTCAAGTAGATTTATTTAAGTCAAATTAAATGATTTCTATTAGTTTTACCTCCCAAAAGAATTAAATACAGCCCTATTAAATCCAAATGATTATGTCTACATAGAAGTGTCAATCAATTTCACAATATCACATTAAGATCATGCCACTATGTATCTGGCAATTTTGATAAATCTTCTAAAATTCCCCTGAACAGCCAAGCCCTAACATTTAAAATATTCATCACTGCCTCTCAATTCAACATGGTCATTGACTCACACAAAAAGTAAAACTCTAATTGAAACTTCCCAACATTTTTTCCTTCCAGTTTTACTTTGCTTTTTGAAGTAGAGGTCAATTCAACAACGATTACTTCATGCTGTTAGGAATGGCTCAGTAGCCCCATACAGACCAATGACTCAGCTACAAGTCATGATTTAATAATTATGGAGATGTAAGTCACAATTCTCATGGGAATAATTTATTAAAAACTAAGAAAAGCTCCAAGCAGCACCTGAAGGTTCTCTAAGCATGCTTTCTCTTTCTCTAATACCTTTTCCACCAATGACTATGTTTTTAGATCAAAAACTTAACACCTGGATAGACCAGTAACTCTACTGTTAAAGACAAAACTAAATCTCTAAACCAGTTGTCCTTACATAAATATGGTGACAAAATTCACATGAATGAAATTTTACAACAGAAGCTGTCAGGTACAAAGTTTAAAATGTAGAGTAGACCACATGCACTGTACTAAAACCAGTTAACACTTCAATTAAGGCACCCACTGCTTTTTCTCCTCACTTTTGGCACCACACAAAACTGAATAAATAAAAACTTTATGGAGAAGACTAAAACTTGTTTAAATCCTAGAAGTAATTCCATAAAAATAATTTTTCTCCTTATTGTGGGATATGTATTTTCCAGATTGAAAGTGTAAAGAAAGGATAAGTCAACCAGTAAAGGTTTTCTGACCTTACTAATTTCCTGCTTTTTTTTTAGAATTAGGGAAAAACTAAAGGTAGCTGCTCTTGATTTCTTCCAACAACCTGAATATTCCACAGACACTACAACATCCTGTCTGCCTCTAACACTGTAGCTCATTGATCATTTAAAACCAAGAAGCCCCTAAAAATGCAATAGCAGTGCCTCACAAAACAAAACAAAGCTCTTGAAGTAATAACTCCAGCATCTGTCTTCCTCATTATTCATTTATGTTCTTCACTGTGAAGAATTATTGTTTGTTTTTAAATTGCTATGGCAAGTTAATTAATTGATGAGCCTCAACCACCTTTAAACCTACTTTTACTTACTGATTTCTCGTCTTTCTACAGCAAGTTCTACTAGTGAAAAAAAAATCAAATTACAGTTTTCAAGTAATTTAGTTGGTAAGATCTATTTGTCATCTGTGCCTGTAAACAATTTTGAAGAACTAGGAACTGACACACAAGTCAGAAGAAGACAAGCTTACTGCTTCACTGTGGTTTTTGCTGAGGAAAAAGATATGAAGAACAATATTTCTATCTCAAACTTTACCAAATATCTGTTCAGCCTCTATATTGAGATCACCTATAGCTTTGAAACAAAACTATTCTCAGGACTCTTTGATAAAGAATGTAAGTACAACATGTAGCAAATCACATCAAAGATATTTTATCACTTCTCTAGCCCAGGGAAAAGTATAAAACCAGAATAAATACATAAAAGTAATACTCCTCTGTAGCTCCAGGAGCTTATCTCTCCAATTTCCTAAAAATTTTATTCAACAGTTCTGGTTGGATTTTTTTTTCCATCAGTTCCTCAAATCTGGCTCTGAACCAGTGAAAATTGTTAGTATTTACAAAGTCCAGAGACAAGAAGTCCTGAATGTATATGAGGTGGATTTTTGCTCATTTTGGATCTGCCATTTGTCAATCACCACAGCAAAGGCTCCAGTCATGTCACCAGTTTTTTTTACACTAAAGAATATTAATATTATACTTCACAAAGAAAATGATGCCATACTTTGGGTAACTCATCTCACTGGCTCCTACCTTTTGCAGTTCAACTGTAAAATTCTTTCAATGAGAATTCAGCATATTGCTCAATATTTGTGGACACTCCACACCTTTCTACAGTGGTAGTGACAATATTTTGGTTTCTTCTTTAAGTAAACTTCCTACTGCTTCCTAGTTTTGCTGTAAGAAGAGGTTTGTTTGCATTATTGTAACATTGCATGGATATCCTTTCACAAGATTGTCCAAGTTGTACTAACATAACTTTCCTGAATCTTTATAGATAATTCAAAGCCCATCATAATTCCTCAATATTTATCCATTTCACCTACTGGTCATACCTACCATTCACATAGTGAAATTATTCAGGAAATTTTCAACATCTTTGTCTTCATGACACTGCCATACAGAAATCAGTCACTTTAATCAGTTTCTGTTTCTCCAGCTCATTCTAAAAACAACCAAAATTAATTCTGCACCATGAACAGAACAACAAAGTGCAGCAAGAGGCTGTAAAACTCAGAAAAAACCCAGATAAATTCAGCTCTTTTCTGTAGCAACATATGTTACCTCTCACATGATGGCAGCTGCTTCCCTCTGCACACAACATAGGCTGACAACAAACACACTCATCTGGTTCCTGATGGAATGGAGCCCTCGGTGCCCAGTTTACACAAAAAACAGAAAAACTGCCCCGGACAAGACAGACACACCCAAACACATCCCAGCTTCATGCTGTGCAGAGTTACACAGAAAGCATTGCACTCCCTGACTCAAAAGGGATAGGAAATAAACATAGACAATACTTTCTCTTGTACCAGAAGGATATTTATGATGTGAAAAACATTGCAATGTGTTTTATCCAAGCTACAAATACTGAGTCATGTGGTGATTGACCTAGTTTGCTGTTAACTTTAAGTGTATTTTTAGTTACTCCTTGTTGATTTATGTTTTCATTAAAACCTGAGGGATGCATCTTTTGAAGTCTGCTGGAGAATGAATGGAGGTGTGATGCTTTGCAGAGGATGCTGAGGCATTTCCCCCAGTGTTTTCTCTCTCTAAGTCATATGTCTATAGTAGGAGCTCAACTGAAGAGCAAATAAGCATCATTTGTTTACCTCTATCTTATCTTTCCTTCACAGGAATTTAAATGCAAATGAAAAATAGAACAAACACCAACAAATGCATCAAGTGGTAGTGCAGTTTAATGACTACAGCCAACAGTCTGTGCTCTGCTCACTGCCACAGCACTCTGCAGTCAGCAGTACTGGCAGTGACCTCTTCTTCTGTTTGTAACTGAATATACACAGAAGTACTTTGAAAATCATCCCAGTACTTATACAGGAGTAATACAATTAATTTTCAGAGTTTTGTGGAATGACATATAACATTTTATATAGACTATTAAGGAGGTTACATTGATTTGAAAGGGAGCAGAAAACCCACCGAAGAAAAGAGCCCTGAGTGCTTCCAACCATGGAGAAGATGCATTAAAAGGGTTTTCTTTTTTGGGAAATGATGAGCTTAATTTGCAGTAAGTGGAAACTAATTGTTCTCAGACCGCAAATGTAAAGTCAGGGAAATCAGGTCCATTGTTGCCAATTCTTTCTTTAGTATGACAATGGACCATAAAACTTCAAAATTTATGTATGGACTCCAAAGGTTGACAGCAATCCATAGCTGATTTTCTTTTTGCTTGTTTTGCCCCTTGTCTACCACTGAATTTAATTACAACATTAGATTTTGTGTAGTAAACAAGCAGAAAATACTGCATAAGGACCTACCTTCAAATGAAGGCTCAATTTCAGTAATGATCTTGGTAATTATATTAGGACAGTCTAGGTTTCCCTACAGCTTTCTATTTTTCAAATTTAAAGAGAGTTATGTGCATGATGACAGCTCTGTGTGCTCTCAAGACTATTCTTACTTTATCCTGTCTACTTTCACACTCTCCAGAAATTCAGTTTTAAGTTTTCAAGTATTTTGTCAATCACAGTTTATCAAATGCATTCTGCTAAGGCAGCTGGCAGGACAAGATTCAGCAGTGACAAGCTGTCTCAGCTCCTGTTCTTTCTACCCTTTTTATCTCTGAGGAGGAGAAATACTGTGGCTAGAAAAGGCTCTACCTGTTCACTAAACAGGCAGTGGAGTCACTGCATTGGCAGAGCTCCAGATCAACAGAACAAGGACTCCCAATAAATTCTCAGCAGCCCATTTATGCCTACTTTTTCCTTATCATAAGTGCTGTTCTGAAAACACTACTGGCACTCTGCACACAGAGGTGATTGAGTAAAAAGACACAGTGCAGGTTGTCAATTTATCCTGAAATAGCTTCTAGTGGATAGATAAAAGCCATCTAAACCATAGCACAAGACAGTGCTATTACATAGAATCTCCAGACTTCCCACAAAAAGTTCCAGAAAACCACTCTGCCCTCTGTTACACACACACCAAAATTATGGCATCATACACAACTATTTGTGTTTATAGTGAAATATCAGTGCATACTGAAGTATTTTCTTATAAATCCTGGCAATTAAGAACTTTTTGTAATCTCACTCTGTAGAAATGACATTTCAGAAAGGCACAAACTAGGATTATGCCAAACTTGCCTTTTAGCTTTAATTGTGTTGACTACATTACCTAAAAGAATCTTCACTTACAATGACAAATCATGACTGGGAAAACATGTATAAGTCAGATTTTCTCCTCCTCCACATGTATTACCATGGAAATGCCAAAAGCGTAAGACAGTTCACAGACAGCTTATCTCCAAATATTTTAGTTGATCAAAATTATGCCATTTGATCCCAAACATGGTCTGTTGTGGGATGAAGAATGGTGTCTGAAAAGTAGAGTCAGTGTTAATCTACATCAAATGCTTCTGCTTTTGGGAACAGAATGAAGAAGTTTCAGTCTTCATTAAAGAGGATGCAAGAAAAGGCCAAGTAGTGACTTGAACTTTAGAGGTGTTAAATAGTATTTGAAACAGGCTGACATTTGAAAATTTTCAATTGTTGTCCATTTTTTAAGTGTCCATCATTGTCCATAAATGTCATATAAAGAAGAACAAAGCAATAAACGGGTGAGAGTAATCTCAAAAAAAAAAAAAAAAAAAAAAAAAAAAAAAAAAAAAAAAAAAANNNNAAAAATCATTAGGATATGAACAGGAGCCATCAAACTGCCTTAGCACAGTGTCTCATTGCCAATCCCAGCATGAGAAGTGAGAAGCAGAGCTGGAGGCAAGTCTCAAGTTTAGATGTTCCTGCAAAAACTACCTCACGTTCACAGCTAGTTTTCCACTGCACACTCCATGCTTGCATATAATGGAGCACAAACTACAAAACCTTCAGGAAAAGCTGAAGTAAAAGACTTGAAACAACAGCCAAGAAGGTGAGAAAACAAACATAACTGGTTACAATTCTGTTAGACCAGGGGAAAAAAGCTCCAAGAACCACGAATCAAAGGGCTGTCCTGAAGAAATACATTCAGACTCTAGTAGGTGCAGCTGAGCATTTTATTCCTCCAAAGTAAATAACCTGGACACATCACACATCCTTCCAGATCAAAGATTAGATATTGTCCAAACACTAAAGCCCTGTTTAGAATGTGGAAGGGGAAGGGAGGGGGCTGGCCCTGTCCAGAGGTCGTATTTCCTTTCCTTGCATTCCTGGCATGGCAGTCTCTGTACAAACTCCTACCTTCTCTTTTGTGCAGAGCAAAACTCCTGAACACATCCCTGTTGTTCAGCAGATCCAAAGAGTGCATTAGGATGGAAGGAAAGCATGCTCATGTATAAAATACTGCACACAGCTTCTACTTTGCCAGCTGATATAAAAACATGACAAGAGAGAATCTTAAGAACATAATAAGAATTTTCACATGGTAGTATTTTTTTTTACTTTCTTTCTTTAGTAATAGCCATAGGACCAAACTACATCAGTCAGGAAAAATAATTTTCCACTTTCAATTTGTGTAATATCTGCCAAATAAGAGAAGATGACACAAAGGCAGGATGAATCAAATGAAGGGTCACTAGAAACCTGTTTTCTCAAAGTGGACAGACTGTGCCTCAGCCCAGCAGTCATCCCCCAGTTATCATTGCTTTTATCACAACACCTCTGATGCAGGTTGGTTGGGTCATTAACTCAGGACATTAAACATGCCACCAGTCAGCCATGGCCAAGAGCTGTATTCAATCACCTGGGAGCAAAGGCGTGCTTTAGAAAACAGAATTTAAACCCAGATCTTTCCTGGACACAGTTATGTTTATCACTGAGAAAATCCATACACAGCTGCTGACCCTGTTCCAACACAGAGCAGCACTGAGCTGTAAAACCAGCACTCTTCTGAAGGAGACAGCAAACAGAGGTTGGAATTATGACAAAACAGAATGTCTGTTTCATAGAGGAAGTTGCAAATTCACTAGCTCACCTCTGGATGGAATAATTTCACCAAGTAGGGCAACATGATACAATTCACACAAACATTGATGAAACAACCAAGGGCACTCAGACATCTTAACTAGTCCCTCCCTATTACTTGGTGGTCTTACCCCATCACAAGCATGTCTAACTATTTAAATGTCCACATATCAATCCTATTTGTCAGTCATGACAAACGCTAAATATCATCTGCTACACGGAGACCATCAGGAAATCACACTGACAGCAATACTTCACAGAAACAGACAACTACAAGGTGAAACATCATTTCTGGAAGGTTCAAGTGAGCAATGTCTCAGCTGAAGCAGCCCTTTCACAAACAAATATCTCAAAGTTCATCCTTATGACCTTTCCTTTCACCATGTAACACTGACAAAACCCTTTTAAGCTGTTAGTCATTGGTCAACATGTCCAGCATGCATTAAAATCCCATATTGGTGGGATCTTCTTGAATTAGGCACTCAGACCATGGCTAGATTCTTTACAGACAAGCCAAACCTATTCCTGCAGTCAGGGGAGAGAAATAAGCACTCCTGAGATATGTTCAGAGGGAGGTCTTGTCCACCTAACTTAAAGGAGTGAATTCATGACAGAATGGCCTTCCTCTGGAAAATATCTAAAAGCATCTAGCACTCTCTACTGACTCCAGGAGGAAAATCAAGCCCTTAATTTGCAGAATGGCTTAATTAAACCCAACATGGGCACAGAATTGAAGGGATTAAAGCTGTGCGTTGGACACCTTGCTCTTTTAATCTTCAGAGCAGAGTGCAAAAACAACCTCCCTAAAATATAAGTTCTTGCATGACTGGGTAATATAAATTGATAAAGCAAGGAAAAATGTTAAATTTAAATGTCACTAAGCATGAACAACCCTTGCTGTGTTAAGGTGTGACTAGTGCAGCCCAGGCAACAATTCAGTCCGATGAGAGCTCAGGGTCTGTGATTGAGCTTCCACTACTTTTCACCTAATTCCTCTGGCATTGTTCTTGGATTCTGAACGTCCAAGCAGACCACTCCTTGCACAGGTACGTTCAGATTTCATTACACATCATTGGTTTGAGGTAAGCAGTGTATAAATGGACAGAAAGTTTTAAATTCATACTTAAAAATCATACCTAAGGACTTCAAATGGAGAACTCATCTCAATATTGAAATAACTTTTACCATAAATGTTACAACTTAGAGGATTTGCCAGATATCCCATCAGAAATAGAACATGCTGAAAGAACACCTACAGCAATTCAAGTAGATGCACAGTAGTCATGAATAGAACATTCCTGCATTAGATGGTTTTCAGTGCAGAATTATAATTACCATACCAGTTCTATTTATTTGATAACTTACTTAGGCTCTCCAATCTTGTATTAAGGTAGGCACAGCAAGTTTTTAAAATAAATTTTCTTGACCTAAATTGTGGGGTTTTTCTATCTATGGTGTTCCATGAGTCTTCACCTAAAACTATGATAACAATGCATCTAAGTGGGAAATTTAGGACTGTAACTACATTGCATATAGCAAATACAACATGCAAGTATTGCCACAGTTTCCCTTACATGAAATTAGGGTACAAAGGAAGACTATATCAACTGAACTATGATGCATTGAATTAATTTACTTTCAAATATTAGAAGCAGCAAATTTTCTGCTCATTTCCAGTTTTCTAAGAAATCTCTTAGTACTAAATATGCTAATGTATCTATCCTAGTTAATGCACTTTTATACTACACTGTTCTTCACAGAACCTCATGATAAATAAATATTATGGATACTTTATTCAGTTTTAAATTTTAATTATCTCAGCTTTCACAGAAAGCAAACATTCCCATTGAATGTCAGTAAAACTGGTGCAAGCAAAGAATGGTAAAGTAGCATTGTTATAAAAAATCTTCTTGTTTGGTTCATCTAAAACAGATATAGAAACACAAAGTGGTTAAAAAGAGTATTTAGGACTGATTATTTAAAAGTACCTACCAGAGCTACATAATCAAAATGGATAACATCCGTGCTACAGCAGAAGCATTTTTCTCTTTTACAATCATCTTTATTATTTAACTAGCCTGAAGATTTTGTTGAACTGCAAGAACTAAAGATGATTTTAATGCTATTGTGAATAAGCTGATTTCTGGTTGTACTTTTCATCAACGAAAAACTTTATCTAAACCCCTTCCCTCTCCCAATTCTCACTTTTGCTACCTACCCACATAAACCAAAAGCTGCAAGAGAACAGTATCCATGGCTATGGCAGCACCCCTTTCACTGAAACGACTCTTCACTATTGCCACAAGAAATAAATTGTTCTTCTACATTAAATTGATTCATCTCTCACATCTCCACAGTGCTACTGTAGAATTGGGCTGTAAACGAAAATAAATTCACGTGTTGCCATATCCCATTTTTCCTCAGTACTTCTCCTGTATAGGCCCAAACCACTACAAAAAACAATATACGGTTTTCTCCTTTATGTTTGTGTCAGGTGATAATGTTCTTCAATTAGATATAGATATGGGCTCTGAAGACAGCATAGTAAGGTCGTGCCAATGGGAAAGTTATCAGCCACACCACTACATTACAGCTCCACAGGAATTTTAGTTCTCCAGCAAGTTAACAACTTATCTTGCTTTGCTTATTATATAACCAGAGAATTTTTCCCCACTATTGAGAGCACCTTCTTCTCTAATATCAATACCATCTAACAATTTATGCAATGTTCAATTTTCCATAGATCTAATATTTAATTGCTTATATAATGTCCCTGACCTCACTATTTTGGGAAACAGAAATACAGCAAGAAAGGACAAACTGAGGTGATCGGGTAAATGAGTTTCACAAATCATTAACACCATGAAGAGCAAGGATTCAGTGCGTTACTTCAGCTTCATAGGATATAATTACATGTTTTGATTAGCAGATATATTTTCCCAGCCTCAGGTGTCAACAAGGGTTCAAGTGTATAACATGTATAAATGGGTGCTAATTTTACTAGTCATGAAAATGTGTTTTGCTAATTACATTTATATCCTCTTAGCCCATTTCCATTCGATATTGCTTCTCTGCAGTACCTCTTCCTGTTTATTTCCTTACAGTGACATTTGAGCTCTTCCAAATGACACAATGATTCTAAAATTCACTAAGCATGGCAAGTTACTTCCCTACTAAATAGCTGTTGTAGGCTTGAAAGAGGAACAAGATTTACAGATGTGTATTTACAGATGTGACAACTTTGGTCATTTCTGTACTTCTGTGAACTGTATCCTGTTTGGGGTGTTATCATCTGAGATGAAAATCTTACAGCAAAAGTGGTGCTTTTCTTTCACCCAGTTGATTCTTGTTAGGTGTGCAAGAATTTCTGATTGTTGACACCAAAAAATAAGGGAGCAAGCCTGTTTTAAGAGAGTGAAGCCTCTTTTCCTTGTCCTGCACTTTCCTGACAGTCCTACATGCTTTGTTCACAGAAATGAGATCAGGATCGACAACTCAAAGAACCTCTTTTCACACAACCAGCTACAGAATGGTTTGGGTTGCAAGGGACTCAGAGATCATCTACTTCCATGCCCTAATCAAAACCACGATGGAAAATGTTTAAGGCTTTGGATAAAAACATGGGGAAAAGCTATTAACCACAAGCTGGTGGATATTGGAATACCTGAATAAGGACACATTCCTACAATTCAGATTGCAAGACAAGAAAAAGACCCAAAAGGTTTCCAAGTGTCAGTATTGCAGCATGAGGAAAGTAAGCACCAACAGAACCACAGTTTTACTGTCTAGGCACCTTTACTGCATATTCAAACATAAGAGTTTGTTTTCCTTAAAAAGAATAGCCATGAAGCAACTTTTTAGAATGACATTAACATTTTCAAGCTAATGCTGCAATCTGTAACCCACACATATAATTAACTGGCTAATATGTAGCCACAACTTACTAGAAATTACTTGATTCTAGCAAACAGCCAAAGACCTCACTAGCTCAGTCCTTTAGCTCACACTGTGGCAACAGACAGCATTGTTGGCTTGGCTGGGGCAAAACTTGAGAGCACATAATAAAAAGAACAATAAGACAAGGACAGAAAATTTCAGCGTTCATAACCACATGACAAAATGCTGGTATAATCTCCTCAGAGTCTTCTCTTGACAGTGATACTTCAAGACTTACACTAAATATTTCAAATACAATTAACTCAATAATTGAGGGAAAAAATCACATGGAAATTACGAACATATTCATATGTGTAAAGTTATTGCAGGAGAGTGCAGGTGTAGAAACTGGATTAATAAGCTTTGACATGGACTGCTATACTTACATAATTACTAACAACAGACAGACTTCAAAAAACATATTAAGAACTCAGTGCACAGATTTTAAAAAAGTCTAACCATGTCACCAATTCCAAATAGAGGTGATTTACATTTCCCTTGTAAATATTCTGGAAGATTATGTATAGAATCAATACTACATCTTATTCTGATAGGATGTGATGACAGCTTACGCTTATTCAGTACATAACAAAAATACTGTCTCAAAGCCTATCTGGAACTCAACAAGTATACAGTGGCAATACATTTACAAAAAAAGCTAAAGAAAGATTAAAACTTTCAACTCATAGTAGGTACAGTATGGTATCTAATCGAGCCTTGCAACACTTCACTGAAGCTGAATGAAAACCTTATTACAAATGTAAGGTTTAAAAAAACAGCAAGTAGATGTGGATAAAATACAACTTTAAAACTACTATGGTATGGCTGGCACAACAGACCAAGTGTGATTTCTTTTTTCACTCCTCTCCTTTGCATGAGTTAGAGTTTCAGAATTACCCAGTTGAGTGGAAAAATGCAATTGAAGTAACGATATTTATGATGAGAGGCTTCTTTTCTTTTGCTGTACTCTAAAGGCTGCAGATAGCTTTGCCTTCCTTTTAATATTTCAAATTTGAAAAATGGGAGCAATAAGGGCATAAATTCAAAGATATTGTATGCACGTTCATTTTAATGGAGTCATCAGTACTATTTAGTTAACAATGCACAAAACCCGTTCTTTCATATGGCCTTGCTAAAGGTTTTAGGCATAAGCAGCCTCCTTTCAGAGAATGGGAATACTCACACAGGAAGGTAAGTGCACCTTTAAGTGTTTTAATCACAAGGGGATTAAATGTGCGTGTTCGGGATTTGGCTAAAAAAAATTACAATTTTCTGCATTTTATTTCTTTCCATTAAAGTTCTTTTACTATATATGAGAGCTTTTTAGCAAGTCCAAACAAAAGCACTGTGGATAGCAAAGTATTTCACGTATGTGAAGAATGTTTAAAAATTAGTTCTTCAGGGTTTTAATTGTATATACATCAAATTGAGTCAGCTGCCATAACAGAACAATTGCTACATTCATGCTGTGTGTTATGAACTCTAATTGTTAGAAACGCTTTTCATTTCAATCTTGACAACATCTATATTAATTTTTTTTGTGATTTCTTTGTGGGGTTTTTATGCTAATTCTGTTAATAACAGAATAAGATTATACATTGTACTTTTATTCCTGATTATTAGAAATGTGAAGCACAACATGAGTCAGAAACTGTAAGGAAAAGGAAAAATAAAAAAATCATTAAGTATAACAGAGAAAATAAGAAGCAAAGTTGTGCTAAAACTGTATAAATTCTTAACAGAGATTTTGCTTTTATGTTCAAAAGGCACTGTATTATAACTAGAACGTACAATTAAAAGAAAAACTGTGTACACCCAGTCTGCCCATTCCAAGCTCACATAACTCCTGCTATAAAACATCTCAGCTGCTATTTATGTGCTTAATTCACAAGTCAAAAATTTTCAAGTAAAATGCAAAGAAAATAAAATCCAGTTTTTTCCTCTGTATTCCCGCTCCACATCCGATGGTCTCTAATTGCAGCACCCTCTCTCTCACACACACACAGGGAAAGCTGCCAAGCAGCTCCCTCCAGAGCCAATGCCATGGCTACTTTTCAGATTACTAGGAGGGAATATGTAAACTGCACTGTCAAATATCTTATCCATAGGGATTAGGAATGTAATTTCAGAATCCCCAGTCTCACATGAGTCAATCTGAAGTCCTCATGCCCCACTCTGGCCTCTCAGTGAAGTCATCCCTGCTGGCAGCAAGTCACCTTAGACTCTGCTCTTACCAAAGGCAAACTGTGAACCCTTCTGTTTTAATTGGGTATTGAAAGATTTTAGTACCAAAGCTCCCTATTCATAACCAATGTATTATCTAATCAATAGTTAAATTAGTTCTTGAGGTTTTCAACAGTTCAGAAAAACTGATTTTTAAAAATGGTTATAAAGATGTTTGCAAACCCAATAAAATACGCCACATCTGCAAAAACTTCCATGACCCTGTTTTGTTATTTGTTAATGCTCAGGTAGAGAGGCCTGTGCTGAACTCTCTTATTTATTATTCCTTATTTCTCCTTAGTGTATCAAATGTTGGACAAAACCAAAGCCAAACAACCCTCTCACTTTCACATGTGAAACATCTGTCATTTCTTGAGATTTAAATTTGAGAAATTAAAAAAAAAAAAAAAAGGCATCTAGTCTAAGTAGGCGTCTAGTCTAAGTCTTCTTTGGTCATAGATTGCTCACCCAGATACAAATGGCTCCTTGAACTCCCTGCACACACTGACAGACAGGATGAGGGCCCCTCTCGCTCATCTCTTCTCCTGGCTACACACACCCAGCTCTGGCAGCCTCTCCTCACAAATAACCCAGATGCTCCATTCCATTAATCATCTTTGAAATACCCTGCTGGACCTGCTCCAGGAGCTCCAGGTCTCTCTTGCACTGGGGAACCTGAAGCTGGACAAAATCTTCCAGGTGAGGCCCCAGCAGGGCTGAGGAGAGGGGCAGGATCCCCTCCCTGACCTGCTGGCAAGGCTCTGCCTGTTGCACCCCAGGATGGAGCTCCTTGGCCACAAGGACACACGCTGGCTCAGGGACATGGCTGCTCCACGATTCCACAGCAGAGGAACTATGAGTAAAATATTTAAGAAGCCAATATTCAAGCAAAATTTAATTTCACTTTGTCCAGAATATTGTCTTTTATTTCACTAGGGGGAAAAAAAGTAACAAGTTCCATATTATCTCATTAAAATAAACAAAACAAAACCCAAAGATACTGGCAAGCTAGCAGCAGTTTTGGAAGACAGACAGAGATAAATAAAAGACAAAACAAACATCAACAAAAGTGATGATTCCCAACTCAAGCTCCTCTACAGCTGTTCAGATGTGTACATACAGAAAATAAAATAACTGTAAGGTTGTTTTTCCTTCCTAAGGGAACTGCTGTCTTTTCCATCTCTGCAAACACCACTTCAAGCAATTGTCACGTCTGAAGATCTCTTTGCCTCCTCTGGCTGTTTTTTTGACAAATTGCACTATAAAGGTTGAAGTAGAATGGTAGGAGCAAAATTGTTACTCAGCTTTAAATTTATTGAGAGAATTCTTTTGTATGAATATATTTTAAAATGCAGAAAAAAGTATTTATTTCTTTATCCCCTTGAAGCAATATCTTACTATTATTTGACCAGAGAGGTCAACCTGTACAAGGAAAAGCAAGCATTAGCAGCTTCCTTAATTCACACTGTTCATAAAATATGAACTTACACTGCTGAGAGAAATGGCAAACTAATACAGTGTGACTAAGGATAAGCATGCAAATGGTTTAGAGAATATTCTTGATGGTTGGAATGTTTCATGAATTTTTTCTCTCCCTGTTTTAATAGCTCTTTATGGAATATTTTGAGCACAGCATGAAATTCTGAAGATATGCAAGCAATATTTTACACCAAAACCAAAAGAGGACTTGGACAGTGACAATGTCCATTGTTTCACTACTTTCTGACAGCCTCTACAAAAAGAATACTACCAGTGAATTTTCCAAACAAAAAAATGAGGCTTGCAAGAAAGGGACATTCTTTTCAAGGAAACAAGAAAGTTATGTACAAACATAAGTACGTACATTTTTATGATTAGACTAGTATTTGCTCAAAATAGAGTATATTGAAAAAAGGGCTTGTCTCCTAGAACATATTGATTTTGAGCAGTGAACTCTGACACATTCGGTATTGTCCTGTCTCCTTGAAATTTTAATATAAATAGGAAAGCCTGAAAAAGCAGACACCCATATAGATTTAGAGTGAGAAAGATAAGGTGAGCCTAAACTTCCATTTTTGACTTTTGAATGAAGGCAGTCTCTCACATTTTAGCACACTGTTGCTGGTTGTACCAGAGAGATAATTTAATGAAAACATTTAATATTTTCACGTGCAAATGGATGATCCTATTTGCATTCTATGATGAGTATGCAAATACATCAAGCCCATGCAAAGTGGATGAAGTATGCAAGCAACAACATCCATAAACTACATATAAATAAAATAATCATTAATAAAACAAAGTGCAACTTCATTAACACAAAGGATTGTAGGTGAAGATCCCTTCCATTGCTGTAGCAGAAAGTTCTGCCATAAAATATTTCATAGGGACTAAGGTGTTTATGGCCTTGGTTGTATGTGGACTCTTAGTAAAGCTATAGGAAATGTTTGAACTTACGTTATGGATGTTTTTTGACAGATTTTATTAATCTGGGTTTTAAGCGTTCATTTTCATATATTTAATTTTGCCACTTGCCTGGGGCCTGTATGGTGTATGCAGGTCCCAGGTAAGTCTTAGAACTTTGTTAATTTCTGATTACTGTCACAACAAAATGTAGTTTCTTATTAGATGATACTCTCAAAAGAACTTTAAATCTTGGAATTCTGTGACTGAAGAAAGTTTTCACTACATTTTTTTTTGTTGTGTTGGTGTGACAGGTAAGTTTCAGGCTATTCACTGAAGATGTCAACTAATATTAGCATGTATTTGTATTTTTCTTTGCACAAAAAATCTATTTGCTACTAATTTCCTGGGAGATTTCTTGGTTTTGTTACTTCTAATATAATTTTCTTGTTCATGTCAGGGTTGTTCTAAAAACAGGTTTTATATTTGTTTGTTATAGATTGTACAGTATCAGTTATTCTTTTCTTTATTACTACTTTTTTCAAATATTTTAGAAGATTTTCTGTTCTTTAATGGGTATTTTTATGCTTTCATTGAGCTATTTTTTGCAGGAGCAAGGGGTAATAGTTTATTCACTTATTTTGATGTCATTTTTAAGAAACTTAATTAATTTGTGGGTTTTTTGATAGTATTTTGGGGTAAAAAGGTGAAGATCCCTCTCATTGCTGTAGCAGAAAACTTCTGGGTATCTCCTATTTTGAGATAATTTCTTTACCAGCTTTATAAAGCTCTGCCAAAGCAGGATTTGTCATGCCCCAAACCCAAGGTGCAGACTGACATCCTGCTCCTGTGCTGCACTACTGAATTTACCTCAGAGGCCCTGAAATGCTCTATTGATCAGAGCCCTCTCTTATTAACTCCTGAGACATAATGATGCTATAATCTATAAACCTCAGGCCCTCCTGAACAGTGCACACAACAATCATTAAGTTAGCCATTCCTCACAGATCCCTGCCACTGTATTCCAATCTGCACTGGAATGCAGTAAAAACATTGTTAGAGGAGTTCACTGGAGAAGATCAGAGTTAGCTGGAAAACCCAGCTGTCACAGTTCATTATTTCCAACAGATTCCATGAGAGCCTGCCAGAATTTGCCTTACAAATTGTTCCAGTCTGCCTTAACAGAAAACAACTCCAGAAAATGCCCACAGGTTTCAAATTCTGCCTACATTCCTAAGGCACTGGCTTCCCTGAAAACCTGATGGACTGCTCAGGGGTCATGCTGAAGAAGTCATGATACTATTGAAGATTTCATTTCTTACCCAAACTGGTATGATTTGGGTAGAGAATGTAATGGAAATGTCCATTTTCCAGAAACTTAAAAATAACCTGACTTATCAGTCTGGTTTGGAAGAGGATCAAACTCAAAGAGCTAACCAGAGATTTGGATTAACTCTGTGAACATTTTATGTCAGATATTCTCAGTTATGTGCAAATTCCAATAATAAATAACAGAGACAGTCTTTAGCAAGCTTGGTGAACTATGCATGGCCTACAGCTGTTCATGCAAATACAGATACAGCTGATTATGTCTATTGAACAGGAAAAGAGAAGGGAATGGCAAAGGAGTAAAGCCATAATGATGGAAAGAATGTTCATCCCCTCAAGCCACTGTTTTATCAAAACAGAAATTGACATTTTCATGCATAGCAAGATATTATATCTAGATAATCATTAATTTAATTTCTCAGGTTAAAAATAATCTTCAGTAATCAATTTTAACCAAAATCTGATTTTAATGGGATCTTTTTAGTAACACACACAAAATGGTGTTTGGAGGTTCAGAATGGAATTGCTGTCACACATCTGCAGATGGAATAAAGGCTTACAACAGTGTTTGAATGAAATCTCAATAGTTAAAAACAGAGTTACATTTTGAAACACACTGCAATTACCCTTTTAGGGAAAGACTTGATCCTAGTAATCCACTCTTAATTTCATTAAATCAGTGAGAATAAACACACCAATACTTCCCAAAGCACAAAGAATGTAAAGACATAAAGCAACGAGGTGCCCAGGTGACACACCTGAGACATTTATTGATAATCTAGGAGGGGATCAGAGATCCCAAAGAAGAACACCCATGTTTCAAACTCATCTCCCTATTGTTTCAACATGGTAGCAAATGCTACTCAATCAAATTATCTTAAATGTAATGTAAATGCAATTTAAAGTGCTGGAGGAGAGACAAGAGAACTCCCAGGTTTTTAAGCAGTGTAAGAAGCTCATAAGTTCTATTTAGCACAAGAGAGGTTTAACTTAAAACATTATAAGATGTATATATTGACTTCTGCATACTAAACTCTAACTCACAGCACAAAGTCAGAAGTATCTCAGAAAGCCAAAAAAATACTCATATTCCTACCACTGCAGATGAACAACTTTTTCTCTTTCCTGATGAATGCAAGTTTAATCATCACTTAAAAAGTAAAATAGTAACTAAAATGTTTCCTTGAAACTGAAAAATCAAATTCAGCCTTCCCCTAGACCATCTTCTTTTCAGCATTTACAGTGTTTGGCAAGGGGCTCTGTTTTTTACATTGGTATTAATTAGGGTAGGACAACTGTGAGGTGAAACTTCTGACAAAAACAGATCACAAAAACTCCACATGCGCAAAAAATTAGCAATTGATGGCTTTTAAGTTTCTCTGTTGCAACAGTATTTTATTCATTCACTGTGAGGTACTCTCTATCACATATTTTGCACTATTTTTCACATTGAGACAAAAGATCTGAAATAAGAAATAGAAATTCTGAAATAGAAATAGAAAAATTTTGGTGAAAACAGTATTGGCATTAATAAAAGTACTGATTCCCTCCAAAAAAATGAAAACAAATCTAATGTAAACATATTTGAACTTAAATGACTCATTATTTTTGGGATTATTTTCTGGAGTTTTATTACATCTATTATGCACTCAATACTGACCAATGAATAAGCAAAAATGAGAACAACTTTGTTTCCAACAAGCTGTTAGGAATATCAGTTTTACAATACAGAAGTCACACTGGAGTCATGCTGTTTCTTTATGGGATAGTCCTAATCTCGTCGATAAAATTAAAATCAGCTGTTCTATGTAGAGACCACCATCATTTCCAGTGATTTATTTTACTCTAAATGCTGATCCTTCTGTAGAATTCCTTAGTTATGCACATATACAACTCCTATGAAAGATGGGTGAAAGGTGAGAAAATAAGTAGCTATGACTGAAAATATCACTCCATATCCAATTCTGCAATTACTTCTATTTCTGACTGAATTCTTATTCTATAGTTTCTTCACTAGCATTAAGCGAAAACAAAGCTGAACTCATCTGAATTAGGTATTTCAAAGAATTTTTACAGAATGCATTTTTTGACTCTCTGCTGCATTAATCATTCTATAGAACTCAGTTTTTCTGATACCCCTCAGGTAGCCTCGAGCACGCAAGAAACTTTTCAGTCATCCCTATGTAAAGTTTGTAATCCTGCCTGTTTAATTATCCCACTGTACAGTGTAAATAAAGAGTTTCCTCCACGTCCTGCTCAGGCCATTTGCAAACGCGCCGGTTCCTGCGAGTCAGCGCGGCGAGCCTCAGTCCATTACGGTGACAGGAGCGCTCCGACTAACAACTGCTTTTTACTGGCCCTGACAAATGTGCCCTGTGCCACGGCTGACGTTTGCGTAGTAATCAGGACTGATGGATTGGGACGCCGGTGCTGCCGAAAGTGCCCCCCGTTTTAATGTGAGCGATTTGTCAAGCGCGCCGCTATCGCGCTGCTGTCAGGCGCGGCCGGCAGAGCGCTCCGTCATCTCTGCACCCACCAAGGTCACTTTGGCAGCGACAGCAGAGCTCCAAAATCTGCACCTGCTGCTGCTGGGAACGGCCTGCTCTTCCAGGCATTTCGTTCATTGCAAGCAGTCCTTAAAAGTTCTTGCTAAATGTCCGTGTTACTAAAGGCTAAATTAAAAGATCCAAGTAAAAGCACGTGGAAGCAAAGGTTGTGCAGCTGGCTGTCAACACAAACTGGGGGTTTCAGAGGTAAACCCCTTCTTGTCAGGTTCTCACAAGACACCCTTAATTTAAGAATTGTTTAATATTCCAGGACTTTTGCCACCAGAACACCTTAAAATATATAGACAGAACAAAACTGAACAATGATTAAATGACCAATATACAAGATGTACCTGTGCATCATCATGAAATTTTGAATAAACTAGAGCTTCCAAAAACAAAACACAAAGAAAAGCAGAGAAAAGCAGGACCCTTACTCTCTACCATTTAAAACGTAGAAAATTAGCAGCTTTCTCTGCACTAATTGCATCTAAAAGCATATTAAAAACTTTTTTTTTTTCAGTATAGGAGGCTTAGCAGTCTCCATTTTTTTATTATTTTCCTTTTTTTCTTTGCACCAACCCTCAAAATATAATCACACCAGTGATATTTAGACGCTTACAGATTTTGAAAATAAGTTCTCTATGTTCAGTGACTTATATAAATGCCCAGTCTTCAGTGACTAAAGAATTTAAAGAAATAAGCTGAGTTTAACTCCCTGTGTGAGGAGAAGGTTGTACCAAAGGCATTTGTGAAGTAGCAAATAACAGCTTCCTGAATAACAGTCTCGTACAGACTAAGGCAGAATGCAATATGTAAGTCACTGTTTCACTTAAAGAAACATGAGTTAGTCCATGAGGCAGAATACAAATCAGCACATGCACACCTGCCCACATCTCCTTCCTAGATCTTGAGTATTTGCTGCCAAAACCCAAAGCCTGTAAGAAAATACCATTCAAGATAAAAACCCCCTAAGATACACAGGCAGAAAGTAGCTGTAATAAATGAAAATGAGAGCAATCCAAACACACTCATCTTCTGCCTACTACAAAAACCTGAGGCGGGCAGCCCTGCCCTACGTTACTCTCACAGCTGCATCCACCCCAATCCTCTAGGCAATTACTTCTGTTTTCAAGGATTGCAAAGATGAAAGCAAGAATCCAGTTTACAAATGTTGATGCTACATGGTTTTTTTCCTGTGCATTTCCCCAGAGCTCTGTAAGAACTGACAACACCTGGGAAAGCCTCCAGTACTGTAAAGTCACTCACATCCTGAACTGCAGAGAGCTCTGAGCTGTTTGACAAAGCCTTCACCCACTGTAAATGTGCTGTCCCTGGCCTGAGTGGACATTCACTCTATGACTGGAAAGCAAATGCACCTTTACTGCTTCACTACAGGAAAACTGCCCTCTCCCTTTTTCTATAGCATATCATCACAACACGTCAAGAGAGACTCAAGGACTAAAGAAAAGGGATGTTGGAAAATCAAGAAACCAAAAAAAGGCAGACATTGTTTACATCTTTAGTTAGACCAGTTTCTAACCTAAGATAAACAGTGAACCTCTGTGTTTTAATTAGGCACCAAAAGATTTTAATTTACCTTTAGTTAGAAATTGGTCTAGTCCAAGAATGGCTGTCTCATTTAGAGCATGCTAAAAACCCACCAGGTCATTTGACTAGCTAGTCTCTCTTTAAAGATCTGCTTTCCTTCTGACAATTTCTTTAATAAACATTTGGATCAGGTGGTGATGTCAACTTGCTGTCAAAAATGTAAACACGATTTCTGTGCCAGGCCTGTGTTTGACTGCAAAATGTGGCTTGGCACTACTATATGCATAAAAGGTGAATAATGACTAAATATCTACACAATTAAGCTTGCGAAAAAAATTGTATTCTAGGTCAAATTGATGTGAAGCCTTAGAAAACTGTGACAGCAGAGTCTGGGATTGCAACTAAGGAAAAAGACAGCTTCTTGAGAAGGAAGAACTTGTGCTGTTTCTTATGTTGAAATCTCGAATATCTCCACATTACAAGAGAGTTAAACTGCAATCATGAGTGAAGCTCCTCCTGCTGTCATAAAAGTTCACACCAAAATATTTAGTGTATGACTTTCCAAAAATTACCACTTCTACAGGTACAGTACAAATGAACAAAAGGATAATAGTAAGATACCGCCAGCCCCTGCGTTCCTCAGAAATTGTTATTACCACATAAAAGTGAACTAAACGTTTGTGAAGTAACAGTAACAGCAGACATTTATATATATATATACAAATAATATAATAAAAATGCCACAAGTGTCTCAATAACTGAAGGAATTTTTTGCCAATCTCAGTTTAATTTGTCCAGAGTTCTCTTCACATGAAAATAAGGGTATCATAACCAGTTCTCAAACATAAGCACTTGCACAGATTATATTTGGACAATTGCATGGAAATATACACATACACGTTAATAATACATAAATAAAAGCATATGGAAAAAACATACAAATAGAATCCTTTGGGGAAAGGAGCACTTTGGACACAGCCTTCAAAAAAATATTACCACCACACAATTAAAAATCATTATCATCAAAACAAAATAAAAGGAGCAATTTCTAATATGCTCTGATAGTGATATCAAGCAAACTCAGCACTCCTCAAATAGTAAGTATTCATAGCTCCATTCTCTTTAGTTCCTTGCTGACACTATTCCCTGTAAAGGAAACAATAAACTGAATCCACACACATCTTTCAGCCTCCTCACTTAAGTGCTTCATAATACCTATCAAATATTTGAACACAGTTTAGGAATTATCAAGTTATTTGAAAAACTTTGAGCTGAAAAAAAACCCAAAGTTTTTTCTTTTTTTTATCCAAAAGATAAAAGGAAGCATAAACCAAATCACAAATTATTATATTATAATTTTGTAAAAGATGAAGATTTTAGATATACCTATATCTCACTGTCTTTTAGAATGAACTAGGAAATTACTCAACAAACAGTTATTAAGCATGCTAAATAATGGTAAAATGATAATTACACTGGAGATTTGTGTTAATAAATGAGATGCGAAGGAGTCTTTATTATCCACTCATGTGCATGTAGAATTTAATTAGTTATCACCTATAAATGCTAATGGCAGAGCTGCCAATCAATCAATCTCCTAAACAGGAACTGAGGAAACCCCAAAATATGAGAAGTGAATGCTGAGGAACACTTTGGCTAGAAAATAGTTAACCCAACAGCAATATGGAGAGAAGGAATTCCTCAGAGAGCCTAAAGAAAGATGTTTTCATCTCATTACATCTACCTTCATAATTATAACAAACTCATCAGCCTCTAGATGAATACCACGTATAATCATTTTCCAAAGCAGGAAACTTAACAAGATATAAATGCTACAGACTAATTTAGGCTATTTGCAGTTCTCATCTCATCTTGAACTGAAATAAGAAGAAAAGTAGTATAGTTAAGCTAAAAATAACTAGATAGACTTGGGCTTGTTTATTTCCTGTAATCCTTGCTCAGAGCCAGGCAAGTAATAGGTTTATCCTTTTTAAAAGAAGGTAAATTTAGAGTATAGATGGAGTGTGGTCTTTAAATAATAAAAAACTCAATGCAGATAAGTAAAAAAAGCTAGTAAGCTTCTAATTTATCTAAATGGATCTTTCCATTAAAATATTTGAAAATATATAAGCCCACCACAAAACTGAAATCCCACCCAAAAAAACCCTCTGAAAAGATTACCCCATCAAAGATTAAATTTACATATGATGATATGACAAAAAGACCAGGGGATTACATGCAGTTGAACAAAATCAATCACATATAGAATACAGCAATAAAAATCAGCAAAATCCTGACCCACTCAGTGAAGTGGAGCTCTGCCAGAAATACATTTCTTGGCAGGGCTCTGAGCCCACTAATTAGAGACTGAACCATTTGGGGAAAGTTACTCTGTGTCCTCAGGAACTGATACAGAGCTGTCTAAATCCACCTACCTCTTCAGCAGTGGAGCTGTGGTGTTACACATCTTGGCACAGGTCGGGATGAGGCAGCAGCATCCACTGCGGATCAGGAGGTTCCAGACGAGCTGGGGATCAGGGTGGGTGTCTGTGCACATGCACAACACCTGCTTTGTACTCCCCCAGAATGCCACTAGTTTTTTTGGCTTTTGTGGTTTTCTTTTTTTTTTGTTTTTTTTTTTTTTTTTTTTTTTTTTTTTTGGTCTTTGCTTTTCCAGGCNTTTTTCATTATGGGCCTGTGCTGTTCCAGAGCTCCAGCGTGGAGATCACTGAAGGAACTAAGTCTATCCCCTGGAGACAGATAATTTTGAGGACACATCAAAATAAGAGAAACACTAAATATGCATGTATACTTTTGACACCAAATACAGATTTCCTGTTTATTCCCAAATCTTTCAAATAAGTTTTCTTCACAATCTCACAGTATCAGTATGGAACTGCACACTGATTCTCTTTTGCAAGAACCACATTTATACATTTCTGAAGTCACCAGGGCAGCTTGAGCTCTGCTTCAGCAAGCCTTAAAATCTGGCTTGATAAGGAAATTGGTTTTTAACATATAAAATGGACTGAAATCTCTTTTAACACTAATTAAGAATAATGGGCAGCTTTCAGGTGTGCCATGACTAAACCGAACACTGAAGGAGAATCCAGCGTGATTTTTCTCCTTTGCAACTTAAACTATCATATATTATGAAAAGTATTTAAGAATGC
The DNA here is from genome assembly GCA_013397375.1 of Toxostoma redivivum. Lineage (NCBI taxonomy): Eukaryota > Metazoa > Chordata > Aves > Passeriformes > Mimidae > Toxostoma > Toxostoma redivivum. The sequence continues at coordinate 1,327,171 of VXBI01001219.1, forward strand.
CCCCTGCCCCACAAAACAAGCAGTATTAAGAGGTAACAATGGGTAAAAGCACATGGACGGAATAATTTAAAAATAATTGACACAATAATTTTTATTTCTGACAAACTATCCAAATTTACACAAATCAATTTAAGTTTCACTTTAAATGTGTATTTGCTTGCCAAAAGCATATTTTGCAAAAGTGTTCAAGATAATACACAGCTTTGCAGAAACAGCTAATGGTGCTGAAGGTCTATTGACCTGAAATAATGGGTTGAAATCGTGCTAGTACAAAGATTTTGTAACTTTTTTTTCTGACACCAACATTATCAGTGTAACAGGTGTCTGTCTCACCATCTCTTCTGTCTGCAGGCTTTACATTGCCTCTGTGCACTGACTGGTGAGCTTGAAAGGGTCATAAAAGAGAAGGAAAGAAAAAAGTGAAGGGCATATCAGAGTATCATAAAACAGTCCCAAATGCTGACTCACACTGTAGCCAGAGAGAAATGAAAACTGGGCCGTGCCGGAGAAATGATGCAGAGCCTGAAAAATCCCCTGCCATCAGTAAAGTGCAAAACTGGTGTTTAATAAAACAGCGTACAAAGGAGGAGCCCAGCTTCCAAGCAAGAGCCTTAATTTGAAAATCTTCTGGAATGTATTGCTGCCCTCGATTCCCAGTGCAAGGAGAGACAGGAGGAGCAGGGCTCCTGCAGCCCTGCTGCCACAAAGGGCAGCGTTGTTCCTGCAGGCACAGCCGCTCGGATACTGCCCACTGATGGACACTGGACATCCCACCTGCCCCACTCCGACCCTCTGAGCCTTCTCAGTTGACTAATACTCTGTACTAATCAAGTAAAGCAGACTAATAACTTCCATATTCAGACATAATTCATTATCCTTATTTACTCAAGCTGGCAAAATTTAGAAAGATCCTTCCTTCCAGCCTTTTTAATTACCAAAATTCTACTTGCTTTAAAATACCATAGTCTCCCTTGAGTATTCAGCAGAGCTGAAGATCACCATGGCAATAAGAAAATGGTGCCAATGTTATCTTGGCACTGTCTACAGATCTCAGGAGACTTAGCACAGGAGAAAATTGAGCTCACGTAAAAGCAGGAACTCACTCTCTCTAATGATTTCAATACACCTTTTATTTTTGCTAATTTGATGTTAAAGACCTAGAGCAAACCTCCCAAAACCTTAGAAGCATATATTTTCCTAAACAGACAAACATCTCCTAATGTGTTTACTAAGCAAGGTCCTACAGTTTGCTGGATGCATGGGAAAGTGTTGTCAACGGATTGGAGTATGAAAAACAAAACACATGAAAACAAAGTCTGAGCAAAATATCCCTTTAAATCTTAGTTTCAGGCATGAGAAGAAGATTTTCCCTACAACCACAAAATCCACAGTTCTGCTATACAGCACAACAATGCCTGTGTTTGGTGTTTGTTTGCTTTTTCACTATTTCTTTTCCCTTTCCCTAAACTGTGTCACAGAGACAAAGGATAGATCTTTTATCAGGATTATNAAGAAGGTGCAACCAGGGGAGTCAGGCTCTGCTCCCAAGGAACCATGAACAGGACAAGGAGAAATGCTCTCAAGCTGCACCAGAGGAGGTTTAGGTTGGACATCAAGAAGAACTTTTTCACAANATCTGGAAGCTAATACACAACATATCAGACAAAAACTGGCAGCAGTACAAATGTACTGCAGTGACTTCACCACTGCTCCCAACTTCTAACCTGGACTTGGGGGAAAAAGCCAGCACAGCACAGGAGCATTTCCTGGAGGCAAAGTCCAACAGAGCCAACAATGCCAACATGTCCCAGAACACACCTCTACTACAGAAAGAGCCCCTTCCCTTCCAATTTACTGTAGTACCAGTAGAGCTGCAGCTTTTCCTTTTTGTGATATCAAGCCAGCCACTGGTACATTCCATTCTTTTGCAGTCAGCAAATGGGACAGTGGGAAAATAAGACTATATATCATCCAGTGCCCATACACACAAAAGAACAAATTAATTCTCTACTAGTTGAAAGGTGCATTCAAAATTGCAATGAAGAATGAAAATCCATCTCTGGATGTTTTCATTTAACTCCATATAGCGCTGAAAAGAATAATCACTTTGAAATAGCAGGCTTCAGACTGAAAAGGAATTGCCAATTCCCCAATTCTCATTTTATAAATCTGGTTTCTAATTTCTGTGTACCACTTTCTCCATATACATACACGGGGATTTTGTAGGTGGTTAACATAAACTCGTGGTGATGATTTTGTTAAGGAAGTAAAAGGAACATATTAGAACATTGCTTTACAATTATGTACTAGGAACAGCAGTATTTGTACTTAAGATATACTTGGGGGGAATGAGTAGAAAGATAATAGTGGGGAAGCCAACAGTGACACTTGCACTTTCTGATGGTCAGAATGTTGGCATTGTATAAAAGTCAATGCAATGTCTGGCTTTCACACAGTCAGAAGTGTCTGGAATAGTCAAACCTTCTCTCTGAATCAGATACTTTGCTTTAGTCAGTGTCACTTTTGTCTCGCAAACACCAGAATTAACAGAATACAAATTCATTCATAAATTCAACTCAATGTTTTCATTAAAAAAGCAGAACTGATGCAGAGAGGCTTTTTATTAATGTAGTTGAAAGGGGTTTTTTCCCATCAGAAGGCAGCGAAGAAATAAATATTAGAACACTCTACATGTGCCACCACACAGAATTATTGATATCTGGAGAGCTCTAGTTCAACATACAGGTATTGCAAATACATTGTACAAAATCTGCAGCTGAGCATGGGTTTGGAACACAGTGCTGAGATTGCATAGGAAGCACTTCTACTTTGCAGAAAGGATATTGCATTACAGAACCCTGAATGAATTCAGAGCATCATGAATTATATAAAAATAATGAAAATTCCACTCTGAGGGCAGAATGGCTTCCTGCTTACATAACCGCCAGAGAAATTTTAAGCAAGAAACCAAACAAATTGCACTTGGGAAAAGTATGGCTGGTAAACAGTGCTAAAGCTCCCACAATCAGAAAAGGGATATCCTGTGTAAAATCATTGGAGTTTGATATGGAAAAACATGAACAGAGACTGTTGTCCTTTGCCAAAATATCTGAAAGGTCCAATCACACTGGTCAGTTAACCTGAGCTCAGAAGGACTCCAATTTGCACATTTCAGTGAAAAGTTGTTAGGTGGTCACAAACACAAAAAAAATATCTCTAGAACTAATTGCCATTTCTTATTTATTAATAGAATTATAGGTGGGCAGATGATTTTTCAGCCCTCAAAACATGAATTTCAAATAAACATCCCGGGGAAAAGATCTCCCAAACTTTTCAGGCTGGACTTTTCAACTGATCAGTGTGAAACTGCAGTTCCTACTGTTTAAAACAGCAGGGGGTGGGAGACAGGAGCAGGATGACACCTTTCAATCCTGGGCCTCCTGATGTTACCTTAGCAGACCTTTTCAGAAAAATAACAGAAATTTCTGCTAGCTTACAGCTAGAACAAAGATAATCCTGACTCAATTAGCTTATTGGCTTTTCCCCCATGTGGTATGCCACGATAAAAAAATTGAAAGCAAGAATTAATTTACAGGGGGGTTTCTTAGATAATAAGCTGAACCTTTCATGTTGCCTTTGCATAACAAGGCTCTATCCTTCCCAAATCAGTTCTTGTAAGGAAGTTATTTCCAATGTGACCAAGAGCAAACCTGTGATCCAAACAACAACAGATCATCTTGCTTAGCTTACATGTGCATTGCAGACAAAATGACTCAGCCAAGTACATGCAGAAGAGCACAGTCCAGCTCCTGAAATGTACCTGGAGGCAGCAGGTCACAGTCCATGCACTGCCCGCAGCAGTTGTGCATTTTGGGCCTCCATTCTTCATTCAAACCCATGCAACTGAAACCATATCTGGAAAGACTTTTTTTCTGTCATTGAAATAAAGAACTATTTAGTAACAGAAGGATAAAGAAAAATCATGTCAGCAGCAGAAAGGTCCTTCCAGCAATCAAATTTTTTCGGGGAGTTTGAAGGGACTTTGAAAAGCCTACTTGTTTAGATTTCAATCTTCCTTTTTAGCCAATTTAAAGTACAATAAAAATGTTATCAAGCCCAGAGAGAAACAAATTTCAATTCAAAAGAACAATGACTAATTAGATCAATGATCTTCAATAGTCAGGTACACTCTTTCATTACATTACAGAAACTAGATTGCAACCTTTCACTTAAGTTATTAGTCTGAGGTTTAACAACTGACAACTAAACCTGCATCAAATTTACTTCATTCCTGACAGTGCAATTCTTAACCTCTCTGTTTGGCTACTTTCACCTTTGTTGAGTGTTTCCCCATTTTTATTCTACAGATTAAAGTGAAAATACTGCATGCTTTATTAGATTCTGCTCTCTTATTTGGGATGAGACACCAATGTTGTTTGCTAATTTAAAAAGCAGCTCTTTGGCACAAATGTTTTATTTGCTTGTTGTTTCCCCTCTCCACCTCTCTGGCATATGTCAAATGTTTAAACAACATGATTTTGATGGCAGATTAATTTTAGTACTTACAGTACAAGCTCAGCTTTCAGATGCAAAAATCAAACTAAAATAAACTTAATTAAATGTTTGAAAGTTTGGGTTTCTTTATATAGTTTTAGTTTAATCACAACATACTTAAATCAAAATAAAACTTGTACTTGAAAAACAACCCCCAAAACCCATAAATCCATGCCAGCACTTCTCAATACATAATGCATTCTCAGTCAGCACTTTAAAAGCATATAAACAAAATCTAACAGTGTAGATTTGAAACAAAAGTTGCAATGAGAGGCCTTCTGCAAAAAAGGCCTTCTACTAACTATTATTCCTAACAAGCTGTAGCACTACAAAACATAATCCAGTATAAAATAAGGGTTTCAAATCAGAACTTGGTTGTATAGGAAGCAAAGCACACAAGCCTACTGACACATCTCCAGTGATCATAGTGGCTGCATCACTCTGTTGGAGCCACAAAACAGCATTAACCAAATGGAACAAGGCTGAAGGTAACAGCAGTGAGATAATTCGTGTCCCTACTGGATATTACATACCTGAAAAAAAATGAGCTTTTCAGATGGTGCTGCTTCACTCCAGCGCACACTGTGCTTTGCACCTGCACGAGGCAGCAAACTCTGCTACTTCTCTGGTGGCCATGATGCACATTTCCCACATCCACCCAAAAATGTGAGCAGAAGTACTGCAACACTGCTCTTGGTTACAATTTTGGGACTAAAGTGATTTTTTTAGAACACCTTTACTGTCAAACCTTGTTTATTGATCCCCATCATTTTTATACAACAGAGTCTGCAGATTAATTGGGATTCCTACAAGTACAGCTACTTTGTGATTTTTTGGTTTACTATGTTCTGAAAGGCTTTAGCCTTTCTGAAATGAAAATAAAACCTAAAAAAAAAAAATGCAGTGTATCCTCCCTCATTTTACTAATCACCTAGGTCCTACTGATTAGAACAGAGATTCATTCTAAGCTGTTTTCTAAAGTAAGCACATTTCTTCTAGTTTAATCTTGTTTAAGTTTGTTCATAAGCAAGAAGAAAACCCTTAAAATATTTAGATACTACAGCTTTCTGTAAGTAGGCTATAATTAGATTATTAACTCAAAGAAGCAGCTCATACCTTCCCACAGACTTTTTCAACACTTAACAGAACTAGACTGACCTACATGGACTCTACCCAATGCAGGGTCAAGAAGAGGGTGCTTTCAGGAGGGAAAATAGCTTTCTGACAGATCAGTTGACTTGGTTCCAGCTATAACACTGACCTACTTGTACAGCATACTGCAAGGCATTTAACTTTCACTGCCTGTAAAAGAGAACCTATCTATTCCACAGGAAAGAAACTGGGTTACTGGTCCCTGATTTTATAGTTTAAGAAAGCAGATTTTCCATGTGCAACTCCCACAGCAGATGAATTGGGGCTCTCTCTTTCCAGCATTCATGGGAAGGGGGAGCAATTGTGATGTTCCATTTTGGGAAGGAATGAATGCAAAAAGACCAGGAGGTAACCAATCAATTCTCTCCAAGACCCAGCATTACCAGTGTCAGAAAACAGATCTGGCCACACATGAGCGAGTGAATGTGCAAGAACTGCAAGGGCCCACAGACTTAATGAGATAAGAATGCAAAGATGAATTGATCAGTTTTTATACAGCACTTGATCTCAAAGATCTTGCTTCTATAAAGGTGTCTCTCTTCTGCTCTCTTGGGCTCTGTTGCCAGACATGCAAAAGGCATAAATAAATACAGGTAGGACATAAAAAGCTGCTCACATGACCTTTACTCATTATGCTTTAAGCAGGAGTTGCCCATTTCTCTTCTATCAGATTCTGCTCTAGCCCTTCTCACTGTTTGCACACAAGATGCTGGTTACTCATAAAAAGCCAAATGTATTGATAGGTAACACAACAGTTGAACCAAATGCAAAAATTGAAGATAAAAAGGAAAACTAGGTAGGAAGACTCTAATTCTAATCCATACAAATATCTTCTAATTTCTTAAATAAATAATGGTAAAGTAACTGCCCTAATAATCCATTTTATCTCTCTTTGAAAAGAAAATTATTAGCTAGAAGCATCTCGTGAATCAAACTAACCCCAACTCAACACGGTATGCACATCAGTGTATCAGATATTGTTTATCTGAAAAGTTACCCTGATAAGTCCCTCTCAGCTGAACCTGAAATATCTGTTTGAAATCTTCCCCTTTTTGAACCTGTTTTGAAATCAGAAGCAAGTTGCCTCTAGCATTTGGAATTTAGCTGTCAAATCAATCTCCATAGAACACTTGGGGGAAAAAAATCGTATCAGGTGCTGGAAAAAATTACATATTGGCCTCATGCACAACTGAAGGCAAACACCCTCTTCTGCTCCTTATTAATAACTACTAATGCTTCACATTCCTTTCTAGTGTAAACCTTAAAGAAATTATTCCTCTAGTAAACCTTACTATCATTTGAGATAGCTTATACAGATCAAAATAAGCAACCATCATTTAATGTAAAGAAGTTTCACTCATACTCTGCCACTTGTTTTCTCCTCGTTGCTTTACATTTTGGTTTACACTTTTCACACTGAATTTATGGGGAAAGGAATAAAGTGCTTTCATATATTGGGAAACCAATCAGAATATTATGGCATTGATGCAAATAAAGAATTAAAAATATAATGATCTTGTCTGAAGAGGTTTTTCAATATACCTCTAGGCACAATGATAGCAACTGAAAATTCTTCTAGACCATAGCCTACTTGGCACTTTATTTATCAACTTACCCACTTCTATTGTGTGTACAAAGTGGTGCTAATGAAGGAAATATCAAGGGGTTTTGGTGGGGTTTTTGGGCATGGGGGATTGCTTCTGGTTGCAGACGCTCTCCCTGCAGGAAGGAAAAGACTCCCACGGAATAATAAAGGACTCACTGTTACACTATTACAGGAGATGAATTGCATTAACCCCTGCCCTTCCCCATTGTACTTGCTGCCCACTGAAAACAACAACAGAATTACTAAAATCCCACACTCTCTAATGGGATGGTAATAGGATTCAGAGGCCATTAGGGTAAAGGCAATCCATATTTTACAGTTTAATAAGCTCTTGCTGAAGATGCTGGATCCCTCTTCAAAGCCAACAATTACTGATTTAGTATTAACAAATCCTCAACTGTCAAGACTGCAGAATGCACTCAAGATGAAGTCAACAGCTTATGGTGACAGACTTTAAAAATGTGTGTAGAAAAATGAAATCACTTAAATTGAAATAATTTGTAATTTTACAGTGATACTGGTTATTACTGTCATTTCATATTTCTCTACATCCAGATCTCATGGTTACTCAAGTTTGCACAAAAATCAGTTCTGTGATGTTTGTTGTAGAGAAGCCAAGAACTTTTGTCCTGTTTGCTAAGCAAAGACCTTTTTTCACAAAGAAATAAAACACCCAACAAAGAACTATGGGACCAACTGAGCAATGAAATCAAGTTCCCCACAATCACAGATAATTACATAGACAATTTTTTAATATTATGATTACCTGCAACTGGATTGCCTACTAGGCTGTAGACTCAAAAGAACCCAGCATTTTCTAATAGCATGTCTTGAAACGTAGGGTGTACATTACAAACTAACTCTACCTGCTGTTTACTATTCTTTAAAAACACTGGCTTATGTATTTCTGAAAGGCAAATGTCCTTTTAAAAAAGCATCATCTTATCTCTCTTTTTGCTGTATCCAGTCATTACCTATTCCCTTATGTAACTGACTGGGGATATAAAGAACAATCTACTACATTTCCTGAAACCAAGGATACACCTCCACCATTTGTGCTGCTGGATCTAATCCCCACCTTTTCACTGTTCTTTTGCTTACACTTCCTGAAGGGGGGAAAAAAATCCCGATGACAATAGATGTTTTTTGGAAAAGATAATTGTGAAACTCAGTTTTGTCCCCACAAACATTAACACAGCTCTCAGTCAGGTAGGTAGGAGTCACTGTATCTAAAAATATGGACCATTGCTATTATAATATAATTATTTTGTGCCTAATCATACAAACAACAGGAAAGCAAAATATATCATCATAAACCAACTAAATCCAAAGGCCAGCCATTATTTCAAATTGATGAACCAGTTCTTCACCATCTTAAGAGCTGATGTTTTCACATAATGAGATATTGCAACTTCACACACCAGAACCAGGCTGATCTTCAAAGTTTTATGTGCTGTTTATGGAGAGAACTATTACACTTCATTAACATCAATGCATATTCACTATTTCTCACAATGTATTAATAATGAATCCAAGTACATATTTTATTACTGCCACAATATTATGTTAAAAGCATAAATTTAATAAGAATGGAGCTGGTAGTTTTCCTGTTTCTCCAAAAGTAGATACACTGAAGTTTGAGATCCACTTTGAGATCCACTTGAAATCACATCTAATGTTTAAAGAAAGTTTTCAATACACTCAAAGAACAGTGGGAAAAGGAAACCAGAGTGATTCCTGCAACAATTGACTCTGTTTAGCTCACTATTAAAACAAGTTTTGTAAACTACTTTGAAAGATGCCTTCCAGAATATCTAGGGAGATCACAGAGATTTTTGAAGCATAGCTTCCAGGCAAACTAACAAAAATAATCAGAAGACAAGTAAAAAGGGAATTGATGATCTAACTAATTCCATGACAGGAATTGTCCTATCAATATTTTACAATGCAAAGCAGAACTAGAACATGAACAGAAGAAAGATGTCAAATACCACCCAAAAAGCCTTTTTAGGGAGAGAAACAGAGAGGATATGAACCATTAATTTCTAAGGACCTGTATATACATATATATATATATANCTCAAGCTGCACCAGAGGAGGTTTAGGTTGGACATCAAGAAGAACTTTTTCACAACAAGAGCTGAAGAGGTTACCCAGAGAGGTGGTGCAATCCCCATCCCTGGATGTATTCAGGAAACAACTGGATGTAGGTGTGGTTGACAGGGTGGGGATCAGTTGGACTCAATGATCTTACAGGTCTTTTGCAGCCTAAAGGATTCTGTGATTGTGTGAAAACAGTTTTTAAAAAGAAAACAGAACCTTCAATCACAAGTTCAATTCAGAAGATTTCATGTTAGAAGGTGGTGAACAAGGATGAAACAATTAATTTCTTAAGGCTGGCCATGGCTAACAGGGTAAACATGAAGAGAAAATACATTGCCCACACTGGAACCTTGATTTGCTTTGCATTAAACACGTGCTGTCTCAAAACACCATTTTAAATTATATTTCAGTCATTCTACAAGATCCTCTCAGAAAAGGTAGCAAGGAGATGCAATATAATGAGCTATAATACAATAATCATGGTTTGGATCTCTGTCAAGTTTCTCAGAACGCAAATGAGCATTTATCCAAATTTGCCCAAAACAAATAATTTACGCTCATTTCCGCAACACAACAGACATGATTCTCCTCCATTCAGCTCTTTGTTAACTCTGATTAATTACTTCACTTCCAAATTTCATTAGAAACATATTCATCTTTTCTAGGTTGCAACAACTGATAAGCTGCATCTCGAAGTCTCATATTGGAAAACTGAACATCTGTCCATTCCTTACATTCTACTGACCTCTAGAGACTGCATGTATATATGTATAGCACATATACATTATTTATGTCCATGCACACGTACCAGAGCAATAGTACAATAGGTTGACTTTAAGAGAAATCTGCATTCAGTATCTAATGTTACAGTTTTGACTTTAATCCCACACTGTTCTCAGAAACATTTGCTTTCCTGAAGAAATTTGCTATTTTCTCCCCCCTCTTTTCTTTGTGCCCTTCCAACACAAACACACCATGCCTTATCAGTTATGTACAGAATTAGGCTACATATATTAATATCAGTATAAATACTGAGATAAACCAGGTTTCATTTAGCATTAATATCTGCTGTGGAGGGAGTGCTATGGGTCAGACACACTGAATTACTGAAAAAGAGCCATTACTGAATGTAGGGAGAGGAGACCAGTCTCTCCCAGCTCAGTACAACACTTGTTCCCCCACCAAACGATAACATCTTGCAGCAGATTCCCTGTCTCCATTCTGCTGCCAGGGAAAAAAAACCTCTACAAAAGCCTGTGTTGGGTTTGACATTTAGACCAAACAGAAAGGACTGAAGGAGTTGAATTTGTCGACTAAAATCTATTCAAAATAGGCATTAATCCAGTAACAAAGAGAAATGAGGGGAACAGAAGACACTATGTTCTTCCCTAACAATGTTAGAATAACTGACATCGTTAAGAGCCATTACTTGGTGGTATTGTGTGGTCAAGAGGCATGACCACAAACATATACAAAATTAAGAGGTGGCATTTCAAAGGCATATTCTCCAACTGAAATACTCAGTATTCAGTTCCATAACAAAATTCCTGGCAAACATATATTGGGTTTTCTAGCCCTTCCAATGTTTTATAGAGAAGGCCCACTTATAAGACACTTTCATATGATTTTATTTCTGAAATCTCACAGACAATACTAGGTTTAGGATAATAATCTGAAAACAATGTCCTACTTCAAAAAAGCTTTCTCTAAAAAGCTTTTTAGCTTTCTAAAAATAATTTATTTTTGAGGACAGGGGGATAAAGCCCTCTAATGCAGTGCTTTACCATGTTATAATCATATTTCATGTGATAACAGAATACAAATTTTATTTGATTTTGAATCAGCTATGAGCTACAGGTTGAATTTTATTAAATCAATATAAACTATAGATAGCAACTGAGCTCAGTATCTTCAAAAATTGCATGCATAGAGTAAGAACTGTGCTAGCTAAATATATTCAACACAATACAGCTAACAGAACTTACATCCCATACTTTGAGTTGCTCAGGAGTTACTGCATCATTAACAAAGAAAATATATACAACCATGTACTCCTTTAGAAGTCATCTTAAGACGACTTCATTGCCAAATCCTATTTTTAGATTTTAAAATCACTTCTTTCACATTTTTATTTACCTATTTTACTGGTACTATCACAGTCTCTGATATAAATGCAAGCCTCACAAATAAGTCATTGAATCACTATTATCTGCAGTACATTTTCCTATGTACACATCCCAGCTTTATATTTCAACAACTTACTGCAGACTCCTAGACATATATTCCTTCTCAGTTCCAATAATGTGAGACTAGGTAAGTGTTTTTAAATTTCTAATTGGTTAAAATTAAAATACACTGATTTAGATTTTTGTCATTGTTTATACATAAATAAGCATCCAGAGACAAACTTAGAAATACACTATTGCTCCTACTGAGAAATATGGCACTAAACTCAATTGTGGCCAGAATTATTGACCCTGTGCAGCTATTCTGAGCTTTCAGGAGTGTTCTCCTAAATAAAATTCCAGTATACAAATATGCTTGCTTTTCTCTTCATGACTTTTAGAACTAAGAAATACAAAGATAAAAGTTTATTCCTTAAGGCTATATTGTGTCATAAGCCTTTAAACTGAATTGCCAATGTTTTCAATGGGGAATTCTCTTTAGAAACTGGTGACATATTACAATATTTTAAACTAAATTATGTACCATTTAATTGAATTGATAGGTCTGAGAGTGAGGAAGGTATGAGAACATAATTCTGGTGATGTTCTCACTGGAAACAGTCAGGCTTATTTTTCTGAATGACACAGAAATTAAAAATGTGGAAGTACTCATGAACTTTTGGCCATGGCCAACTGAGACACAGAACATTCAATGGCCATGGCTAACAGTCTCTAAAACAGTAGGAGCTACTAAGATTGAAAACAAAAACTACATGCTGATTCAATAAATACATATAGTGTTACATTTCCTAAACCATACTCATGAAATGCAGAACGATTTTACTTCCTATGCATATCAAGTACACAGACAGTTTACAGAAGGTTAAGGAATTACCTTAGCATGTACACACTTGTGTGTATGCACAAATTGAGCAATAAATTAAAGAAGCAGAACAGTAGGGAAATCCCTACCAGCAATAGCAAACCTATATGGGGAAACCCCCCCCCCCCCCAAAAAATGAACAACAGCCCCAACCAACCTAAATCTTGCCAGATAAAAGGCATTTTGGCACACACATCTGCAAAAACCTATAAAAATACTAAATCTAAGCCACAATAAATAAATAGTCTACAATGCTAATTAATTACATGAGAGATGACTGTAGAGATCTGCCACACATTTTTCTATCTGCATTTTTTCCCAATTATAAGCAGTTGAAATTTTCTTATGCATTAAGTAGCAAACAAAATAAAGGCATGCTCCTGTGTATTATAAAATTCCGTCAAACAGTAATTTTAATTCTAAAAACTGAAATCTCTTCTCTAAAAGGTCTTCAAATAATTCTTTTTTCATTTAAGATACAAATTAGTTGCATACAGAGTGATCACATTTTTAGCATGACTAGCCTAAGTTTTGCATGTTTAACCTGCTTTACATGAAAAGCTAGGATTAAAGAAACACAGCACACATTAGGGTTTTGAATTTGAAATCTGTTACGGTTGATGATCATCTCCAAAAATAAATATTCCCACAGATAGAGGTCAGTGGTTGCCTGAAATTGCATCAGTTAGTTCCTGTATACTAAAATCCTTCTCTCCTTTGGGACTGCTTTATCATTTTATCAGATTAATTAAAACAGTAGTTTTAGCATAGAACATTACAGTTTTCTATTCACACATTTGCCATTAGGTGCTTACAATTTATTGATCTGAGACTCATCATAGTGCTTCTCTCAGAATTTAATCACATAAGAAGATGGTAACTCACAATTATTAATAGATAAAAAAGTACATATAAAATAACGTACAAATTAAGAGGGTTTTTTTGTCTTTTATGTGTTGGTTTGGTAAGCTCTTGCTGTTTTCAAAGGAAAGCAACTTTACTGTATTAGAACTCTAATTTTGAGGTGGCATGCATTTATTTTCTTAATTTATAATTAAACATCTGTATTTTGTGGCTCTATTTAAAGAACAAAAACCAAAAAACCAAAACCCTAACTTTTAGGGACATTCTTTCAGCCCTTCCTCTAAGAAAACACAGATCAAACAATGTTAAAAATAGTGATAAAATTTGAAGAGGTAAGTGAAAACTAAAAACCTTAATAAAAGACACATGGTTGTATCTACATTTGCCTCATTTCAGCACATGTGTCTCCTCAGGTTTTCAGATGGAAAAGCACCTACAATAATGATGTAAAAATTATTGATGTCATATTATGGAATTACCAAGAGCCTTGAGGTTTTTCTTTGGTTTTTGTAATCTCACTGCATTTCTTTCTCTAGATGAAATAATCTTAACTTTGCTCTCCAGCAACATCTACTGGAACATCAGTAAAATGCTGCTATTTCTATTAATCACCCATTTAACATCTAGTAGGACAGAGTTAGCAAATGCCAAAAGCAGAGATAAATGCTCTGCAATTCAGATCCTGCATTCTGGGCTCAAGCACATCAAGGTGGCTCAGCTTCAACCTTCCACTTTTCTGCCATTTCATAAGGACTAAAGTCTTCATGATTAATTCCTACCAGAATTCATCTACCATTTATACTCAGATAGACTTTATTTAAGTAATTTAAAGTACCACATTACATCCAGGACTTCCATTTTTGTCAGAGAAGTTACTCCTAATTTTGGTTTGATCCAACATGTGCTTAAACAGAAGTGAAGCATAAAAAGAATTTGGAAGAACATAGAGAAACATTTTGAAAGGTGAAACAGAGCTGGAGAGGCAATTCCAATGCCAAAGGATAAACAAGTTCAGCAAAACCATAGTTAAAAACTAAAAATATCCACAGCAAAACAGCGAAGCATTTACAACTTCTGATTTCAAGTCTTCAGGGGGAAAAAAAAAAATCTGTCCCCTTGTATGAGGATGACAGTGCATGGATTAAGTACCACTGAAGGAAGGAGCAGGGCTGGAAGTGCCCCTTCAGCGAGGGGAGCCTCAGCTTCCCTGGCTCGGTGTCACAGCTTGCTCCTTGTCACCGTGTCACCCTGTGCCTGCCGGGCTCAGCAGCCCCGCACACGCACACAGCGCTGCAGCAACCCGGGGTGCTGCCCCTGCGCCTTCGGCGGTGCAGGCAGGACCCAGACATTTCGGGGAACTTGCAAAAGACCAAAGTTCTCCGGTGAACAGATTCATTTCGCCCTGCAGGGTGCTCGTCTGTAGGTCTGCACCACGGAATTCTGCCTATCAAACGATGTTTACTCTGTGACAGCTCACGAAGTTAGCTCTTCCCAGCTCTGCTCAGAACCAGCCAGCAAGTGCTCCACTTTACAAATAACTCTGATCACTACAACAGCATTTGCTTTCTTCCAAAGCCCTAAGAATGGTCTAACTATCCTTGACTGCTTGTTCACTCTTCAGTGTGACAGTGAAATTCAGAATATCCCTGCTGCTCAGAATCCCTTCCTCCTATTTTGAGTCAGTTTGCTGATACAGAGAGCAACTGTAAAATGTAGGGAGAGAAGAAAAGGCACCAAAGCCAGTGACGACCAGAAACAGGCGTCCCAATGGTCAAATATTCCAGTTGTGAATAAAAAGCACTTACTAAAATTATTTTTGCCTTTGGAATCCCTATAAAACCTTAGTGCATTTTTATAGAGAATAAAAGGGCACATTTCCCAAAACCACAAACCCTTTAGGCTCTAGAATTTTATATTATCATGAGACTTAAGTTCATAGCCTTTGCCTGATAAATTAGCTCCTCTCAATAACTGTTAAACAGAAACCCCTTTATTGTAATCCAAGTGCACTTGTGGACAGCACTTTCAGAGTTAACTCCATTTGACAACTGACATAAATCCATTATTCTAATTTGGTGATTGCTTTACTAAACACAGATGCATTTTATGAGTTTTAGTCACGTATTTCATTCAGGATGCTACTTAATCTCAATTTACAAAACATAAACACGAAATATGTTTTACAGTATGTCTAAAAGGGTATAGCTATTCATCTGACAAAATGCCAGGCAAACAAACCATATTCACCTAGACCTAAACTCAATGCTAGATTTTACCTTACACAATAAATAGTAAATAAGTGAATTATTATTTTTTATTAAGCTGTTGCAATCAAATTGCAGAATGCAAGCTCCCTGAGGGTTGTAAGACTCTAAAGCTTTTCTTACACTGAGATTTCACCACTGAATTTAACCTTAAGCAAAGTCCAGCTTTCACAAAAGCTGGCTCTCTGATTTATATTGATACACAGAGAAAAGGGGGGGGAACAAGCAGTCATTGTGAATACAGCGTCCTCAGAACCCCATCTCTAATTCAATTTATAGCACAGACTTTACATCTTAAACAAAAGGAATCTGATACAACACCGATGCTGCCTCTTGCTGCAGTTGCCTGCCTCAGTTACAGAACGCTGAAAATCCTCTGCTCCGACCAAGCAGTCCATAAAACATTCGGATTCAGACACTTCTTACCTGCCTCAGTTGAAGGCTTCCTTCCCTTGTTAGCAGTATGAAGCATCCTCCAGCCTTCCCAATCCTTAGCACCGGCCTCGAATTGCACAGCCAAGTCCCTTTTTTGCAAGAAAACGCTTATTGAAAGTGATTAGTTTTTGTTGTCCCTTTTAAGTCCCTCCTGCGGGAAAAAACCGGGGAGCGATGTGACGCCACCTTTTAATCTTTTGCGAGAGTGAAAAGGCAGAAAAGGAGCGCTCGATCAAACTGAGCTTCACACATGACTAAAACTCGGCGGAGAGGCTGCGAGCTCTGGCTGAAGCACCACTAGGCGTGAGTGTAAGAACAGAGAAGAGGGGAGAGTCAATGAAATGTGACAACGTATGTGCATCAAAGACGGGGAAGAGGGAGAGAACAATGAGAGAGAGATCGCGACAGCAACGAGGGAAGGAGGAAGAATGAGAATGGGAGGCAGAATAAGCCGGAAGAAAAGAGGAGAGTTTCGAAGCAAAGAATTCGCAGAATAAAGCCAAAGTGTCTGGCAGCTTCTGTTTTTATCTCAGTGAGCATGACATACTGCCTCTCTCATTTAGCAACACATTCTTGTCTCTTCCAGGTTTGAAAACTGAGATAATCACAGTGTGTGCCTGTTTGCGCCTGACTGGCACACTTGTGTGCAGTGTACCTGAGATGCCCCCCAACCATCTCCTGGAGATGCGTTTATGTGCAATTAAGTTCATATATTCATTAGGAGAGACACCTCCCCCTGCCCCCAAAAAACAGGAGCTGCTAATTTCTACATTAATTTACAATATAGTTTAACTGGCAGATGGAATTCTACTTATAACTACTAACAAACTGCCACTGATAAACAAATGACTGAACAAATGTTTCATGTTGATAACTGAGTTATCATAGCAACAAAACATATTAGTGTTGATAAGTCTGTTTTTAAGAAAAGGTATTACAGACACTTTATTTTATTTAGCCTGGAATTTCTAGATGAAGTTGCTCTAAGTGGCAGGAGAAGAAGAAACTTGACCCAGAACTAACATTTTTAAAGGAATGCATCAGAGACACATTCATATTTCCAATGTTTTTAAAAAGCAATTACAAGCTAAACCTCAAATTTAAAATTTGGAATTCAATTTTGAATCCTACCCATCTAGAAAGATCCACACATTAAGTCCTCATACAAGTATAGTACATTTTCATGCAAGATGGGGATGGATGTGTGTGGATTATTTGGGTCTTTGGTGGGTTGGAGGTTTTTTCTCTAACTACAACAGGTAATATCAGAGCAGCTCCTGTGATCTGCTTTGTTCATACCTTCTACCTTTACATGGTCAAGGAAAATGGGCTTTATGCCAACTGGCAATTGGTCAGCTGGCCCAGAGCACACAAGGTCCTTATCTGCAGAACTGACACAAGCCCACAACCACACTTGGATTTACATGGAGTCAACATGCAATAGGAACAAACCTTAAAAAAGATGTTTTTTTTTTTGCTGCAGCATCCTATTTGGGCTATTGGATCCTACCACCTCTCAACAGCACTAGGGAAAAGGAAAGGCAATGTCAGTAACTTAAGAAGCTGGAAATCTGGATCTAGTTCTGGACTGTGCAGAATAGTGCTGTGATAGCTCATGCAAAGTCACACTGTGCTACATTCTGGCATCTGGGTCTGAAGGTACTAGACAAGGCTAAAAGAATATTTCAACAGCTTTATATAACTTGGTATCCTCTTTTGTAAGGGTTTTCCAGTTCCAGAGAGGAGGTTATAAAGATGAGTTCACAAATGATTATCAGGGAATCAGGGTCAGTTTCAACCCCAGGTAATTCTATATCATTATACCACAAAACTTGTACGAATTGATGTTTTTTTCTAGGAATGTTTGCCTCCAGAATCTCACAAAAAACCATCACAGTAAGCTCTGGAAGATGGAATCCAGTTTTCATATCTGTATAGCAACATTTGCAAAACAGCTCTTTAAGCTTGCAAACCCCAATCTGTTGATAAATTTGTGATTGCTTCAGCATTTGACCTCTTATTTTTTGTCCCTTGGAGACTGGGAATCCACTGACTCAAATATGGATCCATTAAAATCAGATTCTCACTAACCTTATTAAGCAGCCTTCATTATGTGAACTTAAAGTTACCATAAGGATAAAAATATTAATGAGAAGAATGGGCTTTTAAATCTCTCTGTATGTGTATCTATGCACCTCTAGCTGATCCAATGCAGGAACAGTTTGTGTGATGGATCAAGAATTCCTTCATGCTCTACTGCTGTAAGAAGTCCAGTGGATTCCTTACACTGTTTTAAAGCCTCCTGTTTTATGGAAATTAGCACCACCTGAAATTTCAGAGAGACAGAAAGATGAGGGAGAAATAGACATTCATGAGTTCAGTTATTGCATTTTTTTTTCCTAGAGCATTATTAGTAAATACTCTAAAGGAACTGCCTCGCTACCTTTTGAAAAGAAAACAAGTGAAAATAAGTCCCAAGTGCTATAAGAAGCTCCTCTGCCTATGCACACTTAAAATGAGTAACAGGAACAATTAGGAGAAAGATCTTTCCTGTTTCTCATTCATTTTGTATTTTCTCATCCTTACTGGTAAATTGCTTTTCTCATGCAAGTCTTGATAAGAAGTTTCCACATCTCTTACAATGTACTAGATTATATCCATGACAACAACTTTCAGGAAATGCAAACACACACATACATACTTCTAGAAGTATTTATCCACAGGCCTATCTACAAATTCACAATGGAATCAAATGAATGCATTTGCATTCAAGGTCAACAAAACACTTGAAAACATGCATGCAGCTTGTTTGTTTTCATGAAAGGCATAAGACTGTGTGGCTAAAACCAAGTATGAGCTTATACCGTGAAGAAAATGAATTGTTTTCTACGAGAACTGACCTTGTGTTTGAACTAAAAGTGTTTGGACACTGAACTGCTTGACTCCTTACAGCTCCAGTGAGCAAGGCAAGTCATCCTCCTATGGAAGTTACTCTATAAATCAGCCACATTTCCATAATACAGGCGAGGCTTTGATGAACATGAATGAGAAAACTGTATTTTACTGCTGTTAAATGTGCTTCCACTTAAGCTTCCTCAAGCAGTACTCCAGGAGCACAACAGCACCACACCAGTGAACATTACAAAATAACTACACACAGAAACATACTAGCAATGCCATTTTGTGCAGAGATATAAATAGCTGTTTTCCAGCCCTTTTCTTACACTTTCACCACTACAGAGAAAATAACTAAACCAGAGCTTTCCCCTCAATCTTACCTAAGGAAGCCAAGTTTAAGTTTAATCACAGAAAACCTCTTGATACCATATCTGTCTCCTCTGCTAGAAATCTGGATTGTTCTTCTGTGTGTTTTAGACCTCAAACTTCTGGAGTAAGAGAACAATTTTAGAACATCCACCATACTGCATTGTTTCCATGATGCAGAATCCAGCCCCATCCCCTACAACCCTCTCTCAGGAAAACACAGGGTCTTTGATAACAGGGAGCCTCACACAGCACACGATGGGGAAACAAAGTGGCAAATGACTATGAAAGCACTCACACCTGTCACAGGGACTGCTGCTCAGAAACAGTCATTGACTGCAAGTCCTTTGGAGTTGAAGGAAAGGCTCTGGTTATGCAGAGGGACCATTGACCACTTTCTCTTAGCAATATCCTTTTATATTTTACATCTAGTAAAGTCTTTCTTTGCCAATTATTTAGTTGGGTGACACAAACACAAAATTAATTTTTCAATCCTTTTGGTTTTATTTCTTCTGTTTCAGACCTGAAGCCAGACTGTCTCAGAGTATCTATTTTTTCTTTCAGTTACATCTGTTGGTTTAATAAAATGTACCACCTTCTTCTCCCAAAGCCCTGTTTCAATAATACCTTTGGATCTCTAACACCACAAGCACTATAAAAATTGTAGGGCACTGTGTGGCCCTTCATCTCTCCCCAGCCTCCATTCCCTAGAATGGATCTGTTCACTGCTCAGAGGGAATACAGGAGGAGCACAAGGGCTGGAAGGGAGGTAGCATACAAGAGAATCCCTTGTGTCTTATATTGCCTATACTTGACTTCCCAGAACCAATTCACAATGAGAAATGCAATTGCTGTGGTCAAAGAAGCATCAGGATCAGACTAAATTTTACTGGTGTGAGGCACAAAAAAAAGACCTTGCACAAGCCTAAGCTATAACATCCTGGCTGGGTGAAGAAAAACTGTGATGCTATTGCTGGTATGAATAATAAAACCACTTAAACACTGCTTTTTGAGCATAACTGAATACATGTGATAGCATCATTATAAATTAAAACTGTTTATGACCTCCATTTGGTCCAAACAGTACAACCTTACTCACTATATGCATGGTTGAACAAATTGATCTACAACTGCCTGTTGTTACACGATAGAAGGGATAGCCAAGTGTTCTGAAAAGGAAACAAAAAGAAACCCCAGCAAAAGCAGCTTGTAATGACTCATGCAGATTTCTTAATGGCTACTGAAAATAATCCTTGATTCCTATCATTGTCAACTCAGTAAGTGATAATAACTAATACCTAAGTTATTATTTTATTTACATAGTTAATTTCTAATTTTCCTTATTCCATAAAAATAAGTGTTAATATGTTTTGAAACCAATAATTTAATGAATGCACAGAAATCAGTACTTCTATAAATTCTGCTAAAGTACTAAAATAGGAGATAATCAGTATGTTCTTGATTATTTGGGTACAAAATTTTCAAAGGACATGTAATCCTATCCCACCCTTGTATTTATTTATAAAACCATAGAGGAATATGCATTAAAACAACATTTCAAGAGTCAGACTTCTGTAGCAACAACTTGTTGTCTGCTTCATACATTTCCATTTAGAATTTTTTTCTTCAATTATAGTACATGCTAAGGCCTTTCAAGACTCCTTAGTAGCTCAAACAATTCCTGAAGTATCTCCCACAGAAGATTTACATTTTTTAAACCAGCAGTAAACTGATTACTTTCATCTGTGCCTAAACGGCAGCCAGTTTACGTGAACCTCCTATGCCTCAATTAACACTAGGGATGGAAAGAATAATTTACCTACAAGGTTCAGGTGTGCCTGATTTCTTCCTGCCACGGGCAGAGAGCTTCTCCACGCTCTGCAGGCAAGTTCTGCTTGCAAAGACAAAGACTGTCTTCCAGGAGAGCACTGTGAGGATCCTAAAGCATTTTCTTCACAACTCGGTAATTTAAGTTCTCTACATGAAATACAAATCTACGGTGAGACAACAGAGCACACAGCTTCACTGACTGCACAATTTATGCCACAGTACAGGGCAACACACTTAGAAACAGAACAAAGCCTAGTTTTACTGCCCAGTCCTCTGAATTAATATGCAACATTCATGCCTTAAGTATACCCTTGAGCATTCTCTGAGCCACAGCTTTGAAGATGTGTTGGTTTCCTATGCACTAACTTGACCTATATTCAGGCTGAGTTCTATTCTAAGATTATTTCTGCTGTGAATTCAATTCCAGCCTCTATAGACACTGCTTTGCTACACCTATGATACAGATGGCAAAAAGCAGAAGGATGTCAACAAATTTAAAGGCCACTGCTGTCATTGCCTAACAACCAGAGTAATCAAAAAACTCTTCTTTTTTTGTGAGCTGATCTCGACACGAGCACATTTCCTTGATAATGTGGAAGCACAGAATCAAATCTATAAACCTTTTAAAATTGTTTGCTTTTATGTCAGGATCCAAAGACCTGCTGCCTGGCTGGAGCCAAGTATTATCTGTGCCATGAGCCAAGGATGCCAGAAAAACTGCAAGAGATGACCAAAAAACAGAGGCAGGGAAATTAATAACTTTTTATTTTCAGAGTAAAGTTACAAGATGAAAACAGAAGAATGGCTCTTATGTCTAATAAAGGACACCACAGAGGAAGTGAAGAACAGCAACAAAGGTCTTACTTTTTAAAAATTTGCTCCTGTTTACTTGTGTTCTGATCCACAATTTTTGTACCAGAACTCCACTTTTCCACTATATTTATATCACAGAGATCTTACAGGATTAGGCCTACACCCTATTAGTAACACCTGACAATTCATTAACTGCTTCAAGCTGTTTCATGTAATGATCAAGAGGACTTGTATACCATAACAGAACACCTAAAACTCCACTTATCTCATAAACCAAAACTGTCAAGCCCTCTGAGTTTACAGCTCAAAGACCCCTTGAGAATTTGGAAGACTTCCACTCCTGTACAGGTATCCCAGAGCTGTAATGAGCAGGAACACTGCAGGGATTGCCAAAGCAGCAATGCCATAACAAAAACCACTGCATGACCCCCACATGCAGAGTCCTACTCACCACAGGAGTCAAGAGCTTCTTTTATTAAACACTTTCATGCTGCATCTAGACTATGACTCAAGCAATGAGTTGATAAGAAAAAGAGGAGGCAAGTTCAGGAAAGCTTGGTTTACTCCCCATCTGTTTTGGTACAGCACATGAAGGAAAATTTCACCAACAAGGGTGAACATGGCATAAGAAGCACCCTTATTTTGGCATTTCCTCAGCTCTCATCAGACATAGGATACTGGTTTTGGTGAACCTGTGGTATGAACACAACAGCTGCTCCTGCCTTTATCCCTGTCATACCACTAAGAAAGTGCACACTGAAACAAAAGAAAATAAAATTGGTAAATGTGACGTGCCGATTAGAATGTCGATAACAGCAAGAGCTTGACATGATTGACTCTTGAGAACTTTAAGATATACTGTTTTAAGTAAATTGTTAAAAAGTGGCAGAAATGTTCAAAAAAGCATATGCATATTAAAAATACTATATAAAGTGAGTATGACATTACATTACTAATGAATAAAATGTAAAAAAAAAATTAACTGCACATTTTAGGTCTGGTTTTACAATAACTGTTCCACAGTTCTGAAATGCAACTAGATCAGATTATAAATAGCAAGTTATGGCTTTTTAGATATATTCATTCTCTTAAAATTATGGATTATAAGTAATGTGCTGTATTTAAGAATGACCCCAATTTAATAATAATGTTCTTTTTTTTCCCCTAGATTTTTTTTTCTTTAGAATATACAGATTTTAATTCCATGGAAACTCAATTGAGATTGTGCCACATCTTTCTTACAGCTGACTAAGAGCATGGGTGAACTATCTGGCTGTTATTTGAAATGTTCTTTAACTTTATGAAGACAGACTCATTAAAGCAAAAGCTTTCCCACAAACAGTTTCTGACAAAGTGAAAAAGTAATTAACACAAAAAGAAGAGGAAACTATTTTTACTTTTACTATTTTTCACCCAGCCAGTTTATTACAGGCATTGCTGTTTCTGATGTACTCCCTCCTGTGACAATCACAGACACAATTCAAAACTTAACTTATCAGCCAACGCTCTTTTACAATTACCTCATCCTTACTTATGAAATCTGGGATAAAACAGTACAACTTTAGGTACTAAATACCTAAAAAAAGCCCTCTGGAAGCTGCCAGGAATAGATATTAACTACACTATACAACATGAGAGTCACCACATACACTTCCCAGAGAGTGCTCATCTTAATGTACACCAAAAGTACAACACTAAGGGGTACAGTTTTGTAAAAAAAAAACCAAAACCAACAACAGAAACACAAAAAACAAATAAACAAAAACACCAAAACAAAACAAAACAAACCCAAAAATACAGCAATCCCAAACACACAACAACAAACCCAAACAACAAAACAGACAGACAATCTTATAGCCTTCAAATTGTCTAATAACCTCCATTTCCTCTTTCCCTGAACCTCCTGTTCGTTTTTTTTTTTTTTTTTCCCTCTCCATTTTTCTCCATTTAAACTGTGCTTGTTGACCTCAATGGAGAAACACTTGAATCCCTGATGAAATTTTACATAACCTTATTCATTATAGATTTTTCTGCTGATTAAGGTTTCAAAGTAACTGTAATAACGTAAAGCAATACCGTGCTGCTGCTGTTTTGGGGGTTTTTAGCATAAAGGATATGAGTGAAGCCAGACAAGGCATAAATCTTAAAGCATAATATCAGCATTCTGTTGCCCTTATCTCTGCTGTAGCACCTAGTTTTTGTTTCAACTAACAGGTTTGCCGTCAGCCAAATTCACAGACTATTAATTGTCATCAACCAATACATGTTCATGACAAAGAAACAATGTGTGAAGAAACACATAGTACTGTGAACTTCAAAATGCTTCTCAGTGTGTTAAGAATTAGCCAAACCCATACTAACATCATAAGTAATGTGTGATCCAAGGCCTAAGTAGTTCCAACACATCTTCTGGTATTCAGAATGGAAATATTCCTTTATGCTTATCAACAGACTCTTTAAGAACAATGAAAGAATATTATTTAAATAATTTCAACACCTGCTGATGCCTAAAGTCTGCAAGATAAAACAAATGTTTACCATAAAGATAGCAGGAGGAAAGTTTTAGTCCTGGATAAGCCATCCAACATAAAAGACACAAGCATTTTTCTTACTTACAGCATTGAAATGACATCCACGGAAAAACAGCAGATAGCCTTGCATTTCTGGAGCCTCGTGTAACTCTGGCTGCCATGGTGACCCAGATGCATTTGGGCTGCACAGATCAGCTCTGGAGAGGCCCGGGTTCCAGGGGTGGAGAGCTGGCAAGTGTGCCCCATTAGCTGTGCCAGTGACAACGACCACCACTCCACACTGCAGGGACACCTGGGCAGGGCCATCACGGTCCTTCCCACTGCCCAGGGATCCATCAGGAGGCTGCAGGCAGCCCCTGCCTCCCCTGAGACCTTGCCCAGCCACACAGCCATGGCACCTGCAGGGCAGGTACCTGCAGTACTGCCTCTAGGGCTTCACCTCCCTCTGCGGTGTCACACTGAGAAACCTCTTCTTCCCAAGATGACTGCTCAGAGGTACCCCAGGGACCCACCTCTGCCAGAGGGCTCAGCAGGGAGGCTGAACCTGCCAAACCAGATCTGCACCACTCACTTACCCTGCAACACAGTTACAAGTTTTGTTATGGTATCCCATATTTACTAAAACGGCAAATAACGACGATGCCACTGCTCGAGCTATTCAACACAGTTTGTTGCCCCCAGAACCACTAAAACTGAGTTTAACACTCAGCTGGCATCCACACCGAGTGATGGGAGCTGGGGTTTCATTCCGGGGACGTTCGTCTCTAATGCAGCACTCGCTTAAGGCTGGGGCTCTTTGCGGACCGAACCTCCCTCTGCACAAAGCTGTGTCCTGTGGGACACAGGAACCCAATGCTGCCTCTCCCCTGCCCGCCCCGCTGCAGCCACTGCCCGCGGACAAAAGCCAGGGGAAGACAGAAATTCCGAATTTAGCTCTGGCTGTGGGGTTTTTTTTCATATAATCACAGAATGGTTTGGGTTGGAAGAGACCTTAAAGATCATCTGGTTTCAATCCCCCTCCCGTGGGCAGGAGCACACCTTCAATTGAGGGTTTTTTGTTGGTTGTTTTGGTTTGTTGGTTTTCTGGGGAAAGGGAAGGAGCGTTGTTGCTGTGCTTGCTTTTCTTTTCCCCCGGAGCTCGCCCCGGCAGCCGCCCGAGCAGCTCGGCTCCTGAGGCCATGCCCTCCATCTCCTCCCGGCACCGGGCAGAGCCCGCGGGTCCCGGCACCGTCCGGCCTTGGGGAGCGGGCGGGGCCGGGGATGTGCGGGGCGGGGATGGAGATGTGCGGGGCGGGGGATGTGCGGGTCTGGGGACATGCGGGGCAGGAGATCTGCGGGGCTGGAGATGTGCGGAGCGGGGGATGCGCAGGACGGAGATGCGGGGGCGGAAGAACCGCACCTGGGGCGCTCGGGACGGCACCTGCACGGCGGGGCACGGACAGGACCCCCCGCCCGGGGACCCGGCGCACGGCTTCTCCTTGCAGCGGAGATGACCGTCCTGGGCCGGGGGAGCGGCACGGCAGAGCCCACGAACGCCCCGGTCCCGGTCCCGGTCCCGCCGCGGCCGCGGGGGCTGAGGCCGGAGCGCTGCGGACAGCACCTGCCCGGGGATCCGGCCCTGCCCAGGGAAGGTCAGAGGAGAGAGGAGCGGGCTGTGATACAAACCAGAACTGACAGCGGCTGAGCACAGACACAGCTCCAGCCACGGCAGAGCACCGATCCTTCGGACACCAGTTGCGGCCGCGATGTGCAGTGAATACCTGAGCAGCCCGGCTGGCTCGCCGGTCAGGAAGGGATGCCAAAGGGCCAACACTAATGGCAAGTCTGTCTCGCCGCAGTCATCAGCGTGACAAGGCTGATGCTGCAGGTGCCTGGAGAAACAGATCTTTTATTTTCACAGAGACACAGGTATAAACTATGGGCTTAGCTCATGCATAAAACCCAAAATGAGCGTAGCTGACGGCTGCTAGTAATGTGAACAATTAGGGACTATACTTTTCACTTTAGATTAACAATTTTAAACACAGGATCACAGGATTCCAGTAAATTTTTAGCTACAACGCCGCTGAATGAAAAAAAAACAAAACAACAAAGCAAAAAAAACAAGTTTTACATGAGTCTGAGCTGAACACTTAAAGTTATTATAAAAAAAATTCTTATTAAAATATATATGCCTCATTAACAACTCAATTACAATTCATCAAGACCAAAAAATCCATGAAAAAGCACACAAAAAAGAGTAGGATACTGAACAACAGAGGGAGACAGGGGCATGCAGAATCAGTACATATCCCAAAGAACAATATGCAAAAATGGAAATACTTTTGCTCTGGCTAGTAAGACCACACTCAAGGTAAGACTGATTCAGTCTGAAAGCAAATCACTTGCTTGGAATCTTAACTCAGTCAGTTCCTCTGAAGCCTCAAAGTGCATCAAACTCATCTCCCCAGCTGCATCTTTCATACTTTAGCACACAAATTTCCCAGAACCCAAACATGCCCTACTGTCCCTGGCACATGACTGGGGCACAAAGGGCAGGAAGGAGTGAGCTCTGTACCAGCACAGAGACATCCCCATAGCAGTGCCTACACCTTCCCAGCAAAATTACATTCCAGGTAGAAAAATAATAACTAAAAACAAAAAACCCAAATAAATCTAAATAAAAAACAAAACAAAAACCAACCAACCAACCAACCAACCAAAGAAAAAGCCCACAAAACCAACAGAAAAACCCACAAGCAAAGAACTCTTCTTGGAAAAGGCAGAGATGAGAGCCCTGAGTGACCCTGCCCCTCTCAGTCTGTCTGCCCAGGTGACAGATGCTGCCTCCTCCCATCCCCACACTCACCAGGGGAAAAGGAGGTTGCATCTATTTCAGTTATTAAGTGGATAATGACTCCATATGCTGTCCTGCAGCCAAGCAACAAATAAAAATCATAATGTACAGGCCAAACAACTTCCTTGGAACTAGACACATTACTGTGCATAATTCTCTTCTTAATGGTTATAAACAGACCACAGCAATATACAAAAATAACATTCTACACAGAAGCATGATTATAATCAGCTATGTATGACATTT
The DNA here is from genome assembly GCA_013397375.1 of Toxostoma redivivum. Classification (NCBI taxonomy): domain Eukaryota; kingdom Metazoa; phylum Chordata; class Aves; order Passeriformes; family Mimidae; genus Toxostoma; species Toxostoma redivivum. Next base: position 1,354,717 of record VXBI01001219.1, read on the forward strand.
CTGTGCCATTTGGGTTAACTTTCAACAGCATTCTAACAGAGCTTGTCATTTTTCAGGTAATATCTTGCTTCAGTAATTCTATTTCAAAGTAGAAAACAACACCTAAGGTTACAACTACTAATAGAGTTATACAGAAGCCATCCTAAATCCCCCCAAAATATTTTTTTATTTGCAGTCGGGATCCCTGAAAAAATACAGGGCTAGTACTGACAACTTACTTCTTCTATGATGACTAGAAAATAGAATGTAAACAATATTATTTTATTGTTCAGACAAGTTACATTGAACTCCTAGGAGTCAGTGTTTTAAAGCATTCAAAATCCATGGCTGAAACAGAGCCTTGAAGATCAAATCACATCTCAGTTTGAGATTCATTGCTGGGTCTTGGGAAAGACAATTATCTTTGATGTGGTCAATTTTTTCAGTTCATATAATGGTGGTAATGATACCTCACAGGACTCATTTAAGGGTTTAATAACTAATGCTTGCACAAAATTTTCAAGTTGCTAATTATGATTATTTAGCTAAGTGTTAACCTAATGCATATGTAAGAAAACAACATCAATGTATTCCCAAAGATGATTATGATCATAATTATTATTAATGCCATATGGACAAATGCAATTGTTCCTCGTCCACCCAGGTGTGAGGTGTGTGTGACACACCTGGCACCTGTCAGGAAGACAGGGCACCTCAGAAGTCATAAATTATGCTAGAACAGGAAATCCTGGAAGGAAAATATGCTCACAAGCCCAGGTTTAGAGTCAGCCTCAATCATTCAGGCTTCACTGTGAGTGGCTGGCTCGGCTGCCAGGCAGGGCAGAGCTGGGAGGTCAAGGAGAAAGCAGCAGCAGCCCCAGCAGAGCCAGCCAAGGAAGTGGCTGCAGCGGTCCTGACACAGAGGAAGGAGAGAGAAAGCAGCCAGAGTTGTGGTGAGAATGGGAGGGCACAGAGAGATCTGAGGAAAGAATGTCATTGCCAGTTTTCTCAGCTAACGTTTTCACCCAGAAAACACTGGGAACAACTGCATTTGGTGCAGTCCTCCTCAAAAATAGAGCAAGTTTTATTCCAGCAGATATGAATACATTAGGGAAGAGAATAATTGAGAAGACTTTAGAAGGCTTCAGGAAAAGAAAAATCCTGTAAACAAGATTGAGCAACAAGTCTTTGAAAGAATCCTTTTGTTCCCGGCACAATGCTCCCAAAATCTGCTTCTTCAGAACAGTATTCATTTAAGAAAAAGAAAAAAGAAGAGAGAGATAAAGGGAAAGCCAAGAAGACATTTTAAGGCAAAAGCATTTAAAAACCATTTTCTTACTCTTTAGATTTTTTGTACCTAAGCCTGGAGGTACATTGTGCACGCTCCATAACACTGGAGGTTCTCAGGCTCTGCTCCCTGTGTGGCTTTTACTGGGCCAGCACAAACAGGGCCAGCAAAGGCCCTCCACTGCCTGCCAGGTGCGAATGACATGGTCTCAATTTCAAACTGGGAAAACCCTCACACCACCCATTTCCCAGAGGAGTTTTTAGAAAACCCTGTCTTTGGCCAGGGTGTTCCCCCTGCAGAGGAGGAGGAAGGGGCAGAAGAAGGCACAGAGTGAGGCTTATGAGGGGAGGATGAGAGGAAACCTGGATGACAGCAGCAGCCCAGAGGGCAGCAGGGTAAGCTGAGTGACCCTTCACTCCGAGGGGACTGCCTGGCATGGCATGGGGGATACGTAGAATCAACTTGCCATTGATTAGCTTAGGGTGTGTCAGATCAGAAGGAAGCTGCAGCATACTAAGGATTTCCCTAACAAACAAAAGGGACTGCTATTAGCATATCAAACAAAAGCACAGGTTTCATTTTACTAAGCAGTACAGGAAAAACCCAACCTGTTAATCCCCGCACTTCCTGCTCCTGCAGTGGACTTGCAGTACAGCCCTGAGGCTGTAATGATCATTGTCACCTTTACTAAAGATTATTGCCAATCTACCGCTGCCCAGAAAAGCCAAGGCTCATGCTTCAGATTGTCACAGCAGGACTAAAAATATCAACACTTTAAAGTTATCGTATATTCAAAGTATCTCATGACTTGTAAAGAATAGACAGAAGAGCAACAATAAATAAGAAAAACAAAGTTCTAGTTTCTAGACCACTGGCTTTAGAAATCAAACATTAACTAACATTGATGCATTTTTCTTGTGTCTCTGAGCAAATCCACTTCTCTGTCAGTCCTTCCTTGAAATACTCAGCTGGGTACACACAAACTTGTGTGAATCTCAAAGCTCTGAAATACCCAGAAATTTCACAAACTCCCTCAAATGAGTAGAGATCAGGCCCCTATAGCCAGAAGGGCTCTGACACATGCCAAGAATTGCCAGTTCTGTCAGATCTGGCCAGGACATCCTGCCTGTGTCCTGCTACAGAGCTGGGGCAAGAGGAGGGAGGGAACGGGAGGAAACTCTGAGCAGGTGTGGGAGAACAGAGGGTATTGCTGCTTGGAGATGCTCAGTAGATTCGATGGGGTTTTTTTATTCCCATGTCCCAAAATCCTAAAATGCTAAAAGCTCCACTGAAGTCCACAGGGCTTCACAATGCACAATTCACTAGCTTGCAATGCAGTCTTTAAAATTTGCTTATTTCTCTGATACTAGAACCATTTATCTCACTGTAATCAAGTCTTTACTAGAGTAAACTTGTTCCTAAACTCCCCCAAAAATCCCAGAACAGTTTCTGCACCTGTAATAGACATAGCATGTTTGTCAAACAAAAAATAAAATAATTAGCTTTTAAAAATCCCCCATAATTATAACAAACATGTATGTATTTTCACTGCAGTCAATAGTAAGAAATACAACTCACTGTAAAGTGAACTACAACCAAACATATTCATGGCATTCAGCATATTAAAATCAGATGACAAATCTAAGAAGTGACATTTAAGTGAATGATTTCCATAGTCTGTGTCCCCATATGTTCTCCATGTTCAAATGCTGCCTCTCTGAAAACACCACAGTGACACCAGAGGCCACAGAACTCCCTCCGGGGGAATGGACAGTTTTGTGTAAATAACTAATGAAATACAGTCACTTATTGCAATATTTTTATACAATACTCTTTCTGCCTTGAACCTAAATCCAACTAAACCGTGAATGAACGACGCAAGATGCTCCCTGAAGGGCTGTAGTGGTGTGGGTGACACATTTCTCATCTCCCTAGGGGAGAAGTACATCACATCCTCAGAACTTCCAATCTTAACCCTCTGCAAAGCTGCTGACTATTCCCAGAGCAAAATATCTCTTATTCACACATGCTTTATGTGCCATGGGACTGAAAAAAGCAAAACAAATCCCCATTTTTCAAGCATACACAAATCAAAACCTGAGTAAAAGAAATGCATACAAATAAAATCTGAAAGAAATAATTTAAACAGCTTTAACATTGGACTTCTAGTGTGCCTATCTACCAGAAAATACTGATGCAAGCAGTCAGTTAAGGTTTCACTGACTTGGAGGTAGCAGACCCATTGACTTCAATGAGACCAGGATTTCATTGTGAATTTAATCTGGAAAAATCTCAGCGCTATTCTTACAGGATAGGGCAGGGCACATGGCTCCATGACTGAAAGGGGCACATAAAAGCAACCCCAGAATGTCACCAAGACGCACAAGCCGTAGTTTGATGAATGAGAGCCCTGTACAATGCAGCACTATATACTGCATTAAAGGCTTTTTGGTTCTGGTCATTATTAGGACCTGTTATTACAGGTTTTTATTAAAATTATGCATAATTGTAATTGCTAATGCGTTATTATATCCTCCTCTACGTGAGAAGTAATGAATAGCTTAAATTAAGGAAAGAAACAAACCTGTAGGTGAATGCAGGCTTGTTCCCACCATGATTTATTGCAGGATGTACTTACCATTCTAGGGACTGCTCTAAGACAAAAAAGGCAGGGCAACATTTTCTAAGGTTTCTTTACCAAAATTGGCTTTGCTTTTATTTGAAACATAAATTATAAACTTCCAACATGTTAGGAAGTATAAAGTTCTGCTTTTTAAAATTTCAATTTTAAAAATTAATCATTTAAGCCTGTGCGTCTTCCAGTAGTTCACAGGTAGTGCAGAGCTGGGGAAGCTGCAACATAGGTGCAGCTTACTCAACCATATGCTGCTTTCCTTAAGTAACCCATTATACAAAAGAAAAAAAAAATCTTGTGACAGATTGTTTTGACAGCTAAATAACATTTAAATTTTTTGAATGCATTTGACTGAAAGGCAAAAATGTTAGATAGATGTTAATTTAACAGGTGTCTAGTTTTGCATCATCAGCCTGAAACAGGCAATTTCTAGCAAGTCTACTTGCTGCATCACAACATGAAATCCTAAGAATTCCATATGGGTATGCTTTTCACAAACTTCAAATGAGCTACACTCATTGAAAGGGAAGTAAAATTGTTGTAAGAAGATGGTACCACCTGGCTGTACCTCTGATCAAGCAAGTAAACACATCCAGGGATAACCAAACCAATGTATTGCCATTACATTACAGTCTGGAATAAGGGGGCTTTATCTGAGGCTGTATGTTAAATGCATTCGTTTATATCAGAGAAATAAATAAGGTGGTCTCCTAAAACCCAAATAAATTCCTGAAAATCTAATTATCCTATGGATAAATAGGAACCATTTTATTTAAGAATTTGCATGTCTTAAATACAAATCTTTGCATGCTGAGTATACTGTACTTTAATTGTGGTTTTCTGAATTGATTGTAAAAGAAATAGAAATAACTATAGATTTAAAGCTGGTGCTGCTAGCACAGTGACTTACAATCTTAGAAAGCTTTGGATTCAGTCACCATCAAACCCATTTTGGTGCTTTCATGACGTCAGTGGGTTATACACAGAAGTTTTACATGGACAATTTCTCCTCAAAAAAGTCCCATGAAGTTGGCTATATCTATTTGGGATCTCAAAAGCAGCAAAAACTGTTCTGTAAATTTCTCTGTCGAATTTGCACATAGTATTACTGTTCTCACTTTACAGAAAAGGAAATAAAATATAAAGAGATTTAATTACATGGGAGATGGAGAACTCCTCACAGCTGATTTCAAAATGATCCTTACATGCAAACTGATGAGCTGGAAACTCTGTTGCTGAAATATAATGTGTGTTTGCTAATGCCACCTGATCTCTAAATAATGAGGATCAGTGATATTTACCTGCTTAATAGGAATATTATGAGACAAATCTAATTCATTTAAGGGTACTTAAAATCACACTCTCTGATTTATATGCTTATACAAATTGCATTTACCTGCTCTAGTTGTGATCTACGTATCATGGCAAGCCAAGGCATTTCTGCGATTGGTTCCAGACTTAAAATCTGTGTTTTGAAAAGGGCAAACATGCTTCCCCAGTGACAACATTTATCTGCTCCAGCTTCCTTATCAAGTTCATCACCTTTACTAAGTAGACACCTGTTATTTCATGACCCCAACTCAGTTTTAACTCTTTTTCAAAGAAACATTTGGGTTGGATCAAAAGAGCCAATTTTTTCTCAATTTGGAATATGTCCCTTTTTTTTATTTTTTTTTTTTTACTTTTATTAAGACATAACATTGCAACACTTAATTTCCACAAGCTGAATAACTTTTATGACACCTCCATGAATTCTGGAACACAAAATATTTTACTTTGAAGCTTTTTTTTCTTTAACATACACAGAGTACAAAAAGTCTAAGTACATTCAGATTATTCAACACCAACCTTCTCAAGAATCAAACCCAAAAAGATGAGTTAAGGAATTATGAAGTTTCTTTTTCTGGTGAAGCCATGCCTTGAAGTGACTTAAATAAAGGTTTTGAAATTCATGGAAATACTTCCACAGGGTAATTTTTTGTAACAGAGAAAGGTTGAACCCACAAGGTTAACATAATCAAAATATAAGAAATGGAATAAAGATCCCAAAGGAATGGTTTTGCTTTAACTGTCTTAACTATGTCACTACATCAAGCACAAAACATTATTTTTTAGTATATCTTTACAGTAAGAGAAACATTAAATAAAATGAGATTAAGTCTTTCCACAAGCAGTAAATCATCATGGGATATCAAGAATCTGCTTATGATTCATATTTACGATCTGGTCACTGTTGCTTTATAAATATATCTTTGATTTTTGACCTTGCTAATTAGGCTATGTGGAAATACTATCAACTGCTTGAGACAGATGTTAAACACCTGCAAAATATTCCATAAATTGATGTTTACAAGCCTGATTCCATCTGCTTGACTTAACAGAAACCTTACAAATACTGAAAAACATTACTAATGAAGGTATTCTTTATCATTATTTTTGTTTTGCCCAGTTTAACAGTTCCAGAATTTTCACTATTTTTATTTTGCTTCTTATTCTGCTATATAAAGTCCATGCAGACCAGTAAGTCTGAATAAATGGAGTGCACCTCACATTGATAAAAAAAAAAAAAGAGTTTTCAAAATGAAATAATACCCCCTTGCTCTGGACTGACACAAACTAGAAGATGGCAAGAAGGAATGGATCCACTGAAGGCATTTCCCGAGATCCTTTGAAGAGAGGGTAACAGCAGTGCCTCAGTATCCCTGTCACGCTTGGAGGGGCTGCTCTTGCATTTTCCTTGACGTGTCAGTTCCTTGGAACAGGAACAGGAATAAAGCCTACAGGTGTTGAGTCATAAATTAGGACACTCAAACTGACAGAGAGATGATTAGCTCAGTCTTTGAGGAAAGAAGAAAGCCAGAGTCCTGCAGCATTCCTGTTATCAGCTGGTTCTTCTTTCATGTCTCAGTGGAATTTTAACACAGACATTCTCAAAAAGTTACACGACAAAATTCTTGTCCTGACAAAACCTGCCCTGCCTTGAAAAACATGAGGAATTCAAAAGAAATAAAAGACTCCTCCCATGTTTAAAGAAACATAAAAATAAACCCCACAACCTGACAAGAAAATTACTATTCAACAGAAGAAAACCTTCCTGTGTTGAATTTTTCCAGCATCTAATAAATTAAAACTAAATATGTATTTAAAAAAAAATCAAACTTCTAAAAGCATTATGTATTCTGTTTTATAGCAATTCTTGACCAACTACAACCTTAAAACAAGGAAAAACCTCTAAAGTAAGATTTTTTAAAAACTAAACCCAGCAGTATATGCGTTAATATTTTAGTAAGACTCTCATTTCTGGTACAGATAATACAGTAGTGAGGACAAGTGAACAGAGAAGCAGACTGGGGTTTGGAAAAGAAGGTTGTATTCTCAAATTTGCTTCAAGTAATTTGCCTGTCTCTTCTTTAATGCTCTCATCTGTAACTGAGGCTGGTGGCAGTACCTTTCCCAGGAAAACATTTCACAATTCTGAGCTGCATGTCAGGGCTGAGCATCCTCACTGTAAACAATGGCTGGAATTAGAAAAGTCACAATGTATGGAAAACTGCCATTAGGCAAACTATCTGAGCAACATTCTGATGATGAAAAAAATCTGCTGGATATGCCCCCTTAAGTTCCAAGGAATATCAGCAGACCATGCCAGTGTAAATCAGTCCATTTCCAATAATGCTGTTGAGCCACACATGGCAGCTTCTATAAAACACACTCATTTTTTCATTTTCACAGATTCAATGCACAGGAATATCATCTCCTTCATTTTCCAGAGGTCTCTTTCAAAACTTTTTTTTTCCTCCCCCCAACACTTCTATTAAGTCCTCACACAGTAATCTAAGCACTGTTTGTCACACTTCATTTTCATTCACCTTTAAAAAAAATTTAGCTGTACTCAATAACCCAAGCTTAGGAATTCACAGCAGCTTTAAAAGGAGCTAAGACAGAAATCAACAAAAGGTTAAAAACCCCTGTAATTAAGAGTCAACTGGGACTGAGTCTGGGGAATAAATACATTGCTCAGCAATATGATGGGTAAGATTTTTAAAAAGCTGACACTTGATTGAACAGTTGATAATCACTTCTCTTGTATTGTTGACCAGCTGGTGGTTTTATTAATAAATTTGGGATATAGGTGTTAACCCCATGCAAGTCTGGCTGCCTGAACAGGAGAAAAATTACGTACATCCAGCCTTTATGCTGTTTGTTTATATCTGTTTTCCATTAGGCTCCTTCAACAAAATAGACTATTCCATTTCTATAATATTTAGGAACCAGATTCTGGAGAGTATGATAATCTGATACTGTGCAAATATTGCATCATTAGGAGGAAACATTCTGCTGAGGACAGTTGAAACTTCAGGACAAGCCATTTCCACTGAAATGGAAATCAATTTAGTGGAGATCACAGATGAATTGCTTTTTCTCCATCTAAAAGCTACAGTTTGAACGCACATTATCTTTAAAATTAAACTGATAGTAAACAGTTATTGGAAAATGTTTATGAATATGAATTACAATGCACCCAGATTCGATAGACAAACATTTAATTTTCAGGAAGTTGAGCAAAAAGGGTTGTGCTATCAAATTCAGCAGAATCAAAAAAGACTAATTCTTTAGTCCTGCAGCATTTTTCAATATTTTGTTGCATATTTAAACAGTATCTAAATATTTTATCATTAATATCATTTTCATACATTTCCTACAGCCTGTCTACTTTCAAAATCAAGTTCCTGCTTGTATTATTTTAGAGCGAACTTAGAAGTGTTGCTAAAACCAGAAGTGAAAAATAGTTGGTTTTATTTCCTCCTTTGCATTCGTAATTTGATGCTGACAGAAGCACAATGCTCTGTACTAAACATTCTGTTTCTAGTTTAGATGTATTTATCTCCTTTGTGACAAAATAACTACTAAGGTAGATTCTGCTCATATAGAATTTATGTCTCTCATAAAAGAAAATGCAAAATAAAACCCACATAACTTAATAATTAATATTCATAACAAGAAACTTATCACCATGACACATTTGAACTATAAAACTTAAAAATGGTAGAATTCTGATAGCATTTTGATTATTCCTTCCTTGCTGTGTGTTCCACTCATTTGGGGTATATACAATTATCTGTTTTGTAAAGAGGAACTCTACAGACAGTCTTTCACCTGGAAAGTAGAACCAAATCAAATTAATATTATATTCTATTTGGTCTAGTAAATTTACCAGCATCTGCAGAAGTTTCAAGATAACTAAATTTTAATTTTTCTGGATCTTGCCTCACTCTTTATGAATGCATTCATTTTCCCACCCCCAATTATTGGAGCTTAATTTTGCTTTTTATTTTAATTCACGCAGTTCAGAGAAAAATAAAAGTTAAAGTTACTGTACCTCAACAAATGTACCTAAAGTGGCACTATTTTTGCATGCATGAAAGCTCAAAGCCTCAACAACTCCCATGAGCGATTACTCTTCTAACACTAATTAGATATTTGCTAATTAGTGTCTGATGTGTGAAATGAAAAACATTTTGAAGCTGAAATGGATAGGGTCTATAAAGATAGCAGCACTATCCCAATTCCCTTTTTTCTGTTATCATATTTCATAAATATTAATAAGATCACATGATACTACCCCTTCTATAAAATGGTCTTTCTGAAAGCAGTCTATTGTTTGGTATAATAGGGCTCTGTCAATATTTTGCATTTGCTGTAAAGCACTCAATGGAGGGAAATGTTTTCTCTCAATGTTAAAGAGATGTCACATTTCATGCATCATCTTTATGCTGTGTTAACTGGGCCCTCTTTTTAATAGTTTATCTTTAATGTGCTGAAACTAAGAATGCAAAACTTTATTGAGTAATCCTTTACATTTCTGAATAATTTACTAAACTTATTTCAAATGTATGCCACGTAAAATACAAATGATGAAACAGCTTTTTTCTTAAGCAGATACTGAGAACATCAAATTAGTGTCTGTGATGATCATTTCCAGGAAAGGTTTTGGAATGCTAGAATAGTTAAAATAGAATAATGTCTCAAAAATTAACTTCTAAATTTGTATTAGAGATGCTTGAACAATATCTGCCTGTGATCATGCACAGAAGATTGTTCCGAACTGCCAGGGAGAATTACCTGTGTCATTGAGTGATACAAAACTATTTATCAATCAGAATATTAACATCTAAGAAAAAAATGCAAAGGAAAAAAGTTCATCAAGGTGAATAATTCCCGATGAAGAAACTAAATCCAAACAGGAACACTGAAGCACTGCTCACCTGTAAATACTGGCCACACCACACCTGGTATCTAATCACGGGATTAACACCAACATTTTAAATGGTAGCTAAGCATGAATTGACAAAGGTGACATTGAAACAAAATAATGATGAGATTATCTCTTTCTCCAGGCTGACATTTTGCAGTTCTAATAACACCCATCAAGGTGATTAAAACGATAATAAAAGGCAAGTTCTGAGAAAAAGAATAAAACAGACACAGGCAAGATAATACATGACAAGTGAAGCTACAATTTTGCATTTCACTTTTTTCAATGAAATTTCTTCACTTCAGATTGCAGTTAGGCAGTTCATCAGTCCCAAAGGTGTTTCTGAAATAGAAACCGCCTTTTCTACCAATACACCATGCTTTTCATTTTTCATGTATTCAACAGAAGAATAAGCTCTTCAATATCTATTTATCCTGAGACAGTAATTTACACTCCACATTAGCTTGATACTTTTATCTAACTCCAAATAATTAAAGCATCACAATATCCTTCACACTGACGTTCAGGGCAAATTCCAATTTCAATTAAATTTGTTTGTTTGCTGATGTAAACATATTAACATCAGCTATAATGGCAATACTTTCTACCTTTAATTACTGTTCCCTCCTTGACAAAAATTATGAGTTAACTTCTAGCACATGCTGACATATTCTGCCTTTTATAACAGTAAAGATTACCGTGGTAACAGACAGCTACAAGGATACAAAGTTCTGATTAAAGCTGTGTCCAAGTGGTCTGTGGAGGTGGACAGAAGCCTGGACAGACAGCGACTGCTTTCCTGGGATGACAGAGAGCAGCAAGCACCAACCAAGACAGATGTATATGACATGATATAGTACATCCATATGTCAGTGGCGTTGTTTGGTACACCAAGAGCTTCTATTACACACTCCCTTACACATGGCAAACCTTCCCCAGCTTTGCCTCAGGAATCATTCTCCTTCCCAGTCCATGACAGAAGTGACAGCAGTCAGCAAAAGCAGCTCCACTGTAAAGAGCACCGAGTTCTGTCCTTGGATGATAAGTGCAGTCACTGCTCTTGTAGAGTCAAGACTTGTTTGGCTGGGCAACAAAGGGTGTGCACTCAGCTGCCAATTAACATGAGATTAAATGCTTGTAAATAATTAAACTTTACATTTCTGACTTCTGTACATATTAATCTATTCATGCTCTGCTGACACTGTGAAGTAAAAAAGAATCACAACATATTTGTTTCTTTGATCTGTAAAATAAATGACTGGTTAGAGTCAAACGTCTCACAAATACACTATTTATGGTGCATCTACTAGGGATAAAAAAGGCAAGAAAGTTTAGTTACTTGGACAAATGGATAAGTTGTTAGAAACAAAAAGACTGTAATAGTCACCAAACTTGAACAGGTTGCTGTTTTCAGGGATGCACAACTGATACTGAGAACAGATATAATCCAGTTTTTCACTGCTTTGGATTCAATGAGGATCTTTCCAACAAAATACAGAAACTGACTGGTCCAAACACATCACTTCTAAAACTGAAATGAATCACTGGGCATTTTGAAGCAGTACAAAATAACCAAAAGGGTCCGTGTTAGCATATTTCTGATGAAAGTTTTGCCAATACTTGCAGAGCTCAGTCAGGTCATGCAGCAGCCTCAGTGAGAAGACACGTCAAGCACGTGTGCAGGCTGAGGTAAGCACAGGTTGCTATTTCCTGCAGAAATCATTATGCTAAAAGAACTGATCCTATCTCACCACTAAAATGTACCTACTGTATCAGCAATGGAGTAGGAGCAACTGCTGTCCTAAAGCTGTCCCTAAGAAACATTTTAACCAGGGATGATCAAGGGACAAATCAGACTCCTTCAAGCTACTTTTACGTATGCAAAAATAGGAGAAGTCTTGGAAGGGCAGGAATGTATCTATTTTCAGAGAACATGCAGCTCAAGCAACAAGCCCTCTTTTTTTAATAGGCAACTTCAAAGAAAACCTACCTCATTCATGTGTGGCATACTAATAATCTGCACCTTTGTATTCTTCTGTTTTACATTGGTCTTACAACCTGTTAAGGATATTTCATTAATACATTAATAATATTTAATATTCAGTATCTAATTATTTTAATTTCAGCTGCTTTCTTGACACTCTTAAAGCACAAATGTATGGAATTGCAGTGTAGGGCTAATCAGCCTCACTGTATGATTTTAAAAAATCCACAAATTAAAATGAATCTTTCCTAGGAGTCATTTTCTGAGCCATCATCTCTATGCCTAGGAAAAGGCTTGTCTGGTAACTCAGCAGCTCATCACTTTCTGTGCTATTTTTGCTGTTTCCTTGAAAAATACTGAATTAACTGAATCTCTAGAAAGGCAAACTTCTTATGCTACACCTATCTAGCAGGGAAGTTGTTCCTAAAGAACATAGAGAAAATCAGAGAAGAAAAAAACCCACCATTTTTTTAAAAAAGCACAAATTTTTAAAACAGTTTCTGTTATGACTAAACATTTCTTCATTTAAATGTCTAGAGAAAGAATAATAGCTTAAGTTCTAAGATAATGAAACTCACTTTCTATGAAAATGAAATGGCATTATATTGTGTAATAAATGATTGTTTCTGCATTTTCTCTCTCTTTCACTAACTGAAATTTGACATTCATTGGCAAAGTTTAATTACTGAACTTTTTATCAAAATAAAAAATGGAGAAGAATTTGTCAGAAGACTGATTTTATACACCTGTCAAAAAATAACAGCAGGTATTAAAAGTATTTAATAGCCTGGATTCACATAGCTACAGATCTTTCCACACCTTGGTGAAAAGCCTGAAAACTCAATTGCATTTGCATTCTCTCCTAATGTTTCCTGGCACATAGAACCTGCTAGTTTTTATCAAATGAATTTTACTCTTTCACACAATTCCATTGTACCTTGGAACTGTTCAAGTTTTTACATTCTCTTTTTTTTTTTTTTTTTCAAATATTTCCAAGTGCATAAGCTTTTATTTGGAGAATGAAAGTCTTGCATGACTGAAACTTAATGAGCTGAACATTCTGCTTTAATGTTCCTCCTAATGGATCAAATGGAGGATGTGTTAAAAAACAAACAAACAAAAACAAATTAAAAAAATCAGAAAGTTTGTGCTCAGGAAATTAAGCAAATATGTGTGCCCCCATTATGGTGCAGCTATTTCTAAACCTGACCTCACGGTTTAACTCTGTGGAGCTGGGAGTCTGTTCTATCCCATCACACTCATATGAAGGTCAATGGTAGGAACTACTCTGGAGAAAAAAAATTACTTACTAAAGTCACATACATTCTTATCATGGAATTACAGCATGGCTTGGTTTGGAAGGGCCCTTAAAGCCCATCCCATTACACCCCCTGTCAAGGCAGGGACACCCTCCACTGTCCCAGCTTGCTCCAAGCACTGTCCAGCCTGGCCTTGGACACTTCCAGGGATCCAGGGGCAGCCACAGCTTCTCAGCACCCTCCCAGCGAGGAATTTATCTCTAAAATCTAATCTAAATAAAAGTGGTAAACTGTATAAGTTCTCATGCTGCCACCAACAGCTCTCCAAGGCTTCAATTTTTCCCCTTAATAATTTACATATTATATATACATATATAAATATAGATATAAATATTTTAAAAATCATTACCTAGTCCAATGGCATAGGACTAACAGAAAGAGAAGCTTGACTGGTCACACTGAACTCCTAACCTAACAGTAAAATTCCCATGGTAATAAGTTGCATGACAAAGATTGACCCCTAAAGCAGCAGTGCCAACATGGCTCTAGATAGTGCTACCAATGGTGCAAAGCAGTTCTGGCAGCACCAGGATTCTAAAATACAGCTGTATTGACATACTGCTTCTCCTAACATGGCTGATTTTCCTTTTGTAGCTTCAATGTGATAGATTTTTAAAGAGTCACTCTACTGATCAATAGCAATTTTTCACAGCATTTTTGCTATTTCAAACTTCCTTTTCCCTTACTGTTTTTCATTCAGTGCACCCAAAGGATTAATGTCAGTTTCCATTCAGAAATTATTTGAGCTTAAGAAAACACATGCATTCACTTTCCATCTCTTCAAAAATCTCACACACTTGAATTCCATGGAGCTGAGGCTGTTCTATCCTATCATGCTCATGTGGATGAGTATGATTCGCTCATCAGTATAAGTAAGTGCACACGGGGAAGGCAGAAGCAATGGACAATTCTGTGGGAAGCAGCCAGCAGAACTCTTGCTGACCTGTTTGGGTAGAAGAGGCTCTAGCAGTGTTTGTGGGGTAGCAGGCTCCGTGTTACCCAACAGCCTGTGCCTCTGGCCATGCTAGCCTTGTCCTGTCTCACTAAGCTTTGCTTTTAGCTCTAATGATGACTTTGTTTAATAATCAAGTGCTATTCTAAGTCTAATTGGCATTACTAGTCCTCAGCTTTATACAGTCACATACAATAACCATAATTTTTAAAGAAAATGTAATGATGAGTCTGGGCAGAATTCCATGTTTCTGACCATGCTGTGATGCTGCAGCACTGGTGTGACTGCAGAGAGAGGGCACAGAGTGGCATGGGAAACACCAGCCCTGTGAAGGTGCCATGGGTCCAGGCCTGGGAGGGGCAGGACAGTTTTTAAGGGTAAAGAAGGAAACAGTGAACAGTCTGTGACACACAGGAGAGACTGCCCAGACAACAAATGCAGATGTTACACAGAGCTGCAGATCCGTGGAGAAGGAGCAAGGTGCAACAACACATCAGAAACTTCATGGGAGCCCCAAACATTCCCGAGGAGAGGAGGATGGAAAACCCCCAACAGCAGTAGAGTGCTTTTCCCAGGCAAAGAGAGAGATGACCCCTTGCCAGCACTGCCACACCCCTCCTGCAACCCCTCACCAAAACCTTCCCCAGGCTGAAACCCACAGCCCTCAGGCCCAAGGGCAGTGGGAGTACAGTGTAATGTGAGAAAGGAAGGGGTAGGTGCTCAGTAGTGTATGCAACAACTTTAAATTTATTACTTGTATTGCTTTTTTATTTATCGAGACTTTTTGTGTAATGGCTTTCTCCCCTCTCCCTTTCCTCCTTTTTCTGTAACAGCTGCATGTGGCTTAACAGCAATTTTTTTACTAGCCTGCTATGTTACATTAACAATAAATTCTTGACTTTACACATGGTTTTCTTTCTTTTTTGCCCATAACTAAGACTTGCTAATCTGGAATTCAGGTTAGGCCCCCTGGTCTCCAGTGCAACAGTGAGCTTTAACAAAAAACAGTGATCCAAAACATCTTATGCTTCTGTAAGACAAGGAAACAAAACCAGAATGTATTCTTTTAATTACTCATGTTCAAAATCCATATAGATTTTGTTTTGAAAGGCTAACTATGATTAAAGAACAGAAGGAAAACATATGTCTGAAGAAGCACTGTTAAAAAAAATACTTCAGGAAAGTCTTTCATTGCATAAACCCCCCTCTAACTTCAGGAGCCATTTAGCTGGATATTTGCGCACAACCAACAGGAAAAAATGCCTGAGTCACTCCAAATGAGTGCAAGTTGGCAGGTCTGCAGAGCTCAGCACTGTCTCTCTTGCCAAGTGTCATGCTTCATACAGAAGACTCACGCATCAGGTGTCCATGTCACACTTTTATTTCACTCTGCATAAATCTCACACAGAGAAATCTTGACAAGGTTTGTTTTATGCCAACACAGTACTCCATAAGCATTTCTCTGATAGGAACTGGAAAGACCAAGAGCTGGCAGCTGGATCAGCTTAGGTGAAGTTTTGATTCCTGCATCAGAAGTTATCCAGCAAACTATTGTGCCAGCCACTGCTGGAGCCTGAGCACTCACCCAGGAGCATGTGTGTGATGTCCTCAGAGCTTCCCCAGCCCCAGTGGTCACAGCCATGCTCTGCTGCACTGGCAAATCTAATACACAGTGACCTTGCTTATACTCCTGCTTTTAGGCTCTGGAGAAAACTTCTTTGTTTTTGTCAAATGAATGATATAATGAAACCTGTCATGTGGCAAACCACATTCAAACAGATTTTAGTGTGTCATGTAACTAATATTTTGTTTTATTCTGTTTTGTGGTTTAAATTCACTCTTTTATACAACACTCACATGTATTGTTTAATTCTGTCTATATTTCATTCTATTTTGTCACATCTGATTAAGCTCTATTTGAAACTCTTACTTTGCATTAGCACACTGGCTCTATTCCTATCTGTTTTGAGCTACGTGGATAAATCATGTGCTTGGAGCAGTGCCTCAGTAATCAAATTGTCTGCTGAGAGTGCAGTTCCATGCTGTAATTTTTGCTAGTGCTGAACCCAGTGTAAACAGACCCTGCCCTCCTCCTCTCACACCCACTCATCCCTGCCTGACCTGCCAGCTCTCCCCAGCTCAAGCACAACTGCAAACACAGGGGCTGAGGAGCTGACTTAGGGAAACTGCTCCAGTCTGAAAAAAACCAAAACAAACGAACAAAAAACAAACAAGATGCCTCCTCCAAAGAACCCCGAACAAACCAAACAAAGAAACCCCAAACTGAGTGTCATTTATAAACTGATGTGGAAATTCCTCCTGTGCAATTTCACCTGCACAGCTCCAGGAACTGTCATGGGAGGCAGGAGGGAGAAGAGGGGCAGGAGCTGAGCAGGGAGGTCTTGGCACCAGCCTTGCTGGAATTGATCATCATGCAGACCTCTGCTGGCAAGGAAGGGAGGTGATGGGGTGCAACAGGCACCTTAGAAGGGAAAGGTCATGATCCCATACCTTCCACAAAGAAGAGAATTTGCTCAAGATTTATTCCTCAATAGAGACACAATTTTGAGCTCAGTTGCCTCTGTATACTTTATTCGCAATGTATCAAGACATCCATCCTCTATTTTGCACTGTTTGAATACATAAAGGTATAGACTCTGCAAGTTATGGAATCTTGACACTACTCCCCAGAAATTTTGCATTCTATGGCATTTTTTCTCTATGTTTTGTCCATGAAAATTACCCATTTATTTAAAAAATATCTTTCATATATATAAGCCATATAGGGAAGAAATCCATTCTAAGAGTTACCAGAAGCTAACAACTCTACAGTCATCTAAGAGAGGGGTTCTTCCATTTATAAAATCCCTGCAGTACCCACTGAGTGATTCAGACCAGAGCTAAGCTGACATCTGTTTTACAAGGCTTAGGAACCGTCCAGGTCTTTTTCTTTCATATGATACTGGTTCTCTCTTTGCTTTTGCTGCCACCCCGATCCTCCCAGTACTCTGATGCCACACACAATTTGGCTGCCGACTTACCAAGAACACCTCCTCTACTGAAATGTACCCTGAGATCGTTTCCTTCAGAGAAGGAGGTTTCATCCTGGGAGCAGCAGTTTTCAAAAAGAATGACATTTATCAGGAAAAGAAAAATCGCTACTCCTTATGGTATTGTATGAAAATTCCCTGGAAGAGTATATGGGATAAGCAACTCATGCATAATGCCTTCTTAAGCATAAGATTCCTGGGAAACTTTGTTTTTCAACATGCAGGATGTTAAATCAGCCTGTGATACTTATCTCTTCCACCTAACATTTATTTCCCTATCTTTTTAACTCACTCCTCTAAAATATTTTACAACACCCTTGATTCTTGGCCCAGCTGAGGCAGTGAATTCACTTTCCTGCTAAAAATGACATGCAATATCCCACACCTGAAACTTTACTAACCAAAACCAAGGTGAGATAATTTATTAGAGAGGAATACAACCTTCTACGTTAAGTATGGTAATATATTCTCCTCATTTCTTGACTTCACTGTCAGCATCCATTCTATTCCATATGACAGTGGAAAGCTGGAAGAAGAATCACTGATACATTACTGTACTTATGTTTACCATGTGTGGCAAAACGTTCTTAGATAACACCTCTATTTGTCTGTGACACAGCAGGGAGTAAATGAAAATGTTTATTCTGACCCCTCAGCAGAAAGAACTCCCTTAATCCACTCATTGATGAGATAACACTGTAGGATTACAATAATCAACTTGCAGTATGTCCTCTATTAGAGCACTAAAGATAGAGAATTTCATATCCACTGGGAAATGATTCTTCACTTACATAACACTGACAGGCTTTTGCCCTTTGAGATCACATTTTTCACCCCATGCTGAGCCCTCAAATGGCTTCTGTACCAAATGGCTAATATTAAGCTAAATACTACAATTCTAAAAGCCTGTAACTAAAAGAAAAATTGTTTGCAATGCCCACTATTGATTTAAGCAACAGAATGATAAAGAGACAGATGTTAAAAATATACTTAAGCTTCTAAGCATTTAGAGTTACAATGTACTGCTTGTGAAGAGCTCTTATTTAAATGTAGATACAAATCTCAATCACTTCCTGCCCTAAGAAATTTAAAAACTGCTAATACTGTAGGGAAAGAGATTGCTCCATAGATTCCACCACAGTTCCTCATGACCACTGTCTAATGTCACGCAGGAGTTCTCCATCTGCCACAGAATTACAGAGTTTTGTCAAAATTCAAACAACAAAACATGGGGAGGATGGGAGGGAGGACGAGAAAACTCAGATAATTCATTCAAACTATAATTTTTTCCATACACTTTTCTAAAGGAAATTTTAAGTGTCAAAAAATACATATCTTGTGCTCATTATTAAATGCTAAATACCACAGTGTTTTGAGCTGCCTTGTGGCCATTGTAAAGAAAACAGGTGTTCTGATAGATTATAAAGTGTGAGTCAGAGGATGTGCAGAACAGAATTTTAATGAGGCTGCGAGCGCACAAATCTGACTAGCCTTTTGAACATGATGCTAAAACACTGAAAGTAGTCTTAAAAGAGACAAAAAGCAGGAACACAACTAAAAAATCCTCATTAATGTACAGCAAGTGACTGTGGTGCAGAAAGCCATTAAGTCAGGGTTTGTAAGGCACCGGTGACCGCGGGGTCTGCGGGAGAAAAGCGAGAGGCTCCGGACAAGCGCTCAGGGGTGGGGCTGGCTGCCTGAAAGGGGCATTCATCTCCCTCGCCTTTGGTCTGTCCGGCTCCTGCTGCTAAAACATGCAAATTTCTTAATGATGTGCTCGGCTGTGTGAAGGGCCAGCCTGACGGTGCAGTAAGTACAGCAGAACAATCTCCACCGAGCACCTAATGCAGCCCCAGTCTCCATCTCCTCCGGTGTGAGCAGCAGATGGCACAGAGCCTCTGTGTGGGCTTGCTGACGTGTGCTCAGAGACCTTCCCAAAACAGGAGCTAAAAGCATCCTTATCGCAGCACAGAACCACCCAAATCACTCCCGTCGTGGCACTCGCGCTGAGCCTCTCCAACAGGCTTAAAGATAATAAACAAAGACATTCTGTGATTGGCATTCAGGAAAAAAGTAATTTTGAAAAAAAAAAGAAAATCTCGCAAGCCCCATATCTCAGAAAAGTTTTCTCTGACTGGTAGCAAAATTGCTGGCTTAAAACTAAACCCGGGGCATTACTAAAAGGAGAATATCTGGGGGTGTAAGGGAGAATGAAAAGGAGTGAAAGTGGTCTCCCAAACTGACACCACACCAATTGCTCTTCAGTTTTCCTCGTAAGATTAAACCAAAGGAGAGGGTGAGGGGAAAAAAAAAAAATCACATCTCTATAGCTGGTATAAATTAGCACTTGCACGTATACCTGGTTTTGCAACAGCGTTTGTTTTGGTATCTGTGAGCTTCAAGTTAAGCCTGAATATAAATACAGGAGTGGATCTTTAGTAGGAGGACTGCATCAGATACAAACCCATGTGCAAAATATACAGAAACAATATTTTGGGAAAAAAAATCCCTTTGAATTTGCTTTATATGAATTAACTATTTCAGTATAATTCCATTAGATTGTTAATGATTCCCACACTTTCTTAAGGTTATTTTCTTCCTGTCAAGCACATGCTATCAGGAGCAACACTGTGTTCTGCAGCTAGCTGGTCCATGCTTTGTGAAGCACACAAGTTGTTAAGCGTATGCATTTTTCGCCTCCCACACACTTTTGGACATATGCTGTTTACTTTTTAAACTCCAAAAAGTGAGCATAGAAAATTACTTCTACACAGAGGATTTCTTTAGCTCAGCTTTAGAGCAACATCCACTTGGATTTCTGGCACTGGAAGCTGATGAGAAATGACAGGGCATTAACAAAGGGAAGGAGCTATTCCTTTCTGCAAAGGCTACCTTAAAAGTAACAGGTATAGGAATCAGAAAAACAAACAGAGCATCAATCTCCCTTCATAAAGTTCATTGTAGAACCAATGGGCAACATCTTCAGATAACACATGATTTCTAACACAAAATGAGGATCTATAGTCTTGAATAAAAATGCAGATCAACTGGCTCTACTAGTTTTCAGTAGAGAGGGAAAGGTTTTAATTATTTTCCTGAAAGAGAGAAGGTAAAATGGCCCAACAATGAGGAAGCTCCAGAAAATGTATTAAAAGGCCAGGTGAGAACTTCCAGGAAGTCTGAATAAGAGACATCCTTGGGAAAGCCAGACTGGCAGTGTTACTTGGCTGGCCAGGACCTCCAATGGACCTTGGAAGTGTAAAAATCCAGAATGCCAGGTTTGAAACCCAAAGTGTCAAAAGTTCCTTGAAAAATGCAGTCACATTTTTTTTGTGGGGAAAACTGCGGTCTTCTGATGCTCATGTGGACATACGAATATGTAAAAGAATTTGAGTGTGATATATTTGTATGTATGTGAGAATACAAATCCTGTGGATATATAAATGAAAGCATCAGCTTCAATACAAAATACTCCCTAGCAGGGGTAAACCTGGAGTGCACTTCTCAATAACAGAACTCATAAACATAGGACAGGTGCCTACAAAATACCCCTAGGAGTACTTTAAGCCTTTCATTAAGCCTTTAACCTTGAGACTGTATACTTCATGTTATTTTCTGTCAGAGTTTTTTGGTTCTGTAGTTCTTCTGGATGGATTTACACATTTTTAGAACTATGTCAAATTAAATTTCTCCCTATTTAGATAACCCTATAAAAACTTTAGGGATGTTTCCTGTGCATTTTTACTCTTCTCCCTGCTATTATAACTTTAAAAGTTAGATAGAACTTGGCAAAGCCTAATTAAGAAAATCAGGAAGATAAAAAATTGAATTAAAAGAAGGGAACAAGCAATTGAAAGAGAAAGCATTTTGAAATTCCAGTTTGCATCCCTACAACCAGAGAAAGGATCTAAACTAAACTGTGTGCACCAACGCCTTAGTAGGTACAAATGTAATGAAACTCCCCTGACTTACAGTGAAGTACCAGCCCACACAGAAAACGCCTCTATTATTATAGCTTAAAGCATACATGTAGGTGGTGGGAAAGGTGACTAGTTTCATTTCCTTGGCCGTATACTCAGGTCTTTCTTTAGAAGAAAAAAACCCCACAACCATAAGGAACTGGAAAAACCAAAGTACATCGGGATGAATACCTCTAAATTATTCCATACACCCACCTCTCCCAATCACAATCAAAATAATTCATGATGCAGAAAACCTGTGACCTGCACACACTTTCTGAGCTAAAAATACGATTTATATGACTTATTTGCAATGCTCATTAACAATACAACACCGGCAGTGGGTACATCTGTATCACAAGCATTCAATCTATAACCTACAGAGCACCTTTAGCTAATTATTTAGCACTCCTGATTTCCCTTTCCAGTGAACTGAAGATCACTGGTGCCAAGGATATTCATTCAGCCATGAACATAAGATCATCTCCGAGCACTTTCAGAATTTTTCTCTTATTAAGCTTTTTAATGAATAATTATGGATTTCTATACCAAGTGTATACTTGTCAGCTCTTAACAACCTAGTGCAAAACATATGTTCTAAAAAGATATTAAAGAATAGCTTGAATAGGTATTTTGGTTCCTGTATGGATGTTCCTGCAGGTACTGGACATTTTCAAGGCATGTATTTGCACACACTCAGCCAAAAAAACATGACCATTAGAACTGTATCTTATTTTGATGAAAATAAAAGAAGTTTCAAAGATATCTTTCTAACATGGGCTCTATTTTCACTGGGATTTTTATTTCAATGTGTAAAAAATTAATTATAAAAATTGGTATTTTACAAACTTGCTTTAGTTGGATAAATATCCCTGCTTCTAAACCTGCTTCACCTACCTGCCTGTTCTCTCAAAATTTCTATCAGTATAATCCAGCTGAAGTGTTAAGAATAGATATTACTGTTTCAATTATCAACAGATGGCTTTCATGCATACTTTTTTTGAATCTTGCAATCAAATGAAACCTGCTCTAACAACAACTTCTTCCAAGTTTCTGTTTTTCAGAGTCAAGGTGAAGTAAAGGAAAGGAAGCCTTTCCCAGCTTAATGGAAAATGTGTTGAATATATTCTTACTGACTTCAGCAGCAGAAGTTTCCAGGAGCGAAGCCTGGGATCAGCGCATGTAAACATTGAAGTTTTTGTGTTAGTTTGCTATAGGTACAGTTTAAGTTACATTTTAAAATAGCTCTATTGTAAACATTGCATATTTATCACTTGCCTACAGAGAGTAGGTAGGAGTTTGACAGTGTTGCCAAAGAAATGTCAGAAGATGAAAAGCAAGTGCCTAAATTTTCAGTTGGAGAACAATAAACCTAATTATTGCACATAAGTTACAGCCTTTGTGTAGTAAACACCAAATAATCAGGAACTGAAATTTTAGGTTTGGAAACAAAATTTTTGAAATATTTGAATGTATATTTGAAATATTTGAATAGTAGTGCAATGGCCCTTTAAACTAAAATGAATGAGGTTTAATCGTTTACACCCTACCAACTCCCCAGTTAAGTCCAGAATGCTCAGGTGTTCAAGGAAATAATGTCTTCCATAGCATGTAAAAGAAGCACCAGAGCCAAAAAGGACCATTCTTTTCTTTTTTCAAGTTGATTGCTTGGCAATACCAGTGAATGAGCAAGTCTATAAATCAATTCCTTCAAAGACTCAATCCAGGCAGCTACCTAATGAGAAATGTTTAATTGTCTCAAGGGGATCTTTAGCTTTTCTTCCCTTGCTCACTGTAATAGAACTGAAAATGGCACAAACACACATCTTCTTTCCAAACACAAATTTATCAGATGCTGACCTTGTAAAAACCAGTATGCCCCAGGCCAGAGAGATGAATTTACAATTGGTATTAGAACTGTATTGTCTTTCCTTCATCCACACAAAATGACTTTGTGCTGTACCTCAACAATCCCAGTGGGAGCTGTACAGCTCAGCTGGGAGACAGGGACCCCATAAATCTCCCCTTGGACCAGAAAGAAGCCCAGCACAGCATCACCTGGCCATGCAGGGCATTTTGTGTGGCTTTCAGTGACTTGGAAAAATCAGCAGAGGTGACTGACATTGGTGTCAGAACACCAACAGACTAGCAGGCATACAAAGTTCCCTGTTCCAATTACTACTGCACTAAATGGTCCACCAAAGTTTACCCTTAAATAAAGGAAAACATACAACACATAAAAAACACCCCTCTCATTTTGTGCAGATATTACATTCACAAGAACAAATATCATCCCGGGGATTTCCATATTTGAAGCGCAGCCAAAATGGTGCAGTCGGAAACAGCTGTAACACAGCCTGGTGGATGTATTTATTTTTGTTTTTTGAGCATCGTTCCAGTGGCATAAATGATATTTCCCACATGCCCTCAGTCTGCAAAAAATGATGATGAAAGCTTCATAAATTACTGATGCATTGCATAGACATACTTTATAAAATTAATAAATTCTTCATGAAGCAATGGAATGATGTGAAAGCTTCCAATAAAGACTGTATGTATGTCTTCCTTGGGTAGTTGCTATAAAGAAAAGGCCCTTTAGAGTGGAGATTAAGATGAAGCAGCTTCATGATTAGATAGAGCACTCAAACAGCAACGAAATCAGAGCAACTTCATTATTTTCCAGCACTCTAAAGAAGAAGTGTGCACAAAAGACTAATAAAAGTTACACAGAAGAATGTAAAGAAAAGAGATTAAAGACTGCACTGGGTAAAGATAGGATTTGGCTGTGATTGCAGGTGTACAGCAGCAAACAGCTGTGTACAGCTAATACCAAGCAAAAGCAGGCTTCTCTACCTTCTACCCTCTCTCCTGGAAAACTGTCAATTGAGAGAGTAACTGACTTTACAGTACATTAATTAGTGCATATTGTGTATTTAGCAACAACTTCAAGATCTCACTTGGGTTATAGAAGCTCCACAAGGCCTGTAAAGCCTATATTAATGTGCTCTACTCTACTTCCATTGAAGGGACAATTTCTCAGCCCTAGAAAACTCAGAACAGTAACACAGGAGAACAAACTCAGAGAGCTACATATTAAATAAGTATTAAAATAATTTCAAATTATTTAAAGAAAAACTAGCTCTGCCTTCTCTCAGTGGAAGGTAGGATTTCAGAGGTTCATATTGTCTTTTTTCCTCCTAAGTGTCAGATGTTTCCTGCTTCTTATTTTCACAGCTGAATATGCAGGACAGACCTAAACCTGCTGCTCAGCTAATCCTTTATGGTTCATACACACCAACAGACTGAAAACAGTACAGCTCTTCTGCAGTGGGTTTAGAAACCATACACAGGTCACACACCAACCTTTTCTCATGCCAGGGCAAAAGAGGCAAGGAGGCAGCTGCCAAGATAATTCTATCCCTGTGGCCATTAACCTTGTCAGGAAAGCTGCTGTTCCTCAGTGCTAGCACTGGGCAGTGCAGACTGACCACTGCAGCGAAACCCCTACTTGGACACATGCTGGGCACTCACAGGGAGTGTGCTGGGAGAACTCTTTGGGGCCAGGGCACCCACAGTGAGTGAGACAGACCCACTGAGCACCCAGAGCCGCACTGTACCTCAGCATGAGCTCAACCTGCAGCGTGCACAGGGCACTGCAAAGGGGCTGCTGAGATGTCTCAATAAAATGTATGGCTAATGGCTCTGCTAGACTTGGGGCCTGACCATGAAAGCATCTAGCAACCCTGCTGCAAACAAGACTTGTATGTGACTGCCCTCAGTGGAGCTCAGCACGTTGGCTGAGGAATGCAAATGCTCTCAGGGTAAGGGCCTCTGTTGTTTGTCACAGTGCTTTCCTTTCTACTTGCTTACATTAGCGTCAGTCAGAAAACCTTAAAACCCAAACAGAAACATGGTGCTTTGTTTCCAAAAGTATCATCATGCACTTAGGGCCATCACTC
This sequence comes from Toxostoma redivivum, assembly GCA_013397375.1. Lineage (NCBI taxonomy): Eukaryota > Metazoa > Chordata > Aves > Passeriformes > Mimidae > Toxostoma > Toxostoma redivivum. The sequence continues at coordinate 1,380,098 of VXBI01001219.1, forward strand.
CTACTGCAGCTGCCTTGTAGCCATGACAGGCTCTATTACTGTACTTAGCTGCAATTATTGCCGTCATTCCTGCAATGCCATAAACAGGCCTGCCACTTAAAATATTAGTTTATTTCTCAGGTTTCTTGGATGTACAATTGCAATATTGAGCTGTTTACGGTTACTAGATGATATAAATTCTGTTGTCATTTCTAGGAACCATTTATTTTAAATACATATCCAGATGTACCTTAAAATAAACAAATCTATATAGGAGAATTTAATTCCTTAAAATATGCAATGGGTAACAGAGACTGTTTAGAATATGAGGAAGATCATTTTTGTAAACCCATCTAGAAGCTTGGAGTAAATGCATATTTTAAAAGACTTAAATTTAAAAGACTTAAATACTTTACATTATGGGATTGAGGAGTGAATCCATTGAGGAAGCCGAGATGTTCATGATTAGAAGAAAAAGAAATGAAGTTGTTTGAAGGTTTACAGACTGGAAAGAAGCAATAAAATGCAACACTTTTCATAAATGACTGTGCTAGTTTTGGCTGGTGTAGAGCTCATTTTCTGTAAGTTTGGTATAGGCTTTTTTTCGGATTGTGCTGGAAATGGTTTGCTAACACAGGGATGTTTTCCTTGCTGCTCAGCAGGGCTCACACAGAGGCAAAGCCTTTCCTGCTCCTCACCCCTCCCTAGCAATGAGGAGCCTGGGGGTGCCCATGGAGCAGGGAGGGGACACACTGGGACAGCTGACCCTGAGTGACCACAGGGATACCCCAGACTGGATGGAATCATGCTCAGTGTATCAACAAAAAGGGAGTGGGGAGTTTACAGTGATGGTGTTTGTCTTCCCAAGGCACCGATGTGTTGTGAGGCTCTGCTGTCCTGGGGAATTTATGAATGAATTCTTTGCCTGACCATAGGAACTGGTGAATGAATTCCTGGTTTTGCTTTTCTCCCACGCAGGTTTTGCTTTTGCTATGAAACTGTTGTTATCTCGAACCACAAATTTTCTCTCTTTTACCCTTCCCATCTTTTCTTTCATCCCACTGGTGGGTAGAGAGCTGTGAGGTTCAGTTTTCAATTGGGATTAAACTAGTAGTTTTTGGTGTCCAATGTGGTGCTCGAAGGATTCGAGATAATGACAGATTTGACTGGAATATGCCAGGTGGAATTTATAGCTGACATTGCAGCCTGGCCATTAACCAGCAGGCCCCTGTGCTTGCCATGGGGCTCTCTTGCCTGGCTGTTAGAGTCCAGTGCTTGTCAGTGGCTGCGTTTTGCTCTCTCTGCTGTGCCTGGAATGTTTTGATAACAGCAATGGCCACACACCTGGGCTAGCAGGTGGCCAGGGCACCTTTGCTGTGCCTGTGCTGGACAGGCTGGAACTCCTCTGTGAACTCCTGTCCAAGGGACTGTGACCAGTGGGTAAGTCCAGGCAGGACTGGGGCACCCTGAAGTGCCTCTGGCCATAGCCAAGCCCTTGACAGAGCAGGTACATCTCAAAAGACCCGTGGCTGTGGAGCAGCAGGTCCATCCTTGAAGGCTCTGTGGCTCATGGATAAGGCCATGATGGAGAGGATGTACCACAATGATGGATAAGTCTATGTCACAGCAGTACTTTGCAATTACGGAAGTATTTGGAGTTCATTATTTCTCAACTATTTCTTTCATAAGCAAATTAATACAGCATTCAAACCACTACGAATAAAACTCATGTATAGAACACATGGTTGGTGTATCAGTTATTCAGGAGAGTGATAAATTTCATTTTTCAATTATTGTTGGCAGGCTGAAGCTAGAGAAGCCTTCTGCAACTTCTTTTGATGAATATTTTGAGTTGATACAAAAATCAAGGTCAAAATATCAAAATATGGTCATCATATCCTAAGGAGGACCTTGTTTGCAGAGCAATCCCATATGAACTGATCACTGAGTGAAGCCACTTTTTAGAAATGCTTTTGTCTAACAAGAAGGAAATCTGGACATCAAATAACTTTTTAACCAGAAGGATTGGTATTCTCCTCTCTAGAAGGAGACTAGAAATGGATTTAGTGAAGGAATGAGGTAACTTTTTTCAAGTAATTTTCCACCAACCTTAATGACTGAGACTGACGCAGCACAAGTTCAGTGTCAGCACAAGCACAGGTTTGAGAAAGAGAAAGGAGAGCAAGAGTTCAGTCTGCCCATGTCAGTGTCCCACAACACTCCTGGTAAAGGCTTTGACAACATCTTGCATCTTTTCAAAGAAATTACTTGTGTGAAACCCCACATTTTATCTATAGAGCCCATACATTGTCCATACAGAGCAGGCAGGATCTACCTACCCATGGTACCAACAGGGAGCTCACAGGGTGTAATATGGCCCTGGAGCCACCCAGGGGAGCCTGTTCAGTAATGGTGTAATGAATATGCTGGGAGCAAAGCCAGCATCACTCTGTAGCAGTTAACACTAAAAAGCCACATACTAAAAAAAAAAAAAAAAATATCTAATAATGGCATGGCCAGTCCAATGAGGCAGAAGATACTGGGGTACATCAGAGCTTCATGCTCCTATGCCACAGAAAGACCTGATGCTGCCCATTGTGAAGTTTGGGGACATCCCAAATGACTAATTTTCTGTGTCACTTTGAGAAGATCATACCCACTCACAAATAAACACACAGCATAATTCCATGCAGACAGAAAAAATAAGTCTTCTTGGAGGCTTCAGCACATCCCATCCCTTGCACCACAGAATTATTTTTTTCCTGCTACAGAGCTCGATCCATTAACTTGTTTTGGGTTAGAAATGAGAAAGCACAGCCAACAAGATCATCTTGAACTATTTGATGGGTTTTTTTCCTTCCAAAAGCCACAGTTTGTGAGCATCTATCAAACCATCCTTTCTAATTTAACTGGGTTGTAGTTTACAGTCACAACAAACAATAAAGTTAGAGTAATGAGTTTCAATGACAGGACTCTAGCAAAGAGTTTAATTTATACATGTAATTAAAGTTACCATCTTAGTGTCCTTTTCTGACTCTTGGTACTGTACTAGAAACTTTATCACCAGTGATCTTCTCATAGCATTAGAAACTTCTTCAGACATAGGCAGCAATATTTCCACCTGAAACCAGTAGCAGGCTTCACTGCACTGAAATGAAGTGAGCAGAATGCAATCCAAACTTCTTTAACTTAACCCCCTTTTTTTTAAAGATCCAATAGCACCTTTTGAAAGGGCTTCTAGCAACTTGCTATGTTTTAATAGCATTTTAATAGTATTAATAATTAAGTAGTGTTTTTAAATGCAGTAAAACTCATGTACATCTTCTGACTGAATGATTAAACAGGTGCAGGCCCAAACAAACAAATTGAACTCGGCATTCATTTTTTTAATTAATTTAGAATCAAGAGCATGTATAGTGTTCAAAATGCTAATTAGCAATGTGAAAATAAAAACCTAAAATGGTTTCAAAGACTAACTTTTGCATGATTTCTGAATTAACCTAAGCCAATCACTTCTTCATCCTAAGAATTAAACAAGAATTCAATTAGACAAAACCATTAAATCCGCAGCTTTAAGAGCAACTCTTCTTTCTGCATTTGAATATAAACACTTATCTTAATACCAAGCCAGACATCGTTAAAGTCCCTTGTATTCAAGAGAATCCTTGACTCTTGTTATAGGAAGCAATTTTGATATCAGGAAATCAGTTGCTTGATTATTTTTTGTTTATTTATTTACTTTTCAAACTAAATTAGTGTTTGCCAAAACACTTCAGAATAGAAAGCAGTCTTATTATGAAATTACAGCTACTTGGTTCATACTTCCTACAGTCCCCAGTTCATGCAAAATATCAGGTTTACATACTTTGAAGTAAGCTGAGCAACCAGAAGAACCAGGTTCTTCTCTGTTCAGAAGAACCTGGACAGAGTATCCACCTTTATTTCCATGGACCAGTAAGAACTTTTCAAAATGAAACACCTGCAAAGACTATTCAAATGAGGACTGAGAAACACTGATTGCCCCTATTATTCTGGGATCCCTGAATGAAAAACTTTTCAACACTCTCTCAAAGCACTGCTTGTACTTCCCACTTCCATGTTTGTGAGAGCTGGACTGGAAAAATGGTAACTGAAATCTGTTGGTGTGTGAAGGTGAGAGGAACTACAGGCACTGTTCTGCTTTGCATGTCAATAAAAATACCAGATAATTAGTACATTAATGGTTGCTTTGATTGCTATGCATGCTCACCAGAGTATTTTCTTAGCACCAAGCAACATTAGAACCCAGTCACCGTATAAAGGAGAGACTTCCTTGAAAGAAGCAGCACAGAACCACCTGCTGCCCTTTCTTTGCTAGAGGATGCTCATCTCAGAGAAGCAGCCAGCACTTGAATGTACAGAAAATGCAATCAAAGAGCAGCACAACCACAGCAAACAGCCCCGTACCTGCCTGAACTAGGACTCCTCATCCTGCTGGAGCCATGATGCTGCTGGGCAGCAGCACGGGACACAAGAGGAGGAAGGGCAGGACACACAGGCACTGGTGGCCACGCTCCTCTGATCTGTCCTGAGCAAGAGCACAAGTTTATGCAAGAGGGATATAGCCATGAAAAGTCTAAGGAGGAAACCCTGAAAAGTAGCATCATTAACAGGCCAAGGGAGGACTAGAAGTTCATGAGGGCAGGAAAGGAGCCAGCCAGAACTGGCTGCAGGGCAGAGAAAGCCCGGTCAGAACCCCAGACACCCCTTCAGTGACACAAGATCTCTCTTTGGGCTGCCTTGTCAGCTGCTCCAAAGGGGCTTCCTCTTGCTGCATGAGAAATGGAAGCACGAATGAGTCACATCGGCCTGGCAATTCCTCCTTCCAGGAAGAATCTTTGCACATTAACATGTAATTAACACCAGGAGCTTATTCCCCTCCAGGCAAGGGAAGGCAGCACCTTGCAGGTGATGCTGCGCAGTGCTCTTCTCTTCCCCCCGTACACAGGCAGCTCTGGAATGTGACCTCTGGTACCAATCACCAATTTAATGGAGCAAAGCAAAATAGCTCTGCTGCCCAATTTCCCTGCCTGACAAACACGGGCACTGCATCCCTCTGGATATATAAGGCTTTGTTTTTCTCTCCTGCATTGTTTTGTGTTACAGTATTTTGCATTTCGTAGGGCTATATTCTAGCATTGTTGCAACAGGTTAATTATATTCTATTTCAATAAGCATCTTGGTTTAACCTCTGCATGTATGATATTAAACTCTCAACCTCACCCCTTTGTTCTTTTCCAACACGGAAATACCAGAAAGCCTGTGGTGATTATGAATTTTTCTTAACCTCTGTGATGGTTTTTCCAATACAACTTAATTTATTATTAACTACTAGTGCTAGTGCTCTGAATCCAGTACCTGCAATGGTCTTGGTGATTGCACTCTATAATTCTGTAACTCTCAGTGATCATCCCAGCCCCCAAAGAGTAAAATGACTGCTTCTCTTCAACCTCACATTTTTGTACCAGATCAAGTACTTTTCCCAGTGGAAACTACTGGTCAAATAATAGGCAAAGAAACACACTCATGTTCAAAACATTCTCTCCAGTTTGTGACTTTTTAGGATGTTCTGCCCAGCCATTGTCTTCCTGCCAGCTACAGGGTTTTGGTTCTTGGGGGAACCACAACAACATGAACACAGAAATGACCAAATCACACTCAGCCTCATACTTCAGTACATGCTGTGTGCACCATCCACATCATCATGGTGAGAAATAAGGAAGTGGAACTCTGTTAAACAAAACAACCAAGGGAGAAAGGAAGCCCAAAGGCAATTCCTCCCGATCAAAAGCACAGACATGGAAGAAAAATAAAATCCTAATTTCAACCAGAGATTTTTCTTGCAGGTCTTTCCCAGGTTTATCTAACTTCAGGATTTCTACACTTCTGTGCTGTACTGGAGCTCTTAGCCACTGCTGCTCACTGCCAAGCTAAAGAAATATCCTTCAGAATGCACATGAGATCTCATCCTATGGCTTTAACACAACCTTCATATCTAAGAAACATAACAAAAAGGAAAATCAATGCTGTGTAATATTTAAATTCTACATATCTAAGTAGACATGATGAATTAATCAAAGCAAAAATGATCTGCAGGGAAAAAAAGTAAAAAAATACATTGAACTTTAAAATTTTACATTGAAGCAGAATAACCACCCCTCAAGTTATAGAGTACAGTTACCACAACACTATTTTGGCTGTGCACAGCCAGTTAAATAGGATTCATTTAGCAACTCTTAAATACCAGTAAAAGGCAAACATCTTAAAGTATAGGCCATGCTGGCTCAGTCCTGTGCTCTGGAGTGTATTCAGAAATGATTTCTCCATTAGCCAGACATAGTGTCTAACGAAAGACCTACTTCTCATTAAGGATTATTTAATCATGTGGAGAGTGGAAGGCATTTTCTCCAGCTATTTCTGAGTTCCCGATTAATTAAGAGATGCTTAAAATGTTTTTCAAATGTATTTTCACTCCATAATAATTCCAAAGAATTTTCCATATCCCGATTAATTTCTCTACCACCATCAAGCATCAGAAACACACAAAAGTTGTCGGAGATGTGTCACCAGACCTCCACCTCCAGTATTCACTATTCTGAAGCCTACAACGGGAAAAGAAGAAAAAACAAAAGTCCTTGAAAAATTGCGGAATAAAAAAAGCAAGAGACAATCCTGCTGCACAATTCCACCTGGCCCTATGATAGGCTTGACTTTGCTTTTTAAAATCTGTAGACCTCTTGTAGTGTTGTACTTTATTAGCATTTTGCAACTGAAGTCAACACCTCAGAAAGCTACAACAGTAGAAGTATATTCAGTTATTACCTTATTATTACCTTGGTTTCCATCTATGAAAGTTTCTATTAGACTACATAGGCAGATACTTTTTCAGTCATATGGCCTGAATTCCATATAGAAATGCATTACACAAAAAAGGTCTCCATAAAATACTGTTTTCACTCTAGACAACACAGACAATGAAAGAGAGATGAAATTTCTAGCACAAATACTAGAGTAAAATAAATAAAGCAGTAGCTGTCAATGTATTAACAACAACTTAATCTCTTGAAAATGAGAAGCAGAAATGAAATCAGAAAGAATACTCCCGACAGCTACAGTTACAAGTGACACACACAAATCCTGTTTATTGTTCTCTTCCCATGTGAGCTGGTATCTTATATATCCCACTGCTTGGGAGCTGATTATGAAAGCAATGCTGGGGTCTAAGATTCTCTTACAACTATTCCTCTGAATTCCCATAAGAAATGCAGAAATAGGTTACACCAGTTCTCACACTGCTCTGCCTCGCTAATTTGGCAGACTAACTTCTATCAGCAGCACACTACATTTGTCTGTAATACATCACAAGCTGCTGACACTTTCATACATACAAATAATTGCTTTTAGAGAAAGAATTGCTGCATCAGTACTAAGTTATGGAGTACTAAGTAATTCGTAAGAAGCTCATCTGAGAAGTCTACCACATGGCAGGGTTTCCCATTCATTTAAATAAACACAGCTGAAAGGAAAAGTCTCACACTCTAAGTGTTCCTCTTCCCTCTACTATTATTTCCATATATCATAACGAATACTGAATGAGCTTCTGCAAATACAGAGACTGACAAACTGTATTGCTTTTGGTGAGATAAATCCTTCCTTCAACAGCCACGTTCCTTTCCTGCCTTATCTCCTACTCTATTCTGTGCCTGTTCAGACCGATATTTTCTCTGCCAATCTTCTAAATCCTTTGCCTTTCTGTTCTTCACTTTCTCCTTGCTCCCATTACCACTCCTGCTAGTGCATATTTTAGTTTTTTTCCCCAGATACAACCCATAAGAACAGGGTAACTCCTGAACAAATGCTAGAAGCCAGAGCTCCATTCCTGATGCTCCATTCCTCACATACCTGTCATGCAGACATCATCCCAGACCTTGGACACAAGACATTAAAGTAAATTCTCCAATATCCTTCATTTTCCCAGTTCTCACATCTAGACAGCAATGTCATTAACAACAGCACATTTTCTGTGACATTTTTGCCTGAGTCCCGTTTTTTTCCTGAACTGATAACAAGAATAGAAAACAAATTACATGGTCTATACACTTAAGTGATTTGTAATGGATTCATTTCACACCAAGACGTGGTAAGTAACACCATCCAGCACACCACGTCAGTATCACACAGTTTGTGAATAAATGTGAACAACAACTGTGCAAAATGCAGGTAAGAGATCCCAGAGAACTACCCAAGCTCTCCCAGAGCCCCTCAATGCCAGCCCACACCAGGACTAGAGTGGCAAACGTTCAAGGACATTTAGTTACAAAGGCATGGCTGTGAGATGGGTAATCTTGATTCCTTCTGGGGAGTAAAGAATCCATCTTCAAAAGCATCGCCCTGCACAGGCCAGAGGGACTGGGAAAGCCTGTGGGATGGTTGCAACAGCTGTAATATATCAGTGTGCTCAGAACTGAAGAAAACACCAACAACCAAAAAATCCCCACCAGCTGCACGTGAAGGAGGATCTTACTCCATTTTGAAACTTGTTTCTTTGATTTCTCTTAGTAAAGGAAACGAAGTTGCCTCAAATAGGAGGGTACAGGGTTAAGTCCTGTGCAAATCTATTTTCTTTGCCTCTGAAACCTTGTAGAGCCTAAAGAGAGAGAAGACACTTCAGGATGTAGAGAGATAGCCCAGCACAGTCTTTACAGATGACCAAAATGCCCAATGTTTCTAGTTTTGTATGATGGAATAGACTTTTAAAAGGTAAAATTAAGACACATACCTAGGAATTGCAAAGCAGTAAGCAGTATTAATTTAAAAAAGCCCTATGGCATAGCAGAAAAAGAAGAGTACAGACCAAGGAAAGTATGTGCAAGTAAAACAAAAATCTGAACTAAAGAAATACAGATTAGTAGAAAAGCAAAGGTCACCAATTTCACATAAAAATTTTGTTCTTCAATATGACAGAGAAGTACTCAGAAAAGGAACAACTTCAAACTTAAGTGGATAGAGCAGGGAAGATCTCACCAGGTACACAACAATTAATTAACATAGGAATACTGTGAAAGAACAGAAATACTTCCAGTTGATTTGGATTCTGATTTATTTTATTGTAGATACTTAATCCTCCTTTTACTTCATTTTGCACTGACTGAGCTAAGAGAACTGCAGGACCACTCTAACCTGCAGGTTAGCAGGGCTGCCCAGAGATAACCTCCCAAGAGCTGCTGCTGCTCGGGTCAGCACAGACCTGCCCAGGGCTCCACCAGGTGCCTGCAGGGACAGAGATTGCCCTGGCCTCACTTGGGCAACATTTTCAACAAAATCCTAACCAAATCTAAAGAGGAAATGGTATTGATGTTCGCAAATTACGAAGTGCTTGAACAGAAGTTGTGAGGCTTAAAAGTGTATTTTCAATCTGGTTTATTTAAAGCTACCTACATACAGCAAGTGAGTGTGCCAATGTTTGGGCCTCGTGCCTCCTGCCTAAAAAGCTCCCTGAGAGAGAGAAAGCATTCTGCTGTCAGGATTTCTCAGTGGGAGTTTTCACTTTATTTAGCAGGAAAAAGTAAGCAAACAGAATTTTAGGAGAAAAAAATTGCATAATTTCTAGTTTTTCCTTGCCTAAACTTTTTCATTCTCCATTATGATGCCTGATAGAAATGGTGCATGCATGAGACTGATACCATTCCTTAAAATGATTCAGGATAACTGCCTCAGCATATTTCTATGAAAACTGTGCATAACCCTTGGCTTAAATAATATACAGTCCCAAATCAAAAACATAACACTGAAATCAAAGGACGTGGCTTGCTTGTGCCTCCTTTGACCAGACTCAGCACTTAAGACAAACACTACAAAGTTTTCATGCTTACCGTAACATTAAGAAGGAAGTAAAATAAATGTTTAAAGTATCTTAAATGTTGACACTTGAGAAATACATCATAAAGGTACACAAGACATGCTGTGCCTCTGTGAAAGGCTGGATGTGTTAGCTTAGATCTCTCCAGCACTGGGCTGTTTTCATTTCTCAACCCTAAAACTGCATTAATTTTATGGTAGCTTTTGCACCAGCATTTTGTAAAGCTATGTATCCCAAAGGAAGAAAAAGTACCTAGAGCACTACTGACAGAGAGCAACTCAATCAAGATTTGGGATAGGAAATTTTTTAGGGACAGGATTGATACTCCAGCTCCCCATATTAAAAATAAACCTTCCTTCTTACAAGAAGAAAGGAGAACATTGGCTACCTAAATCTACATAATCTTCAAATCAACATGAAAAACAAAGAAAAGAAAAACAACACACCAAGATTAAGGTTGACATATCATAGTCATTGTTATGTTGACTAGAAATTTTACCAGATGGTTACCTTTGATTTGTTTTTGAAAATGCATTGCTTGAGGAATCTAGCAGTGTTTAATCCTGGTATTATGTGTCTTATTAAAATCCTAGCTGGTTCTACACTTGTGGATTACTATGAATTTGAGAAGTACAACCACACTGTAGAAGAAGCTTCACGAATTCCTCAGCAGACAAATCCCTACTTCTAAATATTATACAAACTCCTGCTCAGGAAATTTTATCCCACTGAACCCTCTTTTATTAGAAACGTTATGATTATAAACGTCAGCACAGTTTAAACTGTCGGAATACTTTTGTCACAGAAAAATATTAGCTGTATTTTACTGTAGCATTCTGCATGGGCTCAGCTTCAAATCCTACTCATAACAGTTATATTAGCAACAACACAAATTATACATAATTGGATTTTTTTAGACTGCTACTCTCCCCCACTCCACTAGCAGAGCGCATAGAAACCTCTTCATTATAAAAACCTTTTCTTTTTTCACTTTTGGTTTTTTTCCTCTTATGAAATTCCAATAGAGAGAGGATGTTATACAGCACATTTACTATGTAGCAAATTAGGGAATCTTTACCAACTGCTAGTAAATCCGAAAAGAAGTGGTATAAATCCACTGTAATTGAGAATATGTTATAAAAGAATGATGTACTGGCTATGTAATTACATTCTTTCCCTTTGAATATAGGTGGTACTAACAAAGGGATACTGTAGATAATTAATGCATTAAATTCCTTTTAAGCATGACTTATGATAAAAAGTTTAAATTTCAGGTTTTCTGCATAGACTGAAACATATTTCCCCAAAGATATTACAATTTTTTCCTAAAAATATTTACTTTGAACAACTGCAATTATTTATCATATATCATCTACTCCTCTATTTGTGAATTAAGCTATACTGTAAAATGTATATTGAAATGAGAATCTCAAAATAAAATGCACTTCCATCCCTCCCACCCACCAAAAAAAACCCCAAAAAACCAAAACAAAATTAAAAAAAAAACCAAAACACCAAAGGAAGAAAAAAAAGGTGCTTTAGGAGCATCAGCATTGTTAAATTAAGGTCATTTGCTCCAGTTGTATAAGCTGAGGGGTTTTTGCTCTGCTCCATTAACAGTATAATTACTGCTGGAAACCAACCATTAACTTCGTGTATTCACTGCAGCAAGAATCTGAGTCCATTATTTTTAAGGGGTGGGGTTTTTTTTTGAAAGCTCCCTGTGGTTTTTGACATTTTGGACTGAAATTGATGCCTTTTCTTGGTCTTAAAAAATTGAGAGCCAGACACGGTTAAGGGATAAAGGGTTTTTACCTTAGTGTTTAATAAGGATCTTTACCACTTTGGCAAGGTGGAACACACTGACGTGCACACACGATAGATCCCACATGCAATTTAAAGACCTTAGAAATTAGCATATCTAACAAAGAGACCCCAATGGGAGGCCTGGATGAATGGTGTGTTATTCTCCCATTCCAGGAACTCCCCCCTGGATGGGCCAAATCTCTAGTTTACAGGATGTAAAGGTTCTAGAGAAGACCTTGGTTTCCCAAGACTTTGTAGGGTTTTCCAGCCTCCTACTGTAGGGCCTTTAGGATGTCTGGTCTCCCGGCCTAACAGATTACTAGGGTTATGTTATCACACTTAAGGAATTACAAGTATGCATGCTAAGAATACTGAGGATACATAAAAGTTATATAAAAGAGATATAAAAGAAAAGGCAAAAAATAATCTTGGCATCAAAATGAGTGAGTGGGAAGGTTAATGGGCACCTGGAGGAGCTACAGCAGCTTTGCAGTGTCTGTGCCCAGGGAACAGCAGCACCCTGGCACACCTGGAAAGAATCCCAAACACCTGAACTGGCAAAAAAAATCATTAGAATTAAAGAATTTTAAATATCTTAAAAAAAAAAAAAAAAGTGCCTCAAGTTTTCAGCACAGAAAGGGATCCAATCTTGTATCTACTTTTAGAATTTTGGGCATTCCCATTGTGTTTCTCATCCTTGTGATGACGAACCTAATGCCGGACCAAGGAGTTAAAGCAAAGCCAAGGACAGCACATGAATATCTATGAGAAATAAGATTTTAGAAAAGTTAAATTAAGAAACAGAATCTATTGATTAATGCAGTATTGTAAAATGTACATGTGTAGCTTAATACAAAATCAATGGGGCATTCATTACCTTGGCAATTTCCAAAGTTCATTTCATTTGGTTCCTTTGCCATTATTTACATTTAAGAAACCCACAGGAATATTTGTAAGACAAGACAAACACCACAAAAACACCCTCAAAATTCTTCTTTGGGAGCAAACTGGGGAAACTGGGAGAAAACATCTTAGTAAACATGTAAGATCTTTATGTTAAAGATACATGGGAAAGTTGCAAAATACACTAAATGAAAGCAAAGTAACTGTGAATTTTTAACCACAGCTACAGTTTCTCTGAAACTAAATTCTAGTATGTTTTTATAAATCAGGGTTGGTTTTGACATGTCAAATATAATAGATAATTTCTAAATTGTCATGGAAGTGAAAGAATATTTAATGTTTGTACTAAAAAGACAAGAGCTACAAGAATGAATCACTTGTTCACAACCAGGAGTTGCTAAATAGAACAGTCTGTGAGATATTTGATAAGAGATTCACACATGCCTGTTTGCCAGAGCCAAAAGAAACACTTGTTATAGCTTTTCTGTCTTCATTTGTATGTGCAATTTATTCAAGAGACAAGTAGGTAATAAATTATCAAAAAACTTAATGTTAGCAGCAGAGCATGGAGGGCTTTGTGGATCACCTCTGGTGGTTTGCTGTGGGCAGCTTTTGGGTGTCCAACATGCTCTCACAGGCACTGCTGGCACCTTCCCCTGGGGAACAGCACCAGTGAGGAGCCACTGAACCCCAGTGCCACCAGCAGTTCAGAGGAGTGACCTCTCTGTGCCACCCTGCTCTTCACATTAAAATGGAGAAAAAGGCTGGATACCATGAGATCTGGGGACACAGCTGGTGCCACATCCATGCTGGGCAACTGCCCGACTTCTCTTTTCATCACCTGCCACTTCAGAGAACTCTTTTCCTTTGCATCTTTAAACAACACTAGTCAAAGGTATGCTGATGAATATTATCACAGAGTATGAGTGTTATAGAAAGTGAGAACTAAAGGAGAACTTTCACTGAGTTGCTGCAATGATGCAGTTGCCACTTCACCCCCGAGATTCTGATGCTGCGTGGGAACAACACCTGGTCCCTCTGCCCTCAGCAGGAGACTCTCAAATCCCAACTGCTGCCAAACATGCTTTGAGCACATCTCCATTTCCTGTGACTCTACTTACAGCAAGTCTCTAGAAATTATTTGCTACTTTTGTAGCTCTGATCATCAAGCAGATTTCCAGCTTTGTGGCTGTGTCTCAGTAAAAGTGCTGCTCCTACAGGGTTCCTGCCATACCTGCCTCTTGTCATTCCTGAATAGTTCAAAAATGCCCAAACCCCACGAATTCTTTACAAAAGAATTTTACTGTAGCTGATGACTTGTATCATCAAAACAGTTTTCTCACATAGAATTTTTTCAAAATAAGGCAATATGTATTGTGAAATAAAAGAAAAAGTAAGTTCACTCAGAGAACTAGAGCAATTCAAAGCTGTTGCTTGCTTGTCACTTAGGAATGTGATTTTCAATGGTATGTACACTAAAGTACTTGAAAAAATATGTTTTTTTCCCCTGCCATTGTCCCCATACTCAGAAGCACACAGAGTCTCACTGACTGAAAAAAAACCCAAAAAACCCTCTCAGGGTGACTGATACAGTTTTTGTACTTGTGCACATCTATTTCAATACTGCACTTTACATTAGTAGTTTCATAAACATTTTCTCTGCCTATAGCACTGACAGGTATAATCAAACAGCTCCAGTGGATTAGACTTACAAACCAGGACTTTCATCACAATAGGATGAAGGACTGGTACAAGAATTGACATGGACCAACTCCACAGGTGGAACTGAGCAAAACAATTGCTTTGCAAAGCCTCAGGTTTTACTACTGGAGCTTAGACTTCATTCCCTGCCTTCAGTTTACATAGGCAAAGGAGAGAGATCACAATTAAAAATGTCGTTTAAATAATTTAAATAAATCCTCCATTTACTTTTGAATGCCCTGGTATTGCTATTCTTATCTGACTGTGGATTATGCATTTTTAAGGAAGCTTTCCTAGCACTTACTGAGTTAGGCATAAATAGAATTTCTTGTATGAATGAAGTTTACGCTTGCCCCAACAGCCTGTCTGGTATTTCTTAGTCATGAATAACAGCATACAGGTAGGTGGGACATCTTCTGGGAATAAGGTCTGAAACCCTCAGCTTCATTTCTCGAGATTGCTGTACTCACTTGGCGGCAATTGAATAGAAATAGCGCTCTGCAAGCCTCACACAGCTGCCTGGAAATACACTGCTCCTGCAAGGCTGACAGATTTGGTTAATTGTGAGGAACTCCTTCACTCATAAAATGAAATGGCTTCTTGTCAGTTCAACAAGTGTGTACCTGGGAACTACAATATGAATTACCCTTAATTTATCTGCAGTGCTGCCTGCATGCTTTATGAAAAGTATATATGTATATATAAACAAGGTAGAAATTAACTTGTGCCTAAGGCTACCACCAAATGTCAATTAAGCTGCCAGACTTTCAGGGGTTGGTATTCTGTCTCTCTGCCTGGGGGAAGATTTGTATTCAATTTATTGTTGAATAAGACAACCAGTTTGGCAGGGAAAGGAGATTAACAAATTACAGACTATTTTTTTAAAAGGTGAACATAACTTACTGTAAACAAATTTTAGGAAGCTTTCTTGTTATTCTTGAAACTATTTTTCAATGTATAAAGCTGGAGAGAGGGAAAAGCCATTAACTGTCTGTAAGCAGGATCTAATACATGCAATATAAGTTAAAAATGCACCCTTGTCTTTGTTTTATTCTTTCACTATTTTATTAACATATAAATATCATTGCGAGAAGCTGCTGCCATGCCCAGGCAGAGGATGTAAAAAACAACTGTGCTTCTAAACAAGGCAGTAATTCACTAGCTGTTAAAAATGCTTTGTTTTTTCTATTAAACAAACACATAAATTATCTCCAAGCCTGTCTCTGTCTTTACAAAGAAACACTTCTTACCATTTCAAGCTCAATATTGTCTCAATATTGCTGTATCTTTAGAACCACTCAAATAGTTAGGTGCCAATTGATATCCAAATTCTACCCAACCACAGCCATTGAAGCCCAAAGTAATTAATTACACTGAAATTCAGAGTGTTGATGTGGGCACAATGGGTCTCAGGTTTGGGTTTACCCCACATAACACTCACACTGGCTATTTCCTTAGGTGGACTCTGCAGTTTAAAGGTTCTTCCCCACCCCTCCCCCTCAACCCTCAGAGCTGCCAAAGTTTCCATGTGAATGGGAATGTAAAATTTCCAGCATTCCTCCATGCCAGGATCTCCCTGGTGCTTTTCCTCAGGTTGGGAGTTCCAATTTAAAACAGCCAATTTTTGGCATTAACTCTTCTGAAGCTAGACCCAGTTTGTTTATTCCTATCATTACACATATGAAACAATTTCTCTTCTAGAACGTAAACTGAGACATTCTGAGGCAAAAGATCCATGTGCAGCCAAATCTATGGAGGAAACCCTCACCCAGCTAGGTGTTTCCACTGTCATTCTGGTATTGACTAATATGGCTGGGTACTGGAAAGGGAATGTGATTTCTAGGAGGGTCTTTTCCTGAACTTTGAGTTTCTGTTTTCTCTTATCTTGTGGTCTGAAGAAAATCAGTTTTTACAGAATTTGTGATTGCAGGGCTATATACTCCATAAACTCCCACTACATACATATATGTATATATACACGTGTGTGTGTGTGTGTGTGTACACACACTGTCTTATTAGATGAAAACTTATATTCCAGAGAAGAATGTGATTAAGCTGCTGGATTGATCACATGTTCAGGTACCACAGAGCTGCTCATGCAATATCTCCCACCAGTCTGGCAAACAGGGCCGTGGGGCAGGGGGACTCCATTGCCCACCCTGTGTGAGAGCTGAGCTGAGTTTCTCCTGCTCATTCCAGGAAAAGTTGTGCTGCAACAGCACCACAGGGAGCAGGAATGCCATCCCTGCAGGCGTTGGGCAGGGAGCACACACTGTCACACGTTGCCACCATGCCCCAAGCACATCCCAGTGCCTCTGCCATTCACTGCACTCTGTCTCTGCATTTCCAGGAGCCACCAAAGGTCACCATGTTCACCATCAGCTCTCTCTGTTTGGAAACAAGTATTGGCTAAAGGGTTCTTTGCTCCATCTGAATGATTTGCAGAAAGTTACCAGTTTACAAACACAGAACATCAGAAATAAAAAAGGCCTGACAGAGTGCTGTGGCAAACAAGAAAATCCTCAGAGATGGAGCATCTATTCTCTCATCTTCTCTCCAGGAGCATTCTCCATCACTTAGATTCTTCCCACATTTAGTTGTACAGTAAAAATATTTCGGTGACTTTCCTCAAAACATCATTTAGTAGAGCATGAAGAAGAATTGAAACAAAAGTGTAAAAATTACTAAAAAATAATAGATAAATGTGCAGGACTACTGTATTTTAATTCTTTTTATATTTTGCCTATTTTGTCTATACTAATTTTTAGTCTCTTTTTCCACAGGGCCAGATGGGCCTTAACCTCTGCATTGCTCAGGGCCTTCTTTCTGCAGGTCCACAGCTTATGCTGTCAAAGACAAATGTAATGTCAACAGGAAACTGAGTTATCACATTAGCAAATTTTCTGAATCACTATCACTTTAAGACAAAGGGACAAACAGGGATGTCAGAAAATAATCAAATTTCAAAGGGGGGAAAAATCTATCACGGCAACTGTACTTGTTATAAAAAAATGTATTTTTTTATTCTATTTTTTACTAGAATGCTAAATATTAATTCTCACGGCATTTGTTTTTTTGGTTTTTTTTTTGCAATTATGTACAAGTATACTGTTTAGCATGGCAGCTGTGCTGAAATCTCATTTATTGAATGGACATCATTAGAGCCAGCAGAGCTCAGGAAGATTATTAGAGCCTCATCTGAACTACGAAAATGTCAAGTCAAGTGGGAATGCTGAACAGTGATATGTAACTTATTCCAGTTATCTCATGTTAACAAGAGGAAACAATGCTGAGTTTTCAACAAAAACAAAAAGCAAAGCAAGGAAAACAGCAACATTTGTGCATTTGTGACCATAACCATTGAGATACCCAGTTTTACATATTCCTCAGTTTTAATATCATTAAAACATGTCCCTCCTGGCATTAGCTGATTACTGCTTAAACCTCCAGTCACCAGCTTTAGTGTGCTGGATGCTGCTGGTTACAGCATTGACAAGGAACAGCTGTGGATACAGGGGGATTAAAAACAGCAAAAAGCCTCGGTGGGAAGAGTGACTTAGAGCTCCTCTGCTACCACTAGTGAAACTCACGTGTCACATTTCTTCTTTTTCTATAAGCTTTTCTTTTCTTCCCCCCCCCCAATTTATTTGATAAAGTCAGATAGGTCTGAGAAGATTTTAGAAAAAAAAACCAAAACAAGTACACAGTAATTTTACAAATTAAAAAAAAAATCTTTCAAAATCCCTATTTTTCCTTGACATACCTGTACGGTTTCAGGGAGATGTCTTAGAGCTGTCAAATAAACGTGTGACTAAGAAGATGCATTTTTTTACATGTATTTTGGAATAAAATGGTGTAAACCAAATTAAAGTAACTTTGGGTTTTTTTTTTTTCAGGTATTTCCTTCCTGTTTTTTGGAAATAGCTTTTACACGTGTAGGAAACACAAACTCAGAGGTGGTACATGTAAAATACAGCAAAACCCCAGGCAGAGCCTTCTGAACAAGCCCTGCCTTCCAAAAGAGCTCACATGCACAGCACACACTGAGGCGAGGGTGTGCTGAGGTTAATGTGCACAAAAAAAGAGTTTTCTCAAGCCCAGCAGAAAGTGTTGGCTATGATCTTTCTTCTTCTTTAGTGTACCTCGGAGTGTTATTTTTCTTTCACATTCTGTTCTACAAAAGATCTTTAGCACCTATTTTGGCAGAAAGCTTAAAATACCAGGGCAATCAGAAAAGAAGTGCAACAGTGACTTCACAGAAAATTGAAGCTGAGCAGCAGAGAGGAAAAAGGATCTTCAGTGATCTGTGTAGGTCATCTGTTTGTTGTTTCCCTCAGACCTGTTTGCTATAAATTAATACCTAAATTTTGGGCAGTTTTTATTTTTATTTTTATTTTTATTTTTATTTTTATTTTTAAGACCTGTTCATTTTTTCAGGACTATGTTTACCTGCAATCCCATTAGTTATTGTCCAGATAAACTGAAATGAGAGCAAACAAGACCTGAATTAGAAGACTTGATACTTGGTAAGAAAAAAAAAATATTAAAAAATAGTAATTAACAACTCACACTGCAGTCTTCCTATACATTTCGCAGTAAAAATGCTATGATTAAATAACACTACAACGACCTGAGATGACATCTTCAGAAATTAATAGGCAAGAAATGGTACACTATTTCAAAAGTTTCACTTCTTTATTTTCCTTATTTCTGCTGATTGAAGACCCTGTGACATTGATTTGTTCCAAGGAAGGATTCCAGTATCTGTCCTTCTAGAGACTGAATAATCCTAGCTCTGCAGAGCAAATTTCCAACATAAACCTGTGCATACTTGTACATGTCTTGCAGGTGAGTCAGTTTACTGAACTTAAATTTGAAAATAAAAGTTTCTGGAGGCCTGATATGGCCATCAAAACACTGCAACGTACAACATCAATACTGAGAGACTTTAAACTCAGGCCTAAATACAGTGACCCCAGAGCCAGTATAGCAGTTCAGAACAAATGGAATCAAAGCAGAAAGGGCACAGACAGTCCATGAGAGGGAGAGGGCAGGGGAAAAGCCAAAACGAATGAAGAAGGAATAGAACTCCAGCTCTCCCAAAGCCAGGGCTGCAACAGTTCACAAGGTTTGAAATTTGAAAGGCTATGTTGCCTTATTAAGAAATGTTATCTTGATCTATAATTACATCTGGACCATATAAAATAAGCAATTAATTTTTATCAATACAGATTAATACAATTTCTGTATTTAAGATCCAAGGAACTGATCTCTGGGTTTGCAATCTTTGCTCATTTTATTTTGTGAGGCTGCCTGTTACTGGCTTAATAAAGTCTCATTATACCATCAAGCCCAAATGTCAATCCTGGTCCCTGTCCAGGCTCTTCTCTCTGGGTTTAGTAATTTCCCACTGAAGTACTTTCCAATAGCAATGAGTCTGACACTTGCTGACCAATCCAAGTTTTAAAGCAACACTCCAAGCCTTCATTTCTTTAGCTAAAATGATGTAGTTACACAAGACTCAGTACGTGCAGTATAGTGGAGCAAGAAAGATCTTTATATCGTCTGTCTGTATAGGAAATGATACATATGCAGACATTTTCCATGGGGAAAGCTCCCAGCAGAGGTGCCTAGTTCACCCAGCCACTTCCTCCCCTATGCCAGAACCAGCACATTTCCCAGCAGGCTGTCACACATTTATGGGGCATGGACAGAGGATCTGCTCCTGCTCAAGTCTCCAGCTTTGATGCCATCTAAAAGTAGAAGCAATTATTTGCTTTCTAGCCCAAGTTAAGTTAGTCTTCATATTATTTTGCATATTCAAGAAAATTCACCTCAGTAGCTGTGACTATAAACCAACACAGATCAGTTCATTCCTCCAACACAAAGCATTTTGTTTTTGTTCTGAAGCATGAAATTAGAATAAATGAGTTAAATACATAAGAATTGTCCTTTAGAAATGATTGCAGAAATGGCTTCATCCTGCAGTTAGCAGGAATGTGGGAGAGATCTCCAAGTAACTATTCAGCTGCATCACTATAAGTCCAAGCAGCATTTAATCATTATCCCAAAATACACTGAATTAGGAATTTTAAAACTATTTTCTGTATTAGAACAAGGTGACCTAATCTATCAGGATCAACCTCCAGGATTCTGTTGGATGTGTTGTCAGTATATTTCAAGTTCAGAAATTTGATTTTAAAAAGCAACAGGTTTTTTTAAAGATTATTCTCACACTGGCTAAATATGATACCCATCTTTGAAATAAAATAAATACGTTTAGGAAACTATCATAGGAAACTATCAAAATGTTCCTTAAAATTAAACATATGGTAAGCGTCCACTATGTCAGGCTTGAGCTGGGCCTCTCCAATGGCCATGACCAATCTCATGGTTTGGATTCTGATTTTTTTTTTTTTCCATAATGTTCATTTGTTGAAAAGGTTTAACAAGATCACCACGAATATGTATAAGACCTGGGAGAACAGTTAAAATGCAGATCAGAAAAGTCTGGTTTTCTTTTTATTTTTAGTTTAGAAAAATAAGCACCATACTGATAATAGGTTGCCTATTGCATGGAGAAAAGTGATGTTTTAATGGTTTTTTGGAAGAAGAACAGCCAAACTAAAAAAAAAGCCCAGCTACTCAGCTTAGTCACTAATATTTTACTATGTCATGATGTGAACCAATTCCAAACAACAGCACCAGCATAAAGTATCTTCCCTCTAAACAGACATGCACCCACCTGGGAAAGGACATTTTGCTTTGAGACAAGGAGCTTTAATAATTCTAAATATTAAAAAACAGAAGGGTTTTAAAAATGAAAACCCTTTCAGTCTGGCTTTTCAATAAAAGGGGAAAAATATTATGAATAAACCATTTCAACAGGTCAGTAGAAGAGATAAGGAACAGAAAAGGAAGGCAAGAAAAAATAGAAGACTAAAATGACAACAATTGAAAATATTGCACTTGGGCCAGAAACTCCAACCATCATTTCCCTTTCTTGGTTTATATACCTAATTATTAAATTTACTTCCATTTCAGTATGTTATTTAAGAACTCAAACCTGTACTGTTTGGGGACACCTGTTTCTCTTTGAAACACTGATGGGAGACACATTCTACAGGACAATTGATTTATTTCAGTTGTCAGGCTTAGAACAAGGGATCCAAACACATGTTTTTCAGATTTCTCTATTAGTTTTTGCTGGTTTTATAAAATATATCACAACCTTATCAATACTTCCAGCACACAGGATGGGTGCAGGGCAGCAGAGCTCAGGCAGACTGTGGAAGCCTTGCCCCTGCTGCAGGAGCAGAGGTGAGCACAGATCACTGGAGGGGGACTCTGACTCAGAGCACGGGGACCTCTGGCAGCTCTGGACACCTCAAAGGCTAAAACTTCCCTCTACTGGGCTACTCAAATTGAGGAGTTTGTGTCCCTAAACCTTTCAGCCCACCTTGGAAAGTTTATTAAAAATAAATTTAAAAAATCATCAAGTTAAAGCTGATCCAGTCCATTATTTTTAGGCCGCTGCTTTTGGAGGCAGCAGATGAAAATGGAATGGAAAATTCCTTCCGCAGCTCTGCAGGTGCACTTGCATCATGAAGGAGCTTCTGAATAAAGCAAACTGTACATATTACTACTGCCTTCAAAACAGCTTATGAACTTTTCAGTCCATTGTGATCACAGTTCCCTGTATTAGAAGGGAGCCTATGCCCTTAAATCTTAACTCTGTGAACTCTTCCCTTTAAAGTACCCAACATGAGAACTTTTTCAGGAACAGGAAAGTCTGAGCTCTAATGAGATCCTCTCTGACAATTGCAGAATAAAACCTTCTATTATATATACTACAGAGATTGGAAACACATTTGCTATACCTCTCATTTTTCTTTACGATCCTCTCAGTCCCTTAACTAGAGTACAATGTCCCTGACTTGAATTTATATCACGCTTTTGAGGATGCAATAAGCAGCAGATTGCTGAACCTGATCGCTTAAAGAAAGATAACTTCATGGAGAGGCAGGCTGGTGTGAACTAAACTACACAAAGCAAGAGATTAATGACTGCAATAATAAATACATATATATGGACAGAGCCACACTCCTCCATATTGTCTTTGAAAATCAACCAATTGAATGACCGAGCAGCAAACCAAAAAATAAAACAAAAATAATTCTGTAGTATCCAAAGTAAAGCAGATTTTCTGCTGTGTAGCAAATGACGGAAGGTTGCACTTACTCCAGAAGGTAGGATCCAGGTATCTGAGCCTCAGTGGGCAGGAGAGGGAGGTAAGGAGGCAATGCACAACAACCTGACACAATTCCTGGTAACTTGACTGTATAACTTCTGCTATCCTGCACAACAAATGTAAGTGTGAGGTACAGAGAATAAAACATAGGCGTTAACTCTGAATGCCATCTGTGGTTCACCACTCAAGAGTCCTCCAAAGCTCCCATAAAGCCAGAAGGTAAGTAAGATTTCCATTCCCAAATGAACAGGATATCAGCTGCTGTTATTTCAGAACCAAGAAAATAGCTTTATTGATTTCAATTTTAAAGTTTAGAAACTGAGGCCTTCATAAACACAAACATGCAGCTGAACAGAAGAACTATAATCATAAGGCAGAGTGCAAGCTTCAGAGAATTCTCTTCATACATGCCATCAATTGTGGCCAGAAGTAAGGGCCAAACTTTGAAAACAAGACAGTGCCAATATTATGGATGTTTGTTTGGTTTGGTGGGGTTTGTTTATTTTGGTTTCAGGGTTTTTTCCCTTCAAGAGGACCAGTTGCTGAAATATTCTCTTGGCTGTGTGTGCCACCATACCACTCCCTCTCTTCCTGACAGTATCAAGTCTATCTCTCTTAAAATCAAACTAGCTACCCAAGCAACATGGTGCCTCAATAAAACTCAATTTCTGCTGAAAACAGCACAGGTAACTTTACAGGCATGTTATCAGATGTCTCCCCATCTCTATTTGGATAGTGCCACCAATGGTTGAACTGAAGGTGAAGCACTCTTACCTTGTGCCCGAGGTGAGCTAAAGAGGTATTACAGAGAACTCCTGTGAGAGGAACCAGCACTTCTCCTCCCTTGGCAGACATGTCTGAGGCCCTTTAACTGATGCTTTAAGTTTTAGCTTTTATGTTTTTCAGATCCTGTACTGCATTAGTGTATAATTTTGAACTCCATACAGAGTGTTAGAAAGCTCTCATCACAGTTTGGGCAGACAAAACAATCCTTCCAGGCCTGAGAACCAAGGACATCCTCAGCCTCAGGCCCTGAAAAACGTAAACAAAAGTGAATTGGAGCAGGGGGAGAATCAAACTGGGGGAATGTGACCTCATTCCCTGAAGCTGTAATTGGACAATTAACCCCTGATATGCAAATAGGCTAAAGATATATCTGTCTGAAAAACTTGTGACCACCATCCGTCCTGGGCGGAGTCTCGGCTTTTGGCTGCCCAAGGTGTATCTGTTAAAGGCCTTTAATAAATACCCACTTTATTCTTTTAACTCTGTCTAGCCCTTGTTCTAGGTAGCCATTCTTGGCATCATAACCACGGCCAACACCAGCAGTGTGCAGATGCACAGCACAGGCCACTGAAGGGTCCTGAACAAATTTACACACCAGTGTCTTACAGCCCAGTGCATTCTTGTGGACAGCAGGTATCACTGCTGGTCCTGCCACCCTACAACTCAGGCAAAAAGAAATAGGGCAAAAAGAAATAAAAAAAACCAGAAAAATATCCCCAAAGTCACAAGAGTCACAAACAAAAGAACAGAATCAAGTCCTCCTCTTCTTCTTTGGTCCTTATCATCTCTTGCAACAGCAGTGAGAAATCACTGCCTTCTATCCTGCTGCACACAGCACCTCCAAAAGTTTCTTCCAGAAGAAAGTATTCTAGTTTCATCACAGTATTCTGCTTTGTAACATTGCAAATATATCTCAGAACAACTAAGTCTTCGGTGTGTCCACAGCACTGCATGCTCTTCATGAGGATTTCCAGAATGGCAAGAGAATTCACTACCAGATTTTTAATTTATAGTTTTGTGGGGTCTTGCAGTATAACATGCCCTTCTAAGCTCATTGTTTACTTTCATCATTTTCCACCTATGAGCTGATTACAAAAGCAGAATGTCACCAGGAATTATATTCTCTTTTAATGCTCCATTAGAAGATCACAGTAATTTTGGGTTTTAGTTCTTTTTTTAGTAATTATTCTACCCCCATTTTGCCTTTTTTTTATTTAATTTTTTTTTTTTGGAAATCCATTTGATAAAAACACGTCATGTATCATGCCATATCTCCTATAACTACATTTTAATGGCTGTATTAAATAGTGGCTACAGGCCAACAGGAAAACGGCTTGCATGGCAGTTTAATTGACAGAGCATCTGAAGTGTCCTTGAAAATTATTTAAAAGTTTATTACAGTCCTGGAGGTCAAGAATGAAAGGCTTCAAACAGCAGTTCTGTGGAGGTCCTTCTCTGACCCAGATGCTGGAGCTTTGATGTTCCCATTAATTCCAAAATTTAACTTAACACACAGACACCTTCAAAAACTCTTCTCTCTTGAAAATTTGCAATCATTCATAGACTCTGGAGCTCAACAGTGTTTGAATCCCTGACTAGAACATAAATCTGTGATGAAGCATAATTACTTTAAACCAAATAACCTACATGATGCCACAAGCAATGGGAGAACACATTTAAAAGTCACTAATTTATTATGCAAGCTGTAAAGAAGTGAAATATGTTGAAAATGAGTATAAAGTATTTTATATATTTATGAAATACCTCCCAATATACTTATGGCATTCATAGTTTCTTTTTCTCATTAGTATTGTCACTGAAATGAAATTTGCATGATAATCTCTGCTAAATAATTAGTTATTGCTGCACCTCCCAATAAAGATTGCAAAATTTACATCACTCATGAGGAAGGGAAAACATTTTCTCTGCCTCCATTGGACATCTTAGGATACAGTTTATATATTAGATTAGCATATAGATTTTGCATAGAAAATAAAAGATGTCTTCATACTGAATGGAAAACCTAAATTTTCATTCTGCCAGAGGACAGTGAATACCTTAACGACTGTGCATATACAAAATTATCAGCATGGCAGGCTGACAAAAAAGAGGTAAACTGGCAGGTACAATAGCTTCACCTTAACCCAGATGTCAGGAAACTTGTCATTATTGATATTCAAAGTTGGAACAGAACAGTTAAGTGACTCACAGAAAGCTGAATAGGCAGGCATTTAAAATATCATGTGTGCAAGAGTAAATTCATAGCTCACTTTACCTAAGAAAAAAATGAGGTATTTTCTGATTTCTTTTCATTTCAGAACTTATTATTTTGTTAAATATCATCTCTTTATGGCTTTGGATGATTCTGAAACATCCATATATGGTCTAAGATAAACTGACCATTTTTTCCTCTGAGTTTTTTGCATTAAATCAACAGAAATGTCCAAAACTTTAAGAAAATTTGAGCTCAGAATACAGCCTAACTGATCTCAGTGTAATGCATGAATATAATCTCTAATTCAATCCAACATGAAGCACAGTTTAAATGTGTTGATGACAGTTGGTCAGAAAATGTACATGGTGAGAAACAAATCTGCATGCTTCGCTTGCTTGATTTTCAAGAATGCAGAGCATTTAACTCATGTTTAAATTATGACAATTTAGGATAAATGTTTCAAGGGAAATGAAGGAAAACAGACACAAACTGTGGTTTGAATTAATTTCTCCTGTTCCACACACATATCAGGTATTTTTAAAAGAATGTATGAACTGTCAAAATAAGACTCATCCTCTTATTACTTTCCCAACACATATTTTTTATGTCTAGCACAAAGCCCAGAAAGGTGCCTGATCACCATGACATATGAGAACTATAGGGAATACCATTCCAGAGGATCGTGCTCTGGATCACAGCACATGCTCACACCCACAGAGTATCCATACTAGTTCCCTTAGAAAATTTAACTAGTTTGTCCATATTACCAGCAAAAATAGAATTAGACATTTTAGGGTAATATACTTTGGACTAAATCATCCTCTTGCTAATACCAGTGAAAGGAATGGTGAAAGGATATCTAGCCTTAGTCTGAAAACTGCT
The DNA here is from genome assembly GCA_013397375.1 of Toxostoma redivivum. Lineage (NCBI taxonomy): Eukaryota > Metazoa > Chordata > Aves > Passeriformes > Mimidae > Toxostoma > Toxostoma redivivum. Next base: position 1,406,519 of record VXBI01001219.1, read on the forward strand.
ATTGGCTGTCAACTCTACATACTGAAATTATGATATGAATTAGTATCTTCTAGACATGTTAGAAACCTTCCTTCACTTTCCTTTGAACAGATTTATGAATCTGGCTCCCTCAGTGGAGGTGAATAATTTACAGTTCCCCACCCCTAACTTGATAATGAAAATGAGTCCAGTTTGAACTTTTAGCTCTTTGACATTGGAGAATATATAATGCAGAATTAGACTGTAATATGAATGCAGCCTGGATCAACCTATTAATCATTTTGTGATCTTTGAAAAAAACCCAAAACAAACAAACAAAAAAACTATTAAGAAAATTGGTCATTTAAATGAATCATTACTTTTCAACAAATGTTAGCTTTTGTACTCACCATCTAAGACAAATCCCTACTTTTACCAGAAGTGTTTCTCCAGAGTCATCTTTTTCTAAAAGAGTAGGCTACAGTTATTGCAAAACAAACTTGTCTCCTCAGACTTAAAATAAAAATTTTAACACAGAAAGTCTTAAGCATTTATTTGAAAAAAAAAATCAAAATTCTCATTTACTTTTTGTGCCCAGTTTTGTAACTGCATTCACCTTTATTACAACAGCATTTAAAATGTTATAGAAGGACAACAGTGTAGTAACAGCAAATTTATCATAGCCGATACTCAGGTAGCCAGATGACTTGACACATTAACTAAAATCACAAATTATGATGCTTTCATTCCTTGGTAATGACATGGAATGATTTCTACTGGCAAGATCATGAAATTAGTCACAACCTTCTCCACAATTCCTATCTCAGTAAAATTTGAATTCATAACAAAAGGAAAAAGGAGGTAAATGTACCAAGCTAGACAAAAAAGAAGACACCTGAACAGCCACTGAATATTCTATTTCAAGCATCCATCCTTGACAAGCAAGCTGCAATTAAGAAAAGATTTACTTTTATGCATCAAGCCCTTCAGTTGGATCTCAGAGGCTGCACACACTTTCCCCTGTTGTTAGAAGCATCAGTTCAAACTGTTCAGCACAACAATACATAAAACACCATCAGAAAGCACAGTTTTTTCCTTCTGTCACGGAGCTGGTCTGGTGCAAAGACTGGAGATGCTCTGAGCAGCAGCACACTCAGCTAGAATTCAGGACCAACTCCTTGCTTCTTTTCCCAACTCACCGCCAGCCTAAGGCAGCCTGGACAAATCTCTTCCCAGATCTCTGTCGCCCTCTCCAGTCTGTAACACAAGGATTCACCAAAATGGATCAAGGTGATACCGCAGCAAGAAAATTCATTCATCAATTTGGATCCCATTTAACCATGCCACAGGGACTACTGTCACCCAGTGTATGGGCATTTCTTTTTATGCAAATCCCAGTATTGCAGTGGAGCTACTTCCTCAGCCAGGGCCCCATCTTCTTGTTTCTAATCCTATGGAGAAACCAATGAATTTGTATTTTGTGTTCCCACAGAACTTTCCCGGGTCATTGCAATGGAACAAAATCCCACAGCATGATTTCAAATATAAGCTTAAAACCCTAACTTCGAATATCCAATAGGTGAATGACAGGAACTCAACATGGTACCAAGATATAAACCAAGAAAAAGGTATAAATTCGGAGAACATGGAAGACTAGAAACAGCTCCTGTGCTGTACCATATAACAGGGCAGAAAATAAGGTTCTAAGCCATTATTTGTTCAACTTTTGTAACAGAAGTGTGATGCAAGGAACTTCATGAGGTAGAAAAACATCAGGGTAACATAACACTGGTACCAGCATCATACACATGACTGATCATTTATGTCTTGAAAAACCTTAATTTCTGTCTTGAAAAATATTACCAGGACTGGAATTCCCTTCCTCCTCCTTCTCCTCCTCATTACCTGAATGCTGTGCCATCAGCCCAGTAACAGTAAACATTTATTCTTGATACTTAATATGCCAGGAAGGAGAACAATGAATTCCTCAAAGGGCTGACAGAAAACCAACCCAATAACCACATAAATGATTAAGGGGAGGGAACTGAAAACCACCACCTAGAAATAAGAAGTCTGTGATGCCTGGAAATTGTAAGAACAAATTAAGTCCTCTTGGTATGATGTGAACAAACACCAAATGTATGTCTGAAATGAGTACCGGTACTAAAGCCCAACCTTATAAAGATGATAAAACCAAGAAATTAAAGAACTAGATAACGACATCTATGGTTTTAAATACATATTTTATTCTTTATCATCTGCACAGCCACTACTCCTACTGAAGGGATGTTTTTTTTTTGTTTTGTTATGGGAGCTTGGTCTGGTTTTTGATTGTTCTTTTCCTCACAGTTTCTACTTTAGAAATGCTTTAGTCCATCACTGCTGAAGTTAGGTAAGAGCAGGAGATAGTAATCAGATAAACATCTAGCTCTCAGACTCTTAACAGCCTTAAAATGGTCAGAGATGCTGGATATTTTTACACAGACCCATTCTCTCTTGTATATTATAACTGAGAGACCATGAGAGAGAGCAACCATTTAGGTCATTACAGAAACATTTTCTTCTCACCTAACTGTCTCCAGAGCCTGAGTCCATTGATTTTCCCTGGGACTTATCTTCCTCAGTCACTCCAGGGCTTTTGAAGACGTCATCATTAAGCAGTAATCTAATCAGTTCCTCATCAATTGCTACCAGCCCTGACTAGTGGAAGTCAGAACCCACCCATTTGCTAGCTTATAACAAATATTTGAAACTAAACCACACAGGAAAATTTTGATTTGCTATAAACAGTATTGACTGAAGACCACAAAAAACACACACTTTGGAGAGCTGATGGGTGCTGCTCAGTGAAGAGAAACAGATTAAAATGGAAAGGTGAATCCCCATTAGTCATCCAGCCTGTGAACAACACACAAAGCTCCATTTTTCCTTTTTTTTTTCCCCTTTAATAAACTACTATCTTCAAGTATGAAGGTGGTTCAGGACAATTAAACTACCATCTCAGACAGGCTAAATCTGCACAAAATTTTGGTCATGCAGCTAGATCTGATCTATTTTGATCTATTGCAGAGTGATGAATTGTGTAGTATAACTGAGAAAAACCCCCTTACATATGCTGCTAAATATACCAGCACCATGCTAGAGATAAGCATTTAAGCCACAAAAAGTGCTAAAAAAAGAGAAAAAGCTAATTAAATGTACATTTCTCTATTTTTGTGTTATGGGGGAAATTTGCAGCAGCTCAAATTCTTTTCATGTACATCTCGAACATTATTGTTATTGAAAGATGTTCTCTACATTTGAATACAACCAGAAGACAAATATGACTGACAACTTACTCCCAATATAATCAGTAAGACACAGAAATCAGGATAAGTTAAAAAATGTTTCAATACTTAATTCTAATTTTCATCTCCCTAAATTGCAGATCAGCTCCCTCCTCTCCTTTGGGTTATTTTACATTTGATTCTTCCAAGGCCAGCCCTGCCCCAGCTATACCTCTTCTCTCATTAGTGGGAAGTTGGAGGTGCAAAGCACGTACCAGCCACATGCTCATCAGGAATTTTGAAGGATTTTTTTTTTTTACTGAAGACCCTTTTCCAGCCCTGTCCATGCTCCTGCATGTTGTGAAAACATTTTATATTTTATGCTGGCAGTTTTAAAAAACAAAGCCACTATTTTTTTACAAGTGGACTTGAATGCAGGACAGAATTAACTTCAATGATCATTCCTTGAATATCACATTTAAGGTCATTCTACCCCCAGAAAAGGCAGAAGGATGGCTAGACAGCATAAATGTTGCAAATTCTTTAAGACCTCCAGTTGCAAGATGAGCTTATATCCCTTATATTTGGCAATATACTGCTGTCTTGTAGGTCAGTAGAAGGGGATAAGGAGGTAATTATCCTGCATCCTTCTCACACTCTTGGTAATAATTTCTTCCCTTTATCCCCTTTGTACACTTGTCAGCATATCTAGCAATAGACAAGTGCTACTTCCTTGTGAATACTGAAGATTATTCCTACCTATTCTACAAAAGCACAACATATTGTGAGGGACATTACAAGGAATATTATTAGTTGGCTTAAGACCTCCAGTTTGGCCAGATTTCAGCTATGAAAAGAATTAAGCTGGAAGAATGTCCATTTGACATTTATACAGCAGCTTTTGTGCTGAGTCTGTCTCAGAAAATCGTGCATGTGAAAATACTCCTTTAAATTTTCTTTTATAAGAAAGTTGTTTGATATGTATTTCAAGCTGATGAGACCCAAAACCAATTGCCAGTTGCTAGTTGATTTTTGGAGCTTCATTTTAACTGTGTTAACTCCTGTTTATTAAATTTAAGATATATATTTTTTATTTTTAAACAGCACTTTGTAGTTCTTTTCCATTGCTGGCAATTAATTTTGTTCAGTGAAGAAAAAAAGAATACTTTCATGTATAGCTATGTTTTTTAATTCTGTGCTGATGTGTGATTAAGTATTCTCTTTCACACAGAACAAAGAAACTTGTTTCTCTGTTATTTCTCTCTCTTGTTTTAGGAAGTACAGATGAATCCATTTTATCTTAATTTGATATTTCTAGTAAAAATTAAGCTGATGTTTTAGTTTATAAAGTAAAAGTAATTTTTTTCCCAAAGTTAAAGATAAACTGAGAATTACATGTTTTACGCAGAACTTTTTTGCCTGACTGTGATAAATACTGGGAAAGGAAGGCTACTGCAGAAAGTTTAGACATAAGTTTGATATGAAAGTGTAAGCCTTAATTCCAAACACATTTCACATTCCACAAGGACCTTCACAACTCAGTTCACTTACGTATATTCACTCTCAACCTTTCCCAGAAGTCAAAACTATTTTATGGAAAGAAAAGAACCATATAGTTAAATGACTTATTTTATATTTTACATATCAAAACAAGAAAAAAATAGTTGGATCTAGTTTAAATTAGCAAAGATGAACCAGAGTTCTCATCCTTATTCTCCATTTCAAGATATGAAAATTCATATCAATTTGAAGTTACAGTACTTAACAATGATAGATGTCAGTTTAGAAAACAGAGACAATAAGATCAAGGAAGCAACCACCATGATTTGAATAAATAATTGGGATAACTAGAGAACCAGAAATCAAGACTGAAAAAATTTGGATATCGGGTTATGGTCTGGTCTTACAAAAAAAGAAGAAAGAAAAGAACAGCAGTATTAAAGACAAAGCATACTGTTGCAAGATTAATAAAATGGAAATCAGATATTAAAAAGATGATGTTATTTTTGACAGCATTAGCATTTATAATAGACTGCATCCCCAAACCCATATTTATCCAAGCATTTATGACATTTTACTGCTGTTTTGGGGGAGAGGGAGGAAGAATTTTAAAAAACAAATACTTTCTGGCAGCAAGGACCGTTTTATAGGGAGTTAAGATGCATTCCAGCCAAGCAGGCTGGCTCAAGAATGTCAAATGGTTATGTGAGATAGGTCATGTGTGGAGGCAAATCTTCCCGGATGAGAAGACAAACCAGTGCAATAGTGATAACAGAATGCATGTTGGAATGACAAAAAGGAGTGACTCCTAGAAACTCCTAAAGAAGTCCTTTATCGTGGTGGCAGTCAAACAGAAAAAACCCTGAGAGACTGACAAAATTAGTTGGATGGAATGCAATCCAACTTTTTAAAGCGTGTATGTATCACTGGATGCAATAAGCATTAACATAACTTATTTTTCAAAGCTAGTGTTGTTGTAAAACGCTAAGACAAGTAGACAAATAGATAATGACCTTTTCAATATCTTTTTATTAATTTGCTTTAACTGTACAAAGCAAATAAGCTTTATCAACTACCGACTTACACGTTAAGGCAAACCTTCTGCTCACAGCTACATACCTTCAGTTACGTTAAATTATTTCATTGGAAGTAAAGCACAAAATACTCTACAACTCCTGCTTTGCTTAATCATTACAATAATAACTCAGCACAGTGGCAATTGGAAATATGACTATATTATTCTTCCATTTTAATAAGCTTTACAACTGAAAATCTATTCTGCCTAAACAGCCTGTTTAAAAAAAATAAATAAATTGAGGCTATTAGAAAGCCTTGCTTCCATTAAAAGTGTGCTCAAAGTCTTTAGAAAACATCTCAGAGTGCTTAATAAAGTGATTAAATCTCTTTCCATTCCTGAGCCATTGGGTCTGTAATAGAGATGAACAGAACAGGGGTCCATAGGACAGACCTGCACACTGGAATGCCACCATGTCCCTCTTTGCTGGGCATCCCAGGACCATCTCCTCCATAAAGTGCTTGGCATTGCCAAAAAACACCTGCTCTGCCACCTCAGTATCCCATCACACCCATGGAGGCACAAGCCTGCAAAAGCTAATGGCTCATGGCACAGAGCCTGCAAAGACCTGACAATTCCAGACTTTCCATAACTGCAGAGACCTGACAATTCCAGGCTTTCCATTACTGCAAAGATGTGACAGCTCAGGCTTTCCCATAAGCCATGCCCAGCGTCCCTGCTGGACTCTGGCTCCTGCTCCTGCCGGCCCGACCTGCGCCAGGGCTGCTCCGAGACCTCACACACTCCAACCATGACTGCTCCTCCTCCTCACAGAGCATCGGGCACTGAGACTCCTCCAACAACAGGAACAGGGATTGCAGTTCCCTGCAGACACAAGGACTTGCCTCCTCCCTCCCTCAGGTTGTGGAGGTGGTGAAGAGATGACACTGCTGGAGGTGTAAGTGATTTAACTGCTAAGTAATTATATGAAGAGGGGACTACGACCTTTATTTTGCTAACTGTCTATTAGAAGAACTTCTCTAATTTTGACTGGGACAAATTAGCAATTTCTAGATATAGTTCTTGACCTTGAGCACATAAACCTTGAAGGCAACTATCACACAGCAAATAATTAACTAAGTGATATATTACCAGATCATACTACAGCGTCCTTTAACAAGATGACATTCTACATATTCAAGCAGTGAATTCCTATTTTCCAAGCCTGAGCTTTGCACAGATAAAAGTGAACATTAATAAGGGAACAGAAACCGGAGGCTCAAGTATCTGAACCATGAAGAGAAGCATTTAAATTGTTTCAATCTTTTGTTTCTGGCACCATGCCGTCTACTCACATAAAGCTGTAATTGAAACCACACCATGTGTGTAGTGGGTTCATTACTGGCTCTGACTGAACTTTCTCATGTGCTAACCATGGGCTGATTTTTTGCATCCTTAGCATCAAGGGCTCTTCACCTATGTATTTGTTAGCACATATGGGTTCTTATTCTTTCTAGGAAATTAAAATTATCTAATATTTAAGAGCCACAAATTGATTTCTGAGTCCAGCTCCCATGGGATAGTGAATGGTATGTCTAAGCATCTGCAAAATAAATCACATGGGAAGATATTATATTCATAGAATTAAAATATACCAATGGTTTAAATAATTGATTTGTAATACTTTGCTATATGATAAATACTCAGTTTACTTATTCACTGAGTACAACCTTTCCACTGTTAAAAAGAATTAATGCATTTTAGAAGGAAGTACCTTGCATAGAAATAATTAATATAGCATTTTAATATTAGGTATAATTTTAATTACTTCTGGAGGAGATACCATCTAAGTATCTCCTCTAATGTGCCCTGAAATGAAACCCATATATTTGATGCAACATATAAAATTAAAGCCTGATAATGACACTTTTATAGAGTTTAACACAATCATATCTATTTCATTAGACTTTGTAACAGTTCGAAGACAATGAGGAAACTCATTCAGAAAGCACAAGTGAAAATTCTGTGACTGTTCAAAATACTCCTTGTCCTCTAAAGTAAGGCACTGCCAAATAAGCTGAGGTAACAGAAAAATACAAAGACACAGGTCTCTGCAGTGCCAGAGAACTGTAAATTTTGACTGGAGAACAGCAAGAGGTTTTCAGAACAAGTACTATACTTTAAGGCTCAAATGTTACCTTTTTTTGGAAGTATAAACAACAAAAGTACTTCACATATTTGATGTATTTACTGATACTCTAAAACACTGAAACTTGTTTACTATCATAGGACAAATTCTGCTCTCTGTAGTAAGGAATAGAGAATAAAGTAAGCTCTCTGTAATGCTTTTATAAAGAGTTCAAAACATGATGATTAAGGAAAAACAGAAACATCAAAGGTCTGTCTTTACTCCCTCCCTAAAACATATTCAATCTTCAACATCAAATAAGCTTGGGTTATCATGCAAATCAACTAAATTTATTGTCAATACAAGAAGAAAAAACCAAAAATCAAGCTCCCCTTTTTAGTTTTTCTGAAGTATCAAAAGATCTGCTAAGGTGGGAGAGTGGGGGAGAGAGATACAGAGGAAAAGAAGCATTCATAGATTGCTTCTACTCCATCCTAAGGTCAAGATTTCACCTTTCTTCTTTTGGCTCTTCCATCAGCCTATGAAACCATAAGCACTCACCTCCTATATTTCAAGCTCTAATAATCCATGTCTGCCCTTGGAATTCATGGGGGGGGAGTTAAGCACTTAATCTTAGGAAGCAATATTATTAACATGACACAGTTCAGCTGTATTTATTTGTGGGTTTGAACCTGGGCTGTGTTGTCTGTGAAATTCCTTTATTTAGCTATAAATGAAAGCTTGTGCAGGTCTTAAATAAAAATGTATTGTTCTTTGGCACTACAGAGGAGTTGATCATATTCATGCCTGCACATGTCTAACCAAGAACTCCTCTGATGAAGCAGCTGATCTAAGCAAAGCTGTTTTCCTATTTATAGGTACAAGTATTCTCATAATATTCTCATAACAAGTAAAGACAGGAATATTTTAAAACTAAGACGGTGGCTTTTCATAAAGTACCCATTTTATTTACACTAAATAAAAACTAAGCTATAGCACAGGATTAGTGTAATATTTAAAAGATTCTGTGCAAACAGTCAGCAACTTGTAGACTTCCTCAGCGTGATCCATTCCTTTCTGTAGCTTAGCAACATTAAGACTATAACAAACAAAAATTAATTGTGCCAATGCTAATTTCCATATGTGATGCTCGTCCAAGTTAACTGGAACCATTTGCAGTTTAACCTGCAGCATCCCATACCTGACACACAAACAATAAATCACCACAGCGTAGCTCAGGGGGGTGTGCTGGTGTGAGCAGCAGCTTCCCCGTGTCAGTGCTCGGTGTCAGTGGGAGCTGGTACTGCTGAAGCAGATGTTTCATGTTGATAAGCAGAGACTGGAAAAGAAATTTCTAAGCCATTTTTTCTTTTTTCTTTTTTCATTTTTTCTCCCATACTTGGCAATAACTGATCTAGTATATTTGCCATGTGAAGCCCCTCTGCTTAGAGTAACTTCCTCATCTCTTTTCCTAAATCCAAATAATCATTAGTCATGCTAAATCACAAACCTAGTCCTTTCAAACTTCTTTCTCACTCCTCCAGTTGGGAGCTCTCTCTTGCTGTCAGATTTAACTTTATTTTGGTTATTCTTTCTTAGGGAAAGATACAGCCTATGGCAATACTACGAATCAACACAGCTATAAGAATTCCCATACAGTGGGAATCTATAATCTAAGGCATATGTTATCTTATTGCTAAGACATCTGAATTACAAAATGCAAATTTCAGTACAATTCTATAAAACTGTCATTATATCCTGTGGTATCCACAGCATTTGTTAAATCCACCACAGCTTAAATCATTAAAACTGAAAATGAGCATTACAAGGCAGAACTAAGGTAATTGAAACTTCATTGTGATCCTAAGGAAAACAGATAGGTGGATACAAAAGCAATCAACATGTACAGAATGCTGGAATGACCTTGGATATCCACACCAGTTACAGTTCTCCTGGATGGTGTAGTTCCAACACTTGCCTCCACTTTTCTCTGCTGATCTTTGGATTTGGGAATAAACTCATTCCTGTAGGTTACAGCCCAAACAACCTAAAGGACAATTTTTTTTCAGATATTTTGAAGGTTTTCCTCTCCTTCCCTGCAAGGAAGGGCCACATCAGCTATACACGCCAAATGTCTGGGAATCAACTGAGTGATAAGGAGCTTCAGGATCTGTGGATCCATCTGAATTTCCCTTAAAAAATTAGTTTATAAATCAGGTAACAGTTTATAAATAGAGAGCTATTGGAAAGCAGAATGGAAAATGTGAGCACACCATTTCATCTCAATGCAACCTAGGTTATAATAAAAAAAAAAAAAGCATGAGAATTTAACAATGAGATAAATTATACCTTCCTCAGTGGTTAAAATATTTGCAGAAGAAAAGAATTTTAAAAATCTATAAAACATAGTCTTGAATTTATTGTCCTTTAAAAGCTCTGTAATATTAGTTGCAATCACATCCCTACAAATTAAATATATATTAGGCTACGGAAATCAATGTAGTTAGAGAAAGCAAATCAAAGGCAGAATGCAGCTTACCGATTATAGTGAAAAGAGCTTGCTAAAAATATAAGGACTCCTAAACACTGTGAGGCTTTTCAAGATACTTGCTTATCACTAGGCTTCTAGTTTTGTGAAGTCAGGAGATATTTAATGTTTATTAAAATTTAGTTGTAGAGGACTGTTAATCTGTAAAATTCTATTTAAAGAAATACAATTTATTTAATTAATTGAATTGCTTAAATAAAAATGGCAGAAGTAAGAGGACATCTGGGACAAATTTTTAACACTAGGTTAGACCTCAGGAAAAAAAATTACTACAAGCCATTATCTAATTACAGAATCTACATTGCCAAAATCTTCGCAAGTAATGCAGGTAAAAGGAAGCCTGCTGTTTCAAATTTAGGTTGTCTTCATCACTCTCAATTGCAGTGTGCAGCCTTTTCCCAGTCACTGGGCAGTGTAACATCTGCACAGCTTAAAAAGCCTGTGAGTAAAGACTAGTTCCTGCCAGCCACTGCCTCCCCCTCCCACGAGGTTTGCCATAAGGGCTCCTGCCCTTCCAGCCTGGGACAAAGCCAGCCTGCCTGAGCCACCAGCCCAGGGCACATCCCTCCCTGTGGTGCTGCAGGGGCTGCCTGATCAGAACCACTGGTCCAGTTCAGCCTGCACTGGTCAAAGAGAGGGAGCTGAGTCCCTGGGTACAGAGCAGAAAGAAGGGGGACTGCTGGCTTTGCCCCGTTTGAGAGACGGTTAAAAAAAGGAGAGATTACACAGGGAAGAAGGGCTGCTTGGATAGATCCAAACTGCTTTGGAGACATGGTTTTGAGGAGGTATTCTCCATTTAGGTTATGCAGAGAAGAGGGAAGACGACCTGGAATAATGGTACAGGACAAGAGAGAGAGAGATCTCTGACAGAGATCTTTCTGGAAAAAAGAAGAATCCACAGAAATAGATTTATTCAAGCAAGTCACTGCACACAAACAATGAAGTATGGGAAGGAACAGGGTAAAATGCTCTGAAGCACCTACATGATTTGGCAATGTTCATTCTGGAAACAGATCAATTTTAGTGGGAGTCTGAAATTCCTGTCTGCATCTGATGGCATGTAAAAAATCTCACTTAAGTACTGTAAAAATTTTACCTTGATGTAAACCATTAAATCTGAACCAGAAGGTGAGCTTTATTTCTTATCTTCTGGTACAGTACATTTAAATATATATATATACATAGTAAATGTACTAGATAAGCAACAAAAAGAACTTGCCTGGATTTATTAATTCTTGGATTAAAAAATGTAGCATGATGAAGACACCCTAGAAACTGATAAAGACATTATTATTATTAGTAGTAGTAGTATTATGTGTATTTTAAGTGAGAAAATACAAAACTGAAACCAACAGACCCCTAGCAATTACAAACCCCATGAACCTGGTGCTACCCATCACACCTGTGCCTTCAGGCATAAATTGCTATGTCACAGTAACTTTATGCATAATAAAGAACTATCTTTCCATCTGGATGTAAACTAATCATTTGAATACCATTACAATTAGTGATTTCTATATACATATAAAGCTTCTAATCTCCTTCCTTTTCACCTATTCAACCTCTGTGGTATTTGTGAGTGGTCAAATATTTAGTTTGTTTGAATTAACTAATGGCTGAGAGTTTTGTGAAGGTCATCATCCTGGTTTACACACATGGCTGATTAACACACATCCAGAGCTAAAAGCATCACATATTACATTTTGAATTAAGCATCCTTTCTAGCAGGGACTGCAATCACCATCTGCAGCACTGCCTGACTTCAACCTTGACAATGTCCCAAATGTCAGGCACCACCACCCAGGCATCAAACCCCTGCACCCTCCGGAAGGTCACTGGTTCCACGTGGTCCATGCTGAGCTCAGGCACTCAGCTCAGCACCTCCCATCCCCACCAGCATCCTGAGGGGAGCTGGGCTCCACCTGCAGCCCTTCAGCACAGCCACACTCGCTCCTGACTCCCTCTTCTTCCAGGGAATGTGGCACCCTGTGGGGAAAGAAACCTGCCAAACACACTGATCTGACAGGTCCCATCGTTCTGCATCCACCATATGGCCCCTGGTCCTACCCTCAGAAAACAGGGAATGAAAAAGAACCCTCAGCACCCATGCAAACCACAAATATTTCTTAAATTGCAGAGCAGATTTAGCATCTGAAATGCTCTTTACTGTCAGAAAAGGTCCATCAGTATTAACTATGTAATACTCAGTAACGGCAGCCTCTGCCTTTTCCCCTGTAGCAAATTTGCTGAAGCTACTGCTCCCACAGCACACTGCCAAAACACAAGAGAGGAGAGAATGACAAGAAAAGAGAAAGAAGAAAGAAGAGCAAAAACTTAGCCAAAAACTTGCTTGGCTTCAACACTTACAAGCGGAAGCAGCCATCTCCCATAACTACACTTGACTGCAACCCATCACAGAAGGAAAACACAACAGGCAAAGAAGCTGCAGCTGTTACTGGAAAAGATGTACGAAGAGATGCTGCCAAATTTATTTCCAAAAGTATCACAAACCTGAACATCCCAGGAACACTGAGTGTCTGCAATACGGCGCTATGTAAAGGAGATAAGAAATGCCATTTTGCACGTTTATGTGCCTGCATGAAAGAAAGGAAAATGTAAATATTCATTCCCTCATAAAAACAAAAATCCTGCAACTTTTCATCAATGAATCTGAGGCCAAAGGGATAAGGAGCAGCAGACCTTGACTGGGAAGAGTGGCTCTCTTTAGGGACATTTGTAGGGTGCTGGAATTTATGGTAACCTTTTATTTCAGAGCTCTTTCCAACACATCATTTAGGAGTAAGATATTACATGGAAAATAGAAATGCAGAGTCATGTAAACATAGGAAAAAAAGCAACAAAAAATGCATATGTACAAGTTGTACAAGTTAATGTCATTTTAATTGCTGATACTTTAATCATATCTCTTAAAATTATACAGCTGGGAGTTTTTCACAGCATGGGGTCACCAACATACTGTGGGCAGAAGCAGAAGCACTTTGCATATATCTGAAGATTTTTAAAACCTTCCTGCATAACTGTACTAAAAATTGGACATTTAAAAGCCTCTTTGTGATCACAAGCAGAAGGGCTGCCTTAACTTTCACATATAATCCAGACCCAAGACTATTTTGTTGACTAGACAATCACACAGCATAACGGTGCCTGAAGGTGTCAAACATGCTGATCACCACAGCCCAGTACTAAACCTGAACCTTTCAATCATGACTTTAGCTCTGGGCTTTGTTGGCTGCTTCATCCACCAGCCCAGCAAGGTGATGTGGGTACCACAGACCCATGCACAGTCAGCATTTCAGGAGAGTGTAATACTGAGTCAGGCTGAGAAGGTCAATCATCTGTGGGCAAAAGGAACAAAACTTATGTCACAGTGCCTATTTAGGAGTTATTTTACCTGCACCACAAGCCTTAACCACCCTTCAACATGAAAAGTGTATCTTGGAGTCTGAACACCTGAAGAAAAAAAGTGCCATTATGCTGAATGCTTGAGGAACAAACAACAACATTAATTCTGAGTCATTATTAACCTAACAGACCATCAAATGCAAATACTCTGTGATTTAATTAATGTTTTAATAATTACAGCTCTTCTTAATAAATACTTCCATACCTTCTACAGTTGATTAAAAAAAAAAAAAGAAAGAAATTCAATTCCATCATAATACAGCCAAAGCAGTGCTTCAGTAAGGCTGCATTTGCACAAAGAAAGCTTGAGGAAGCAGACATGTACTCTGTGTACCAGGATGGTTCCCAGCCTGACCAAACCCCTCTGAGCTCCACCTCAATCTTGCTGCTCATACATCTTGCTACAAGCAGCCCCATCACTGCTTTCCTTGCCTGGACCTCACCAGGAGCTCTCCAGCTCCTGCAGTACAGGATTCTGCAAGGAAGGGACTAAATCCCTCCTTTTGGGCACTGCAGGCATTACTGCTTCAGGAGGGCAAAGTCAAGTTTCAAGTTTTCTAATTGATACAACTTGCCTGAGGCTGACATGTGTGCACCTGTAGGGATATATAACATATATATATATATGCATAGACCTTCTCTTTTCTCTCTTCATTCCCAAAGAGTGACAAAAAAGTCACCTGGAAATTCACTAAATAATCTGAGAAATAAAATAAGATTTATTTCTGCTATTTTTGATGAATTAGTTGCACATAGACAGGTGATGCCAGCAACACAGGCCGTAAAGAGAGGGGGAAAAACCCAGGGAGCAGCACTATCTGAAACATGGGATTGCTTTAAGTGAAGCAGCTTCCAGAAGAGGGAATCTATGAAGAATTGCTCTCTCTGGTTGGAAGGCATAAGCCATGGGCTAAGAAAGGAACAGTATTTCGCAAGGAAGAAAGGAAAGTAATCGCAAACAGACTGGCTTTTCTCAGTGAACCTCTCATACCCTAAACATGACTTCTAAAATTAATTGAACCCAATTACCCAGGTTTTCATATGAGAAGAAAAAAAACGAAGAGGAAAGGGGAAAAAAGACCTAGCAGATGTGTTGAAATGAAGTTGTAATATTTAATCAATATTAAAACTGAGTTGGGAGCCAATCAATACCCAATAAATTCATTTTGGTGGAAAACTATTTAAATTACAGGCTATTAAAGGATTTCTTCCCTCTAGTGAATTGATGTCTCACTTCCATAGAGAACTTCTGCAGTATTTTATTTAAAAATTCAATTAACCCTTTGATTAATGAAACAATAATTTGTTGTACTGTTCTGACAAGCAAAGATGTTAGGGACTTAACTAACATTTATAACAGATCTATTTTTAAATTGTGAAGAACTGTCCTTTTAATTTTATTTTGAGAACCAATCACTTTCCTCAATTCTAGCTGGTAGCAGATCAGTGGTGCTGACAGGATGACATTCACTTCAGCTGAGGTGAATGAACATCCCTGAGACCTGGGTAAATTCAGCCTCCTCAGCCCCAGCTCCAGAACCCCTCAGTTCCCCATCCCTGCTTTGTGAACATAATCCCACAGACACACCCCAGCTGGAATTCAGATTGCTTTTCTGAATCTGGATTATAAAAACAATTGCTGTTATCCAAAAAACACTGATACAATTGGTGTTAGATGTACAGCAAAAGATTAAGTTTCATGCAGCCATTGATTATTTCCATCTGCATAATTGCTGCTAAAACCTTGGGAGCTTCACCGAATTTTGCATTCAATAGACACTTTACTCTATACCACTGCATTTTTTTGTTATGATAATTTAAAACTGACAACATTATTTTTCATGACAGAAACAGTTCATGATATTACATGTATATTAACAGTCCAATAATATATCTGTATTTTGAAAAACCACATTTAAGAAGTTATTAAAATAATCTGAGTCAGATTTCTCATTTTCTTAAACTGCATAGTACAAAGTTCCCAATATATCATAAGATGCTATTTTAAAATGTATGTAGGTTCCTTATTCTTCCTTTTCCACATCCCAAAAATAAGAATCGCTGCATGTTTGGCTGTGTGTGAACATCGCTGTTAGACTTAACAGAATCAGAGAGAAGAATGTTTGTCACATATGAAAAGCAGCACCAGTAATTATTCAATGAATTTAGAAATCAGCTCCAGCAGGGAAGTGTATGAGATTCCTGCTGATATTGGTCATCTGAGAAATAATGATTTATTGCTGTTCAGTGCATGCTCACTTACGTGGATACAATTTCCTGCTATGAAATCAAAACAAACTAAGAAGTCCAAACATTAGCATGGTTCCTTCAAGACACTGGGAAATAAATGGAGTACTAATAAGTATGTTTACCACAGCTGATTTAGTCCATGTTCAGGAAGTGTAAAACATGTAAAACCCCCAATGCTGTCAAGTTAACTTTGTATTTTTTTTTGTTAATGTCTTAAAAGCTAAGTACTTTTCAGCACAAAATTAGAGGGAGATTCTATAACATTCATTTTGTCAGAACATTCTTTAAGTTTTCTATTACTTATCTTAATCACCATTCACAACTTCACTCATTTGAACACAGTTATTTTTGATTTACAGCAAGGCATCCAGACTCTGCATGTGAAATTTTAAATTAACTCTGGTGGTTTAACAGGAGGAAAATAAACCCCAAAAAACAAACCAAACTTTCCAGTTTGGCCTTTCAATTTGTGTCTTGAACTAAATACACATTTGATGGCTGGATCTGAAATGGGAATTAGCATATGCATGAAAAGTAGCCAGGTACCACAGTAACACAGAACATAAGAATATGAAGCACTAGACCCCAGAGACTCATCATAAACAGGACTGGAGACTAGATTACTCAAAAGGAAAGTGGAATGCCCCAAAAAAGTATTATTCAGATTTTAGGGGTTTTTTGGTTTTTTTTTGTGAAGTACTAGAAGGCCTACCCAGTCATAGGCTGAATTCCAGTCTGTTGTGCATTGCCTACAGATCTTAATCATTGGCAGAGTCAGAAATCTTTGAAATCAGCATCCTAAAATCCAAACGCACACCCACCACAAACTACATGGTGATGAGAATTGAAGAAAGCCTTTCCAGATCTTCAGAGAACACTGAACCAGTTGAAGCTGAAGGTGTTCCTGTTGTGAGCAGGAGTCCTGCACTTCTGTGAGCGATGGGCAAAGTGCTGCCACTGATCCCTGCAGCATCCTCGGGGGCTGCAGCCACGAGGGATGAGAGCAGACAGAATTCCTGCTGCCTTAATTCCACACAAGCAATGCTATCACCATATCTTGCTCCTTCAATTGCCCCAAAGCATTTAATCAGTAACTCTAAGGCTCCTGTTATAACTACAAAATGCACATGTGGAACCAATGAAACAAATTTACAAGAAAAAAGAAAAGCAGTGAGAAACTGTGTTGTTTTCAGTCTGTAATGCTATTCCAACCTAAAGTTAGTAGAATTAACAATTCTAAAACTCTACAGTAATGCCAGATGCTGCAGCCAGTTGTTGTTGACTATTAAAAAAAAAAAAAAAGTAATTTTGAACACATCCTGACAGTATGATGCTCTTACAACTCTTTTGTTTCTTAGACTTCCAGCTGGGAAATGATAACTGGAAGACATCTGTCCCTGTATTCCAAAAATCTGTAAAGAACAAGCTTTTTATCAGACTGGGGACAGTTTTTGTTGAAAATATAATTTCTCAGTTAATCAATTATCTATCCAATTAGATAGCTTTTTGAATAAATCCATCTTTTCAGAAAAGGGAACGACAACTCCTCAGCCTCCCACTAATATCCTACAAATATCCTAATCAGCTTCCTACAGTCATCCATGTTCTGTGAAGCAAAAGCCTGATTGGGTCTCCTTGTAATTGTGAGCCTAACTTCATCTAATAGCTCTTGCTAAGTAATAAGCTTACCAGATATCACATGAAAATTATGGCACCAAGTTGAATGCATACTTTGTACTGCTCCTGAATGAATATGAATGCCTGTTTAACTTTACTTAGCTCTTGATCCTGATTCCATTCAGCTCACAGAAGAAAAACAGTCCTTGCTATTAATGCAGCAGAATCAAGGCGGCAGGCACATAACCCACTCAATTTCTGCAGAATACTCAGTTAAGAGTATTTAACTCAAGTTAAATTAATGCCTATGCACTCCTAAGATTGGGTTCAAATATTTGAAATTCAAGAGCCAAATATTACACACTGGAAGATGACTCCATTCTGATCCAGCTGTCCTACAGCTGTTGACAGGTTTGGGTCAAGGTGACCAGATCATTCTGTCACTGAGGTGCTGAGCACTGCAGTCACCATGCTGGAGGCTCAGACAGTCTGTCCAGTGCCGGGGACATGTTGCAGGAGGAAAGAAGGACTTTCTGAAGAAGACAGTGACTTCCAGATGATCTCCAGCTCTTCCTCCCAACTAAAATGCTCTGTGCTTCCCTAACACAGACTTAAGCCCAATTGCCTTTTTAAAGCATAACTAAATAAAAGGATCCACATAGCTCCAGTATGAGCCCATAAATAGAACTGGCTGTTCAAAAGGACCTTTCAAAGCCAGAATAGAACTCTGCCTTTTGAAATCTGATTGATTTATTTATGCAGTCCCCCATAAAACATAATTGTCTGTGAAGTTCCAAGTGCCTAATATTTTTGCACTTTCATTTGAGATGAGAACAATCAGGCATGGACTCAATTCCACTCACAACTGTAGCCCAGGTTACCTACCTTTTCCCCTCCTCAGTTATGATTACACATATACTTCAGACAAACTCACAAATGAGGAGTCTTTTGATGATCATTTTAGTTTTAAAATCCACCAGAAAAATAGGTTTTTTTTCTATGTGAGTCCCTTTAAAATCTTCCAGTCGTTTTTATTAAATAGAAATCTTGCTAAACATCACAGTCAGATGTTGGATACTTGTACTCCATCAGTAATTTCACTTTCACCGGTCAAACAGCAAAGTCAACCAATTGCTACTTTGTTCCACTTCTTCAAAACAGACAAAAAAAATTTGCAGTAGTAAGCACAAACCAGAAGCATTTGAATTTTAACTGGAACTAGTAAGGTCAAAATTATCTGAGCTCACACAGCCAAGTGGAGTAGCACAGTGTTTGAAACGACACTGGATGAGTATTCCAAGAGTTAATGGATACCAGGGGGGACACATATAAATTTATGTTGATATTTTGATGGAGAATTTGAAAGAGATTAGGTTTACGGCATGCTCCTGAGGGAGCCCTGACCAAGATAAGGAGTATGAGCTATGAGACTTCATTTCTGAGAATTACTTACAAAAAAAAAAAAAAATAAGCAGCTAGAGAAGTTTTGATGACTGGTATACAGAGACTTATACCTGGCTGGCAGTCCTTGGGGAAGAGTTAAAAAGAGTCCAAGAAATAATGGATTTTCAAGCAAAACTGTGATATATTGAAAACAAGTGAGTAGGAAATACAAAGGTAGTGGTGGAAATGAAAGCAGGATGATTCTGGTGAACCCAGAAATCCAGCAAATGGTAAATAAGACATTTAAATCAGCATGAAGACAGATTCATTGAAGTCCTTGGTATCTAAATGTCATTGTTCTATTTTTAGATGCCTGGTATTTAACACAAAATATGACCTGTAATAATTGATATTTAACTACTATATTCAATTTGTAAACATGATAAAAAGGAAAAGACAAGATGAATGTTTTATAGCTGTTATGAAGACAATTTTGCAAGGACAGTGATGAAAATTAGAAGGGTTTAGTTTACCTCCTCTGAGATAGCATACTGTACACATCAGCCCCTCACTGTCTGTTTCACTAATTTGCATGAACACTATAATTGACAGCTTGTTAACAGCTTATTAGGGACTCAGAAACCCTGTAACAAACACCACACAAAAAACAAGAGTGGACAGAGGCTCGAGCCATAAGTGCTATTTTAA
Source organism: Toxostoma redivivum (assembly GCA_013397375.1). Classification (NCBI taxonomy): domain Eukaryota; kingdom Metazoa; phylum Chordata; class Aves; order Passeriformes; family Mimidae; genus Toxostoma; species Toxostoma redivivum. The sequence goes on from VXBI01001219.1 coordinate 1,426,315, forward strand.
TGATTCCAACTGAAACCTGCAGATCAAACAGGCAGGAAAATCTTGATTGCTGAAGGAAAAATTATGACTGGGGTGGGGCTAGAAAATCAGCAGATACAGGAGTGAGACAGACAGCCAAACCAGGTCAGACAAATGGTCCACCCTGGCCAGTTCCTTATCTCCAGCAGCAGCAAGCACAGGGATAGCTCCCACACTCTCAGCCTCAAGCTCTGCAACTCTGGGGCTGCCTAAGCCAGGAGTGGTTTCATGTCTAATAGCCAGTGATGGATTTTCTTTTGCTATGAATCTAAATGCATTTTGAACCTCTGTAAAGTTTGAGCACAATTAAATGGTTTAAAATACCTGGCTACTGCAAATCCTTCTGTAGATATTATCCTAGCACTCATTTCTGGGGGTAAAATAAACAAACCAATTAATATGTAAGTTGCAACTCTTATTTTTTTGAACTTCTAAATGTTATATAGTTACAACATGACGTTACCAGAGCCCACGATGGAAAATGTCTATTAGCATGAATTGCAACATATCACATGAAAGGCAATAACAGCATCATAACACATAGAGAAAGCTATTTGTATTTTCTGGTGAGGGAGTACAGAGCTACTGAATGTTGTCCTTACTTATCTTAGGATGAAAGCCTTATTATAAGCTCATTTCAGTTGAACAAATCTCTCTGGGCTCCCTGCTGAGCAAGGCATTTAAACTTTAAAGCTAAAGGCATTCATTTTGCTTTGCTGACAGTGAAAACCTTCCTGCACAAGCTCCACGCTGCACATGGAAGCTTTTAGATCGCTCGGTGGCAGAATGCATTAAGGCATTTAGCTGCTTACTGCGTTTCTCTGCAGTGCACGGACATCAAAGGCATTCATTTCCACGGGCAGCTAGAGTGGACTCTTCAGAGCAACTATCATCAGCCCGCTCAGGTTTAAGTGCTCTTTAGATTCCAAATACAGAACACGGTGACAAAATATCCTGGGCAATATTTTTCAGAGCATCCTGAACTCGCTGTTATTTCTGAGGAGCGTTTAGCACAGTGGTGCAGGCACGGGAGAGCTGAGAGGCTCTTTGCTGGGTCATGGCACCTGAAATCCATCAGCAGAGAGCAGCTGCCTGTCACAGGACCACAGCTTCCCGATTTGCACTGTCCACATTCCAAACAGCTTCTACGAATAAAGCTCTCTTTTGTTTTCTTTTTAGATAAAATAATGTTTTGCTCTTTCCTAGATGGTGATCTCTGTCTATGAAAAGTTACTGCCAAACACAAATACTCTGAAGTCTGACTGCACACTACAAAAGGGACCAGCACTTCTGTGTGCACTCAGAAGCAAGATCTTAAAAGCTTATCTGCCTCTATATAGGGTGAATCAGAGATCAGAAGCAAAGTTTAATCACTTCAGTTCACCCAAGTGTAACATGACCCCAAATCAAACACCCTAACTGTAGAAACTCCCTGCCATAAAAAGCAGGGCAAATAAAAAATAAAATTATTTTCATCTCGGCCCTCTCTTCAGTTTTACTTAGCTTAAATTTCAGCTCCAGTCTTACACTCACTAACACCCACTGAAACCAACAGCAGCCTGCAAGGGCAACTTTTGATCATCTGTTCTCAGAAGCTGCTTCTATAGTAACACCAAGAAAAGTATTTTAAAATAATGATGCTGCAAATGTGGCAAAAAGAACAACTCAAAAGAAATACTACCTTGTCTGTTATACTGTGGTGTGGGGGAGGTTTGATTTTTTTTTTTTTTTTGTTGGGTAGTTAGGGCTTTTTCCAACACTCAGAGCTTACCATTGCAAATAAGCATGAGAGTAACTCAGTCTTAATTGTTATGAATACATAGATCAGGACGATTAGGAAATGACTATGTGACTGCAGTGTTTATTACAGAGGCTGCACACAGGTAGCAGTACAGATCTCACAAAATGCAAAAATAAAGCATGAGACCAAGCCAGAATCTCACTGAAACATGGGCTGATCAATATCTGAAGAGTTAAAGGCAGTAATTATGGAAATATTACCTTACCAGACTATGGGTTGAAATAGATCTATGATAAAGGTAAAGGCAAAACACAAAACAAAACCCCAGCAACCACCATTATCAGTATTAGGTTACAACTTCAAGGAAGATTTTGTTCAGGTCAGTCCATACAAATACAGAGACCTAGTAACAAATTTGTTACCTGAAAAATACCTTTATCTATGTCTACAAACTTAAGTATTTAAGATACCAATATTTAATTTTTTGAGTATTTTAGAAATTTTACTTTGAAGCCAAGGGACTATTTGCTTAAACTGAGGAACTGTAGAAATGTTTTTTTTACGTAACACCAGCATTAACAGCAGTATTTAACTCTATTAATAGTAAGATTTCTACCAGTAAAATAACAAAACTGCTGCAGGTTCTTGTTACTGAAAATGGTGGTGAGGCCATTATTTTTCTGAATGTCTTAATGCTACATTGCTTAGTGTATTAACTCTGAAAAATTAATATAACTAAAACACAAGACTATAAATTAATCTAATAATTAAATTAAGAGAGAAGATTTTAAACAGAAGGAAAAATCCATTCTTCATTAAAAAAATGAACAATAAAGAGTGTGCTTCAACTGTGGAGAAAAGACTCAAACACTAAGAGAAGCTTTCTAATGACAAAGAAAGCAAAGCAGAGGAAGAGAGGAGCGGAATTGATCCGATCGTGTATAAACTGATATGTCATACCCATGGACCAAGTAACCTTTAGAGGCCAGCCTCAGGCTGCAGCTAGGAAAATCCTTCTCTAATTAAAATTAGAAAGTGAAATGATTTTATGAAAATGAAAAATCATATTTCCTCCCAAAGCTTAAAGCAACGTGTGCTAAGGAAAATCTGCCGGAGCAGACACAAGGACAGAAGCAGTTCTGCTCTCAGGGCACCGGAGCAGCCTGAAGGATCATCTCCAGCACCTATGGACCAGGAAGAGGTCCCAGGAGGGATCAACACTTGTGTAGCAGTTTTCTGTAAGATTAAGAATTCCTTTTACATCCTATCATTTAACTACTAAAAATCTATTTCATATTTTCCTTTTCTTTACAGAAGTTTGAACTGGCATAACCAATATTAAAAAAAATGATTTAACACTCCAAGTTAAACAAGAATGTTAGTCTAATGTGCAGCAAAGATTACAGATCCATAGTACGACTGATATGCCATTTATTTGGCTCACAAAAAGTATGAGTTAACTACACAATCTGCTGTCTTTTGTCTTAGTCCACTTGGCTCTGCCTGTTACTACTTTGAAAATATATTTGTAATTGTGTAATTGGCTTTTATGTTTAAGAATATTACAGAGAGAGCCAACCCACCATACAGTAAATGTGAAAATGGCAAGATTTTAAATTTAAATTCCAAGTGTCCAGCAACTAAGCAGGGCAAGCTGAAAAGAGTGGGAATTGCTACAGCATTGGCCATGAGTCAACTCTTATATGCTGATTACCTACTGTAACTACCAGCAATTTTGATGGTGTTTGGCAATCTTTATTTTACTTACAAATACTTGCATAAAGGCAAAATAAGGCATTTTAAATAGCCTCAAATCAGTTGCAAGAATAAAACCCAGCTGTATTTACTGTCCTCCTAAAAAGGCCCTATTGCTGCTGTACCAAAATTTGTGGTGCTCCATAACTACTGAAATTGTGATACAAGATCACATTCACTTTTACCTTACTCTAAGCAATACTATTTTCTACAACTGTAAAGGAACCACACTATTATATACTATGCACTATCATAATATAATCTAAAAAGAACTGGCACAGCTACAATAAAATCATCCTTTTTTGAAGCTTGTTCTTTGTAAATTACCCAAATGCTAGCAGTTGAGGAGAGCCTTTGGTTTCTTTTCACGTTGGCACTGTAAACCCCCTCTTGTTCAAGACACACATATCCCTCAACTTCTGTCAAAAGCAAGAACAAATTTCCTAACCAAAACTGAAAAGTCCTTGGCTTTTCAAATGACTATAAATTGCATGGCTAAGTGCATATGGCCACAGGGCTGTCACAGTTACTTTTCCTGACAATTCATCATAGCATACTAATTCTGTAATATCATTACTGTGTCTCTTCTCACTGTACTGATCCAGCCAGTTAATTTAATCAACTAATAATAGATTCAGAAATGGATGCAAAGGGCCCTAGCACTTCAAATTATATTACTAGAGATGCTCAGCAGTGAAAACAATGTATTCTATACTTGCCATTAAACATAACCCCAGTAAGTTGTATTCTTTTAGTATGTTGGAGATTTTCCTTTAAAAGGGAAAGAAAAAATATTCGTAAAGATTTAGAAAAGGTTCTTTCAACAAGATTATAAAAGCAGTTTATTTCACACTAGGTGTAACTTAAAATTACATTCCATTAATTTGAAGAAAAAATTATAACCAGCAACTTAATCAATTATCATAATTACAGGTGAGTTTCAAGGTAAAAAAAAACCAGCAAGAAAGAAATACCCATCTGCAGGGGAAGCTAAAGGTGTGTGATTAACTGCAAAGTGAGCCATTCAAAAATGGACAATTAATTTTATTAAATTTTAATCTTCTCTGAAAATGTCAATGATGATTAAAACATTATTCTCCAATACCTCAGACAGTTTTGCATGTGATGAAGACTAATACTTAAACTTTGCAGTATAAAAAAAGGTAACAACAGGACTGCATCCAATTTGTCTTCTGAAACATTCACCATCAAGGTAGCACCCTGTGAATGCTTTGAAGGCGCAGCACAGACTTGGAGCTGGTATCTGCTCCCTTCAGCTACAAAATGCACACAGCCCAAAGGGCACATCCTGCCTGAGGCCACAGACTGAACATGGGAGTAGCCACACTTTGCACAGTGAATCCAAAGCACGCAAATGTGTGTGTGTGCACAACTGGAGCGAATAGACAGACCTGTATGTTCTAAGCAGTTGAAGACCAAGATGTTTTTGCTGTCCTGTTCTCATGGGCTGATGAGCAGCTCTCTTGCACACGAGACACCCAGGGCAGGACTCACTGCACAACTCCCAGCACAGCCCAGGGACCACACTCACCTGAAGCTGAGCTGCTTTAAGTCCCCTTCGCACCACTGGAGCATTAAAAAGGACAAGGATGCCACTCTGGATATAGTGCATTATAGTGAGGAAATCATGTTCAAAAGATCCAATTTCAACCCCCACACAGAATTTTCTACTTAAGAATAAATCTAGAGGAAACACCAATGTCAATTCAATTTATGTTTTGGGGACCTTAGACTAAAGTCAATGAAACTCTTTGCTTGCTGAGCAGTTTGTGTACTGGGACCAAAAATATGTCCAAAAGCGTGTTTCCTAATGTAAATAGAGTTAATTTTGGCAAAACTCAGTGAAGAAGGTGATAGAGATTTATAGACTTACTCTCTGGCCATGATTCAGGAAGGCAAATGTTTAACATTTTAAAGGCAATTAGAGGCCTCCAAAACGCAATTAATCTTCTGTACCTGCCAAAGTACCCTCCCTGAAAATGAGGGTGCCTGAGTTCAGACTTACATTAAGTCCAGACTAAATACATATTTCTTAAAACACATTATGCAGAGTTCACCGTGTACCCTCCCTTTCAGGTGTCCAACATCATTTGTTACTAAGAGTGACTCCAATTACGCCAACCCAGTCTAAAAGCAAGGTATCTGTTTGAATACCATAATCTAACAAAACAAATAATTTTCCTTTCATCAATATACAACAGCTTTGTTCATTACTGGGAAACGTTAGGTAGTGAAGTATTGAGTGCTATGCATTTTACGCTTAAATCAATGTACTGTCTTGCAGTTATGCCACCTAATGTGTTTTTAAGCCATGCGCTACAGAAATCAATGTGGTTCTTATTTGATATTCAGTGTTAAGTTCAGCCTCATAAATTTAGAATTGCACTCTGTTATTTTGATGGTTATGTATTAACCATGTCCTGTAAGTTTTATGATTTTATATTCAGCTGTGCAGTAAATCACGCCAGTTATACACAAATGGCATGTGCTGAATTTACTTTTACTGTCTGTTCTAAAAGAGAAAGTAAAGGATGATTCATTTGACCTATTGGGGAAGAAAAATACAGTATATCAGATAAAATTCAGAAGGTGTATCAGTAGAAAAATTAGGCTCCATATAATTTAACTGAGTCTTTTCTGAGACAAACTGATTTGCAGCAGATAAATGTGTTTGACATACTTCATCTTACTAATATTTTACACGGGAATGGGCAACAACAGTTTATCATTCTCTGAAACACACCTAGCAGGTGCTATGCTATTGCACAGAAATCTAATGCTACACTAAAATTATTTTTTTTAATTGATATGGAAATACAGAACAAAACTCAAGACCTTTCCCAGCAGCTTCTGAAATGTTCTAATAACGGAAAAAAAAAATCTTAATTTGCTGTTTTTTTAAGTATCCAAATAATTTTTTTTTTGTATAAGGAGTATAAGACACCAGAAAACAAATGTTCTGCAAGATACACTTTTTTTCAGATGAAATTTTTATTTCTATTTGCAATTTAATGTCTTGCCATGGAAAAAACAACACGTTCCGAGATCAGGTGGAAATACAGTTTGCTCATTTCAATAAATACAGTGAAAGAGTGCAATGTCCTTAGAGAAGACTGCTAATGCACCAAAGCTCTTCTGCTGTCCTCCACTTTCTCAGGTCAAATCCTGAAACTAAAATCTTTTCATGTTCCAAGACCTGCTAAAGACTGGAACGACCATTTAAGATCATGGTGTGCAGCATGATAATTTTAATTTTTTTTCTAAAGCCACTAAAGTTTAAAAACTATATGTCTAGGGTCACAGGATGGACTGTGTGCTTCTCCTGACAGCAATTCAAATAACATAAAATAATGCGACAGTTATCTACAGTGTAATCCAGGAGAAAAACAAGAATGCTTTCCTTTAACACTAGTGATGTATATACTGGACATTCACATGGATTTCTATCTGGTCAGACCTCAACAGTTCATTGCTAAATCAGAATAAAAACATGTTAATTTATGTCCACCCACTGGGCTGGAGTGCCCTGACTCCATGGAAGGAGGATGTCTACCCACAGTTTACCTTGTCTAAGTTTCTTGGAGCCAAGTCCTGCACTTTGCAAAGGAAGACATTCAGAGCACCTCATTCCACATATTCTCTTATCATTTTCTCTGCAGCCCACCTGTCTCGGTGTCAGCACCACAGCCTCAGGCAGTGCCCCTGCCCCTACCACAGCATTCCACTTCAGGTCTCGGACATTGCTCTACTATGTTCATTTATGTATCCAGTGTCATTAAAACTCGCTTCTACCATACACAGCAATGCATTATAACCATCTTTTTTAATCTTTGCTTCTCACTGGGAGAGCTCTGTGCTTTAAAATCTGCAATGCCTTTTTTTTCCCCCTCCTTCCTACCATGGGAAAAGATTTCCAGCAGCCATTAGCTACAGCCATTTTCACATCTCATTTTAACAAGCTATAAAAGCAGAACAACATGCCAATTACATGAAATAAATAAAATGAGCGGGTACAAGATGGCTAAGAAAACCTCTTGCACTGCATATATTTGTTAGAGAGTGTATTAGGGTTTCACTAATGCATTTATAATCCTGCAGAACAGTCTGGCACATCTGCATCTTCAGTACAACAGAATGGCAAAGATGATAGAATCCTCAGAGAATTTCTATTTGAAATAATTTTAGATCTGTTTTATGTATACCAAAGAAGCTGCCAGTCAATCTGATCTTCAAACACACTGAACTCCACAGAGGGAATTCTAGTAAACTGCAGACTGTTCACCTAAATACATTTATTTCAGCAACATGAAAGTTGTTGTGTTTGTTGTTGTATAGTAGCTGTGTTTGGCTAATAATATGTTGCACATTTGGAACTTTGTTAAATACCTTAATTGTGCAGCATAGAAGAAGGCAGTTAATTTACACAAAAGGACACAGAGGTGAATTCTATGTCTACATCTTTGAACAAAATAAGTAAATTCACTGAACATATGGCTTATTAAATTTAATAGTTCCTCTCCAAGATGATTCTGATTGCCATGTTTTGAAAGATAGGATTTTAAAAAAATTTCTTTTGGATATTTGCCGTTAAGCAGATATGCCATCTGTCTCTCCAAATGAAAAGAAATTCACGACTTTGATTACTATTTTCCTAACCAAGATTTAGGGTAATGTATTTCTAGTACACTGATTAACTAGATCTGACATCACATCTTGGACCTGTTTATTATTCTTTTTCAAAGAACTTCCCACATACGTGCCCAAATGTACTACATGATGTGTGATGAGAGAAGCATAAGGAAGCACCATCACCTCTCACATCACTTTCAGGCTCTGCTGATGACACCGTGTTATTCAAATAGGCATCTTGTATTTTCACTCAAGTTTTAAGGACGCAGATGTCTAAAGCATAACATAATGCTCCAAACTGGACTTGGAATTTCTGTCAGAAAATGCTCACACTAAAAGAAGAGAAAATAAAAAAGGAAGCCACTTGCAAATTTCATTGTAAAAATCTATTGCAAATAGGATGCTTGACTGAGCAGGTCACACAAAATCTGTATATCAAGGGAAAAAGTCTAAGTCTGACAGTATGCCAAATTCTTGTAATTTGCATATTTTATACTTCAGATCCTCAGAAGCCCAACTCATTTTTCCTGTCTAGTTATTTTCTAGGGAAATCTTTTTCGCCAGTAGTCTTCAAGCCCACACAAGCAGTAACTCACCTGTGTCTGAACAAAAATGATTCTTTCATTCCCACTGATAAATGTGCAGATTGTGCATCTACTTCCTAAGTGACTGAGTATCTGTTTCAAACCCGATGTGAAGTGGGAGAGCAGGCAGGAGCAGGGATCAATGGACTAATGGCCCCTGATCAGCCATGGGGAGCAGTGGGATAACAGCATTGCTGCTGCAGGATCACTGCATGGGGCAGCTCTGGGGAGCAAGGTGAGCACCACTGCCCACTGAAATCACAGGGGCCTCAGCTGGGACTCTGGGGCAGATTGTGCTCAGCACTTTACAACAAAAGAGCTGAACAAAAATAGACCAGATATACAGTGAACGAGCGTGGCAGAAATCCACAAGTGGTAAAACCACCAAGAAAACACCAAACGAGGTTTCAGCACCCAATTCCTGTGTATATTACCAAAGTCTATGACTTATTGCTGTAACACTTGCCTGCTGTATCAATCACAGTATTAATCAAAGCACTCTTGAATGACAGCTGGACTCCTAACCCAGCCCTGGCCCCTTAACCCAAACCCTCCTAACCTAGCCCTGTCTCCTAACCCAATCCTTCCTAACCCAGCCCTGGCCCCTTAACCCAAACCCTCCTAACCCAGCCCTGGCCCCTTAACCCAATCCTTCCTAACCCAGCCCTGACTCCTAACCCAAACCCTCCTAACCCAGCCCTGACTCCTAACCCAATCCCTCCTAACCCAGCCCTGGCTCCAAACCCAGCCCTCACTCCTAACTCAACCTGTGTNCCCCTTAACCCAATCCTTCCTAACCCAGCCCTGACTCCTAACCCAAACCCTCCTAACCCAGCCCTGACTCCTAACCCAATCCCTCCTAACCCAGCCCTGGCTCCAAACCCAGCCCTCACTCCTAACTCAACCTGTGTCCCTCAAACAGTGAAAGCTCCATGTGGCTCTGTCCCCTGTGCCCCTGGCCACCATCCCTGTGACACTTCCTTTTCTGGACACATTGGACAGAAATTGGTTATATAAAGGTTGTAAAGATTTAACATAAATGGTTTTTAAAACTGCATTTTAAGTTTTGTTTTGGTTTTTTTTTGTGTCCTGGGACAGCCCAGCCAAAGCAGAGGCTGCTGTATCTCTCAGGCAGGCTGTCTGCCTTCTGCCAGAGGAGGTCTAGAAAATACCAGCACAGTGGTGAGTCTCCACAGTGTCTGGATACCAACAGCACAGGAACACTTTTTCACATTTTACCTTTGCAAGAAGCACAAGCAGTTCTAAGGCTGAAGCATTTGGTAACACTGTTCAATTAAGTGCATAAATAATACATGACCCCACAGAGGCCAGAGCAGAGTTGTGATACAGTTGGACAAATAGGACATAGGAAAATGTGTGAGAACCAAAGTCTGACAGATGAAAGTTGCAAAACAAGCAGCAAAGATGTCAGAGAATCACGGTCAGGAGGAGGATGTGTTATGCTAGGAGGAGACGAGATCCTTGCTTTGGGGGAGGAGGAGAAGAACTAGGAAAGCACTGAGGAAGAGTGAGGTCAAACAGGGAGGGCACAGCTCCTCACTGCCAGCAGCAATGCTCAGGGGCTCATGAGACACCACCTCAGGCGTGATCCAAGCACGTGTTGTGAGGGCAGTTCAGGTGCTGCCTCTTATAGTCCCACGTGAGAGTACACCTGGGTGACCAATAATGCTTGGGTAATAAAATTACCATGAGATAATTTTTCTTCTAATTGTTTGATTCAGATTATGAAGCAGAACTCAAGCACTTGTTCAACATACATGAATTTAGCTGTTTTTAAGCTAAGTTCATGTATAGCTATTTTAGCTATGGCTAAAAAGGGCTGCTTGGCAAGTGTTCTGTATTAGCACCTCAGTAGCAGCAGCTAAAACACATTTAACCTAATGGGATGGAGCTTTTATAGAAGCTCCTGTACAAAATTATCACAATTCACTTACTGGAGTATATATTTCAATTAGATAAGAAAGAGTCTATAAAAAATATTTTCTCTGACATTTTCATGCCTCAGACTTCTGAAACTCTTCAAAAGTATTTTCAGACCATCAGGATACAGAACAAACTTCATCAGGTTTGCAAGCCATTTCCCAAACTGGTGAATGCTTTATTGGGCACAAATAAATGGAGTATGGACTTCACTCTGGTTCACTGAGCACTGCTGGAGCTCTGCAGGCTTATTCCAGGTTCCAGATCTACAACCATCAGATTTTTGTAGCATTGCCTCAAATTCACAGTTTCTACGTAGGCAAACCAGACCTTTCCTTCATTATTATTGACCAATCATAATAATGAAGTTGCTCTCTAATTATTTCTAAAAATCTTTTTTGAAATTCCATTAGTATTGTTTCATTAAAGCTTACATGGACTTGAAGAACCAAGATCTTAGTTACTAATTCTTGAAGATTTCCTTTGAATGTTGAGATTTCCTAAACCTGATTACAACCTATTGTGCTTACAACACAAGCATCATAACAGCTCATAGAGTTGTGGAATTCAGCCTTTCATAAAGAAGTAAAATAGATCTTGAAAAATTAGATAGACTGTAGGAAAGACTATAAATTAAATTACAGTGTATCTTTGTTTTGGGGGTATAGGCATGGTTTATCTATGAATTTGAGGTCAGAATCTCCAATACACTCTCCTTTCCTGCTGCTGGCTTTTCTTGCAGCTGATCTGTTAGAACAGGTATCACTATGTTTGTATTCTAATGCAAAAAATATTAACTAACCAAATGATGCATTTGGTTCACATTCACAACTGCATTTAAAGCATGAATGAGTCATATACATGCTCACATATGAAATCTGAAATAGAAATTATCATAGTGTGAGGTGTTTTGGTCCAGCATTTCTTTCAGATGCATATGTCTAGTTGCTCTGAAAATCTGTTGAGCTTTTAATAAATAGCTTTTTTTTTTCACAGTTATAGAGTCAAGTCTATTAGAATTCCTGTCAGAAATACACAACTTTGGTTCATACTGATGTATGTTAGCTGATTACTTTCAGCTTTAAGCATCGTTTTGGGTTTGTGTTATTTAGAGGAATCACAGGAAGGTAGAACCAATTCCCCTACCCAGCCCACAGTGCCCAGGAGGGCCTGAGAGGCACCAAAGGCTTCTGAGCAGCCCCTGCACCACTCCTGATTTTCATGTCATAGCATCCCAGCACCTCTGCAAATACAATACAACACCTGATAAAATGAGGTTTTTTGAGCTCATACCAATTTCTCTCATCATGCTCTTCTGACAGTTCAGATTTCTAACAAGTGCATATGTTACAGTTGTCTGTTGGTTTATAACCAGCCTCTGACAGTGTCTTTAGGTCTGTGTCTATATTAATTTCAAAGTCACTGTCTTCCTTCTCTTCTATCTCCTTGTGCAAGTTTGTACATCTTTATAATACCTTTTGATTAATTTATCACATAGTAAAGATTTTAAAAAATCATTATCCTTTTGATCTAAAAATCCTTATATTTCATCTTTAATATGTTCTTTTGAGAGGTTCTTTCTGGAGAACTTGCCACGTATGTTCTACTCCTCTGAGATGTAACAGCAAAACTCAAGAAATACTTCAAATCACATTTAAAATGGTTTGAAAATATTTTGTTTGTAGAAAAAAAACAACATTTCTTCAAGCTAAGAAAAAAATAAGAGTATATTGCAGTAGATATGGCACAAGACTACCCAAAAGGAAATATATGAAACCAATGTTTGAAAGAGTGTCGAAATTTATCACCACAGAAGTGATCTGCATTTTTTACATTCCATTACTTCATGAACTAGACTCAAATAAGGAGGGACAAAAGTCATGAAAAGAAAAATATTGATTTCTCCAGATCATTTTTCTAGAATGATCATTATTTCTGTAACATGATCTGTTCCTCCATTTGTTTTAAGTCATGTAAAGAATTCATCAGATGTAGAGAAAGAGAATAACCCTCACTTTGCACATTAATATTCTGCTTTATAAAGAGTGCTTTTAAGCCTCACGTGTCAAACAAGACTAGGAGATTATCTGGAACCACATTAATGTCTTAAGCTCAAGGCACTATGTCACATTAGAAAAAATGTAGGGAAGTGGAATAAATGATCTTTCAGACAAAGACAGGCAAATGCCATAATATTTTTACCAGGATTGAAAATGTTGGGGGAAAAATATGGTGAAAATGATCAGGTAAAAAAAAAATTAAAAAAAAAAAAAAGTTAGAAAAAAATCTTAAATATAAAATATCAGGGAACTGACCAAAGCCAGAAAAAGCATAGTGATGACTGCTCTACCTTCTTTACTCTTCACCATGTAGAATTGTTTATCTTCATGATGCTGACTGTGAAGTCCTCAGAATTCTGTCCAAATCCTCCTCCTCAGCTCCAGCCTTCAAGCTGAAGCACTGCAATACTGGCTGTTCCCAGAGTGCTTTCTCGAGATCTTTAGCAAAACAGCTGGACTGACGATAACACAGAAAACACTAATTATTAATGTCTGCCTGCTGTGGTTATAGGTCAATCTCCTAACATTTATCACAGCTCTCTTTATCTTTTTTCCTTAAAAAGAAACCCCAAACCCCCACATAATTGTAATCACACTGTCTTCATCTGTCCTGCTACCTAGAAAAGTAAAATGTAATTAATTAATTCAAACCATACAAAATAATGTGAAAAACATGTGAAAAATTCTGCTTTAAATTAATAGAAACCTTCATTTGGAAAGATTAGATGGCACTCTGTCACCCACAAGAGCTGATACTGGGTTCCATTATGTACAGAGTGTCCTTATTCCTGTGAAAGGACATTTAGTCTACAAATAGAGAGTCCTCAGGGGACAGGACAGGGAGTCCTGATTGACACAGAGGACACGCTTGGAGCGTGATTCAATCCCAAAATTTAGGACTAAACTGGATATGCATACCCATCTTCAAATACTCTCAGGGAAGTCAAATTATAGGTTAAGAAATAAAGTATCTGAAAGAATTAAATCTGGCTAAGTATCACAACAGAAGTGGTCTTGAAATATGCAGTAATTATCCAGAAAATTAGAACTGGCAAATGAATATAGATGATTGAGACTCAAGGAGTCTTTGAGAAGCTGCCCAGGGATATATTGACAGGACTGGGCACATAAGGATTATTATTTCACTATTTAATACTGAAAATGTAGAGAACTCTGTGAAAGAAGAAAACGAACTGATTTACATATATTATTAGCTTCAGAAATACAGCTTGGAAAGTTTGCTGTACTAAAAGAGGCTTTAAAGTGAACACCAGCATTTATGTACAGATTAACTTTCAGAACTTACTCTCTGAATTGCTCTAGGTTGCTTTTGAAGAGCAGCACAGCCAGCACACATGGTGAGCAGAGCTGGTTTGGATGGCAGTTTCCTACTTCTCTCACAGATGTGGTGTTCCATTGGCTGCCCCAAACCTGGAACCTCCTTGGACTCCTCTGTCCTTTCCCCCTCTGGTTAGAGTCCTAACCTTGACCTTTCCACCCCACACTTTCTGTGCACTGAACAAAACAGATCAGAAACAACTTCTTAACACAGGAGTCAGAGATGTCCTGTTTCACTGAGCAGAAGAAGTTTAAATAGGGGAAAAAAAAGAACTACAAAAGACAAACTCCAGTCAGTTAAGCAATTACAGCCATTCCCTTGTTTTGTCCATATCCACACTGTGTAATATAGCTTGAGGGTACAGCATTATGTGGGAGATATAAATAGCATACGCCTCCTTAAAATAATTCCCCTCCCAAAGAAAACTGGAAAGAGGAATAACTTCATGTAATTAATCTCATTTCAAGTTTACTAAATATAAGTGTTCTGTGGAAAACCGATAAACCTATTTATCTAGGGCCAGTCAAGTTAAAAAACAAAATAAATTCCCCCAGGAATCACGATTAGTCATTCTTACAACTCAGCATCTGAGGAAACAGAAGCTATATTTTCACTCTTGAACGCTAATTTGATGTTGAGAAAAGTCCCTTAACCATTTGTGTGAAAAAATCCAACTGCTACCTTTCAATATTTCTGAATGACAGTCATGGCTATGAGCAAACAAATGATGCTCACATACTGTGCCTTGCCTACAGGCATGTTGTTGCAATGGAATGATATTTTGCCTTCTTACAAGATGGTATCTCAGTTTCAATAGGGCAAACATGACAAGGAAGTTTCAGTTTCCATGGGCTCCTTGGACTTTCAGGCAAATAAAATTTCACCCACTCAGTCACGATCGTCTCCCTATCAGCAAAGCCCTACTGAAAAGCCTGAATGACTTGAACAGTCAGCAATTCCTGAGATATTTATAATAACTTCAGAAACCACAAAAGTCATCCTTCCCACTGAATAGCTGCTCAGCTGCAAGATCTGACCCGGAGAGATGCTATTTGAAGGCCCTCAATAATACTAGCATGCTTCTTAATAAAATGAAAACTAAAAAAAAACTACCAAAGCATCTTCCTTCATTTCAGCCTATAGGAAATAAAATTTGATAAGTTAATGTTTTTATTTCATTTACTCAGATTGCTGCATTATGTATCTGGGGGCCCAAAGAAAATATCAAAGGACAGAAGGTACAAACATGAGTTTGTATTGCATCTAAATACAGTCTGATATGCTTTGGGGATGAACTGTACTTGTGATACATTCCAGGAATCAACTATGTTTCTTAAGAGTCCAGTTTGTGTAAATCTCTCTTTCAGACCTGAGCACAGATGGACAGTCACTGTGCAAGCACAGACTAATGAACAAATAGTACATACAACCTTAGGATCTCAGACGTGTTCAATATTAGGGCAGGTGCCTCCAGGAGCCAGCATGGAACACACTGGAATACACCAGAGCAACTTGTTTTGTAGTAGCTACACCTCCGTCTGTGACTTCATTCACAAATAAAACTGCTCTTCCTCTGACACCTGTGCTGTTTTCTGCTGCACAGGACAAAGCATCCAGAAACTTGTGGCTATTTTCACAGTAAAAAATGAGTTTGCACACCGCTACATTGTAAGAGGCACCGAAATGTAAGGTGAAATGTAAGAAACCCAAACGGACACCAGGAAAACAGCCCTGTTTTAGTGCTGGTTTGTTCCAACTACTGTTTCAATTTACACATAGCTCTTTTGCCACTTTTCTCCATAAGGCCACTTTTCTTACCATTTCTTTATACAACCAAAAGGAGTGGTACCATACAGAAGCAGTGCCTCTTCCAAAAGTCAGTGGGTTTAGCATAGGAACGTGGAAGATCACAGCAATGGCACCCTCTGGTGACAAGCAGAAGCACATAATGGGGTCAATTATTTGGGCTGGGAAAAACATTTGAAGCTACTTGTTCACATAAATCTGTTACATGGACAGGATTCCTACTGCAAGGTGAAAAATGTAGGGAGCGAGCTAGCTTTAAGAACAATAATAGCAAGCCTTTGAGAGCAGGTAACTTTAGGAAAAGACAAGTTCTTCAAGGTACTTCCATCACCCCAGTATCATCACATCTTTCTTTTATGGGTTTAGCCTAATCTGATGTTCTTTAACCATGAGATAGACAAAATATAAATTGAAAAAATTCTCCTCTACTTTCAACAGAGATAGTGTTTCTTGTTCACAGATGGTTAAGATTTCAGCATGGTCTCTGTGGTGCTACCAACAGCTTTGGAGGTGTTGAAGAACTTTGATGAGAGGTCTGTGAGCCAAAGACTAAACAGGCAAGTGGACAAACAGCTGCTCATATGAAATCTCTCACTTGATTTGAGAGTCAGAGCTTCAGCCTTCCTGAATCATTGCCAATCATCCCCTGAGCTTCTTACAGGAAGAGTGTAGAGAAGAGAGTCAGCGATTTCAAATGCTACAGAGGCTGAACAAACAGAAGTACTTCCCTTAACACTGCCAAGGAAGGAGAGTGTCATAGAACTTTTAAAAGCTTTAATTAAGCAGAAAGTTGTCTTTAACCTGTGTGAAATATATGGAAATTAAAAGCAAAGAAAAAAGTTAATTTTCAGGTTGCTCCTATAGTATTTGACAGAAGCCTCCCAATTCTGACAGGAGCTCCTGCAAAAAGTCACAAAAATAAAAACTTTATGGATAAAAACCACTCAAACAAAAAACCACAAACACCACCACCACCAACAAAATTGGGCTTATTAATTAGATTTTCTCTCCCTTGACCTAAGGAATGGAACTCAGGAAGCATCTTTTATCACTTACTACTTAAGAACTAAGTGAAAAAAGTTTTATAACAAAAGAGAGTAAAAAATAAATAATTTCTTTTGAAATTTATTAGTTATGGGATAATTTCGTTTTCAAAAAAATCTGTTTATTCTATTATATGCATATGAAACCTTTGGCACTAACAGAGCTAAGGCACCATTTCCTATTCATTTTCCACCTGAAGAGGAATTCTATCCTACCTGAATAGAACATTACACTTCAGCATCACATTAACAATCAATTCAAATCCTTCGACAAGCTGACAGATTCCTTGAAAAGAACAGTGTGCAGAGCATAAACACAAAGCACATCCCATGAAATATTTAGAAAATGTAATGGCACTTAAACAGCCATCTACACATCACTTTAAACATGTGACAGTAGGCATTTACTGCACCACCTGAGCTGATTGGCCAGACTCAGGCTGAGCTTTATACATGAAGTATTGACTAGAAAAAACAGTGTGTACCTTGATGTAATTATGCACTAATCAGTGAAGTATGCAAGTCTTTGTAATTAGGGAGATTAATAGTGGTATACCATACAAGAGGAAAGGTACCAGTCTGGTGTGACGAATTTAGAGAAAGCTTTTGGTAAAAAGACAAATTCAGAGTATGGATTCTTGTGATCTGTGCTTCAGTTTACAAGGGAAATGTAAAATACATAGTTTTTGTTTCACCTTAATAAATTTAGTTAAACACCAAGTACAGACAAAGCTGCAAACCTTGCTGCAAAGGTTTTATCATACATCAGCCACATACAATGCATTTAGCACCAAGCTGGATTGACTTTATCAGACACACATCTCTTTTATAGAAAAGAATAAAAAGGCATTATTCTAACTCAGTTATGGTTTGAACAAAGGCGCTGCTGCTTGCTTACCTGGGTGACCTATATCATCTAAGTTTTCTTTTATAAAACTAATAATTGACAAACTGAATAATGTGCTGTAATGGAGTTCTTGTTAAACATAGTTTCATCATTTCTCTCTACTAGATGGAAAGGCTCATGATTAAATAATTGAAAAATCTTGTGGTTATTTTGAGAGGTTTTTTTTAAAAGCTCTCCATGTTGTGACCTTCACACAGTGATGCAGATACAGCTGCAGGCAAAAGCTTTTTCCTTAGAATTCAGGAAAAAGGAAGATCCCAGCTAGCCTCAGCAGTTTATGAACCCAGCTGCTGCAGTATTTGATAGCCTTAATTCATCAGCCCATATTTCTGTTTTCCTCAGTTTCCTGGCTAAATATTGGACTTCAGCTCCTCAGTCTTAATTCCTGGTTGCCTTAGTTCATTCCATTATGAGGGGGGCATTCATATTATAAAAAAAAACAAAAAACCACGAAACAAACCCACCGCGAAGAGAGAGACTGCAAACAGGATACAGCTTCAGCAGGCCCTCCTATGGGATATGGACAAAAAGCCCAATGATGCTGTGCCAGAGAAGGGCACAGAATGTGGGACTGGAGTCACCTCAGAGGCAATGGAAAATTGTACAGTGCTGAAGGCCTGACTGGCATGAACGGGGGAGAACAGTATGGACATTCATGGTGTGAGACCTGACCCCACCATATACAAGAGGAGCTTTTGGCTTGGTTTGGGGTTTTTGTGGGCTCATGTTGCATTTTTCTACTTGTTTGTTTTAGTGTTCCATCCATTGCTCCTATAATCCTGAATGCTAGAAACACCTGTATCTCTGGGAGGATGAAACACAAGATCCTGATGCACATCTCTCAGGTCAACACTCATCTGAATGGAAAATCTAATGGCTGCCTAAGTGCTGAATGTCAGCTATGAGCAACTGAATGTCAAGATGGCATTTGGGTTTACCCTTTTAGGCCACCAAAGCAGAGCTGTCTTGCCACATCTCCATCCTTAATCTCTTGAATATCATCAAGCACTCTGTTCCAGATAGTATTTATTGAGCTCTTTCAATATATACCAGACTGTAGCAGTAATTCATCACATCATCCTGACAACCTACACTCCAGTCTTGCTGGGTTATATTAAAATTGCAACGAATGTTTAAGCTTTTTAATACTGTCATTTCATATTCCTGTCTTACACAAGGCTTTAAAGTTTACTAGTACTACATCTCCATTTTTTGTCCTTAACCCCATCATCTAGACTCCTTCTGTACTGAATACATACGCCATTTACCTGGACCAAATTGAGTTTATGTGTAGTTAAGTCTTTAAAAGTCATCCCTGCTAGTCAATTCCCTCATTAGGAAACCACTTCCTATCAGAAGTGCCCTCAGGTTTTGAGAGCACATCAAAATTGGATCCACTTAAGCAACCGAGCTTTGATACTGCGCTTAATGACTTTCTAAATTTGTCATTTACAAAGTACTTTACAAGCCTTCCTAAAGAAGAGCTGAAGTCTGCCCATGCAGGAGCTAACCTCCCCAGCTCTCCTCCTTCAGGAGCCTCGGTGATGTATGACGTGTGCCATGCCATTTTCTGAGTGTATGACATTTCATTTAAATCCCATCATTTCCCTGGGACCATCTGGCCACTCTCTCAGCTACGAACAGATCGCACAACTGTGACAGCTCTTCCTCTCCTCTCTCAGATCGGCTCCTCCTGTTGTTTCCAAGCTACCTGGGTTGCTCTGGGAGAGAAACAGGCACAACATTCCCAGACAGCTCTCCCTGCAGAAACCAGCACTCCACTGTGACATATAGAACAAGTCTGCACCTTCCCTGATGTTCCTTGTACCCAAAATATTGATATTCTATCCCAAAATTATGAGGTCATATTATGTTTCCCACACACGTAGTTGATGATGACACCAGTCTGCTCCAACTTCATCTCCACTGTTTAAACATCCCCTTATAACAAGGGAAGTATTTCCTATTGGTGAAAGTGAGTATTTCTTGATGGGGAACTTTTAGCAAGCGATCCTAATCTCCCACTTGTTTAACCCAAACAGAATTCTGGGACCAACAACATAAAAAGCTTTTACTTTCTACTCCCTTACAACTCAGAGACATTAGCATGCATACAACAAGCCCAAAATAGTCCCAAGGGTAGAACCACAGTGTCGATATAATCTTTCCTGCAAATTATGAAGTGTGAAATAGAAAGCTGAAAAAAAAATTAGAAAATGAAATATTGATAGCAACATGTCAAAATTATAACAGTAAAAGTAAGAAAATAAACTCCTTGGCTGTCATCTGTCTGGTGTCTTTTGTAAACTCCTCTGATGCAATAATATCTTTTCTTTTCTATTGTGATTCCAAGTTTGCTATTCAACAACATCCCAGGAAAAGCTCAGAGTGTATTGCTCATAAAATTGAAACAAGGATAAACTGTGAGGTCAGTTTGAATTATAAGGTGGGGTTTTGTTTTGGTTTTAAGATTTACATATGCATTTGAGAAGTTACTATAGGAAATTGCCATTGAAAACTTCACAGCAGGGAAAAAAGGGAAGAAAAATATAATTTACCTAATTTTCATAAGATTCAGTCAGAAGTAAAACACGCATACAGTTTTTCATATTTTACCTTATAACATTTCCAACTTTATTTTCTTTATTCATGGCACTCTTTTGTTTAGTAAGTGACATGCACACAAGGTATTATCTGATATTCAACTAATTACTAATTATTCAACTAATTATTACAATAAAAAGCACCACCAAAGCAACATGGAAAAAATAATAAAAAGTCATTGCCACCAGTACGACTAAAATAGCAAACACTGATGGATATTGAACCTGAAAAGGTGCAGCTTCCTACAGCACCTTTCCACCTGACTTGAGTTGTCACACCTGATGCTGGAGTCAGTGAAGAACAGAAGATTTTAGCCAGGAAGAAAAGGTGAAAGGAGAGGCCCTACAGGATTCCCTGTCAGGACTCCCCAGGCTCATTCTAATAAAGCACCACTTTTCCCCACCTCCCAAGCTGGGATGTCAACACAGAAGTGGTTCTGCATGAGCAAAATTATTTCCTTCTCATAGGCATTATCTACAAAGAGCTGCCACAACCTCAGTGTTTTGTGGTGCATTCCTTTAAAACATGCCCAGATTACCACAGCACGACCTTGAATTCTCCCTTGCTCTGCTGAAGTTTGGGATTGCTTTATTCCTCCCCATTCATTCTTGTCTTGCTGTTAGTTCAGAATTGAAGCTACTAAGATAAAAGCACGCCTTGACAATATATTTTTTTTTGGTCTGACATTATTTTAATAATATGGCTTCAGTCCTGGAAATTCTCTTCCTCCCTCTTTTTTCCTTTTCTGGCATACAAACGTAAAACAGAAACATCTCAAATGTGTGTTTCTTTTATAACCTTTGTTATAATATCACAACAGAAATCTCATGACAAACATTTTATGTTATGCCCCCTTCTATCAGTGATATCCATTATATACAATAACGGTACTAGCGGAAAAAGTGTCAAGGGAAGAACCTTCTACCAAAAAAAGTCACCAATACCATGTCTAAATTTTCTCTTTCACGACAGGAGAATTTCCAGGTGCTAGACTCACATCAAACTGAAAACCCTTCTTCTGGGTTCACTTTGAGCCAACGAGTTCATTTCAGCACTCATACCAACATTCGCTCTGAGTTTACATCCTACTTTTCCACTCTCCTTTCCTCTACCTAAGATTATCTTTTCTCTTCTCTGTTATGGGTCCATTCAGCTTTTCACTCCCATCTGCCTTACGTCACTTGAATTTCACTGCTTTCCTAACAGCTCGTAACTGTCATTCAAGAACAGTAAAGCCGGCAAAAGAGAAAATTGCAGATCTCTGGCAAAAAGATTCTGTACATAAATGCTCCTTAATTATGACAATTCTGTTTTCATGGATTTTTAGACTGAAAGTTATCTTATTTTATAATGTTCTATATTTTTCAGAAGTACAAAATTTTCAGTTCAACTTTAAAGAAAAAAGAACAGAAGAAACCAACCCTGAAAGAGTAGTTGCTTCAAGGTCACTACCTAAACATGACCAGCCCTCAAGCTTTACTCTGGAAATAGAAATACTGTAGGCTTAGAAAAGAACATTGCACCTGATGAAAAAAAAATCCTTTTGAAAAGTTTGTCATGATGTTTCAGAATAAATAGTTACAAGATTTAATCAAAGAAAAAATAGCATTCAGGAACAGTGCTGTATCCCCTATAGCTCACGCCTTGCATCGCCACAGGTGATTCTCTCTCCAAAGCTGTCACATGACATCAGAGGTGATCTGTATTTCTAACTGGCTTTTACATTTGTATGCATAAAGAAAAAAATTACTTAAATCTCACAACACAGTACATCACATTGAGTAACAATCTGATGACAGATTTGTTACAAATTCAGAATTGATCTGTCTAAAGAAGAAATGTCCACATCTAGACAGCAGCAAAAACTACAAGATCCTGTAAAAATTTTGAGCCTAACCAGACTTCTGAAAATAGAAGTGCTTTTAAAATATCAGTAAGGTGTTTTATTAGGACGAATTTCAGTATACCAAGTAAAACATGGAACTTAATGAGTTTCCATTATTTCAATTTATCTGTAATCATTCCAAGCCTGCTTATATTTCAAGGTTCACAGCATTCTGGTTTATGATAAAATTAAATCATACTAAATCTACAAGTGCAGAAAATGGTCACAAGCTTTGTGAACGGATTTGAATGGGAGCAATTTTTAGAAATTAAGCTTCCTCTGTGCTACTTGGTGATGACAAAATGACAAAATACATTTATTGATACAAAAAAAATATTGCGAGTGGTATGGTTTGCTTCTTTGGGGTTTTTTAAAGTTTAAATTGTGATAGCATCTCAATATTTTAAAAATAATTATCTTTTAAAGCCGAACTACTCTTTCATGACACTTGAGCTGTATTGGGGAAAAAGCTTAAACAGTACTTTCAATAAATTCAGAGGTGTAAGAATCATGAGTTCCCTCTAATACTGCTGGGCATAAATGGGTAAATTCTCATACCAAGTAATGCCTTGCTTTATACTGGTATCCTGCAAATATGAAACCATATCAGAGTACAAATTTCTCTTGAAATATAGATTCTTGTTACTTCCTCTCAAGATGAACACCTAGCAGGTTATTGATCTGCTTCTGAAGGACACAGTGTTTATTATGTAGGAAACACCACTGCTGGGCACAAGTGTGAGAAATTAATGATGGTTTTGTAAGTGTCCACACTGTGGTGCTGAACCAGTGGGGCAACTGTCAATCTATATGATAATGTATCCCAAAACTTCATAAAATCAGTGATGTGAAGAAGCATTGATTTTTGAGCTAACCAGGATTTGTGAGAGAGTAAGGCTAAAAAGTTTACTGAAGTTAACACCTCTGTGTACACAACAGTTGCTTCATACTTGCGTGATGTTTTTTTAAAACACACAGCAACCCTTCTCACAGAAACCTAAAATGAATTCCATATACTGGTTTATTACTTGCTTGCTGTTTGATCATGTTGCTGTTTCTCCTATTAATACCATTGTTAGAAACATGAAAAATGGATTCACTGCACTGTATTTCCAATTACATAATAATTCACTTCTTATGGGGAGGAAAATGAAAAACAAGTGAACAGACTCATTATTTTATCAGTCTGTGCCAGTGTGTATAAAAGTGGGTTCTGAGATTATGTTTTCTTAGACAAAAGGTGTGACACACTGCTGTTGCTGAAATGGAGACAATCACCTGCACAGAAGTGAATCCCTGCTAGAGCACTGAAGACCAATCATTCCAGAATGATTCCAGAATGCCAGAATTCTATTAGTCAGGTTTTTTTATTTGAAATTATGCTCAGAAGCCTTAACAAAACTGTATTAAAATCAATGGAAGTTGTCATATTCTCTGTGAATGGTATCATTAAAAGGAAAAATCAATTAACCAGTCACTGATTCTTTTTAAAACATGGGCTTCCTTGTACAAACCATTACTAGTAAATACACATTCCCTCCTTAGTTTTGATAAAGAAATGTATCCTGCTATGCCTATGAAGAGGATATATTACTTGAAGATTCAATTTAAATCGACAAAAAAAGACTGCTGTTACAAATAAAATCAATTGCACTTTGCTGAACTTTTTCTATCAATGTATAAACTGTAATTTTGCCCTGTTTGCTTTGACAAGCAGTTGCTTGTGTTTCCAGAGCCTGGCACACCGGCTTTGCTGAAACCAAGACAACTGTCAGTGAGTAGAGGGAGGAGTCCAAAATAAACACCTACAAAAATCCTCTTCTGAGAGACACCCAGCATGTATCAAACAGAATTTTATCCCAACATGCTTGACAGAGAGCCAGTGTCATGAGCTGGAACAGTTGCTCTGAAGGTTGATGATGTTATGGAGGTTCTTCTTCACCTCCACAGAATGACAAGATCCAAACCCCTTCGTTTCTATTTTAACTAAGCTGAGTT
This sequence comes from Toxostoma redivivum, assembly GCA_013397375.1. Taxonomy (NCBI): domain Eukaryota; kingdom Metazoa; phylum Chordata; class Aves; order Passeriformes; family Mimidae; genus Toxostoma; species Toxostoma redivivum. The sequence continues at coordinate 1,450,646 of VXBI01001219.1, forward strand.
TGCACTTTCATCACTCTACAGAATGGAGGACAAATTCCTGCAAATCTTTTTTTACTATTTTGCATCTTGGGTTCTGTTTAAACCTATGTAAGCACAAGAAAATTCCCCAGGTAAAAACTTCAGGGTGATCCATACGAAGAACCTGATTCTGGGTACGTGTACCTGAGAGGACAGTGCTGAGCGCAGGACACAGACTCTACCACTGCCAAGCTGTTTGGTCACAAGTGATTGGTGCCATGCCTAAAGTCTCATTTCTGGGAGATGATGCTAAATGCAAGTGTTCTGCCTCAGCCTAATGCATAAATTTGCTTCCCAAAAGCCCCCCAATACCAGTAATAAAAGAGCAAAAGAATTGTTTTTACAACTTCAAAACCATGGAAAAAATTACATAAAATTAAATCTGATTCTTGTAAATTTGCATCATTGTTACAGCTACCAGCACATTGTGGATGATTAATATTACTTCAAGCTGTGTAGAAAAATCACATATAAAACCTATTTCTCTCTGGAAATTTCTTTCTGCTTCTCATCATTAAATTTAATTTAAGATACTCGGAGCACAAACTTCTGTGAAAGATTATAGCATGAAAGTAAATTGTAGAATGAAACATAATATCTATCTTGTAATGCACATATAATAGTTTCCTGACGGTGATGCTCAAAAACCCCAAAACATGTTAAAAAACAGCTTTAGTCAAATGGAGAAAGTGCAAACTTCCCCTTTAAAAGCAAACTGGTGTATTTTGAAGCCTGCTCACGCTCTCACACACACAGGTTAGGAATGTACTGAAGGAGAAGACCTGACCTACCATTTTCCTCGTCGGACTTATTCTCGTTGTCGGAGTCGGTGAGCGTGAGAGCCGAGTTCTCCCGGCTGGAGAGGCCGGAGCTCCTGCGGGATTTGATGCCTCTGCCCCACAGGCGGATGGCGTGCTCCGGGGACATCCCTCCCTCCGTGTCCGAGTCGCCATCCGAGCCCGTGCTCAGGGAGTAGCCCTGGTGCAGGATCCCCATGTCCGAGCAGTAGCCGCTCCGGTGCGGAGAGGGCTCGCAGATCCCTAGCTCTGCAAGGGTGAAGTTTGTTCCTAGAAGGACAAGAAAAAAAAAAAATTAAGTAGTTTAAAAAGACAGGGGATTTATTTTCAGCTTGGAAATATCAGGCTTTTTTTATTTTGCTCAGTTCTGCTGTATACCAATGAATTACTTACAGAAATCTCTGGTGCACTTGTCCAGCAAGACTTAACCTTGAAAATATTGAATGTATCTAAAATGGATGAAATATATAAAACAAAGGTGGGAAAGGTCTCTAAAATTTTAGGCTAATCTTTTGGTCCCAAATAATTAATCACTTAGGTGTGTGATTAACATAAACCTCATGAAAAGTTTTGACAAGACCTGCTTTAGTGTGTATGTAACCTCCCTCCTAATTGTAGGACAGAGCATGAGCTTTAAAGTTATGTATTTGATTATTCAAAAAGAGAATTTTTTTAAAATGAAGCTCATTTTTACATACACAAGTCTTTCACAGAGATAGAGAAAGAATGCAAATCCATCAGTGAGGTAGCATGGAACTTTATCACCCATTTTATATTTATATTTGGTGCAACTGGTAATTTAATATCTGCCAAAGAAACCAAGATAGACCTTACATTGTAACTGTTTTCTCCCCATATTCCAAAAGAAAGAATGCATCGATACCAAAATCAGGAGGTCATTTGACTTAAAGGCAAAACTTTGTGAGACAATGTCAAAACACGTGACCTTTAGCAGTAAATAACGACTCAGTGGACAAAATCTTATACATTTTTAAAGCACACAGAGTCCCCCAGGGTCCTCAGAAAGTCCAGAGTTGCTGCCTGATTTCAGCTTATGTACTTGTTTCCTACAGTAATGAACAGGGCAGTCAAAAAACAAAGGGAAATATTCATTGATCTCTAAGGCTTTCAAAGATTTTGAAAAGCAAAATAATTTGAGCTTTGTTACATTGGGTTAAAAACAAAAACCAGACTGAAGTTGCTGGCAATATAACTGCCAATTATTTAACTAATTTCTTAATTCACAGGAAAACCAGATCTGTGGTCTGTGTTTCTAAAACAGTAGTTTTATCTTGTCCAAAATCCATTATTTTCTCCTCTTCCTTTATACATTTGTCAGAATGAAGCTAAACAATGGAAGTTCATACACTAAATAAAGCATGAAAATAAATATCTTCTATTAATAAAGAAGGTAACTAGATTTTTTTTTTAAGTATTAGAACTTCTTTCTCAGATTAGCTAGGAAAGCTCATAGAGTTTTAAATCTATCTGGTTTCCCTTCCCGTATCAGCTCTCTCCAGTCTCATATCTAACTGTCAAAGCACATTTTGGATAAGAGGTGTATGTACACATGTAAAATGTAAAACTGGGGCCCAGTTTAAATTCATTCCTGAAGTTCATCAGTTAAAGGAAGGGGATGGACTTCTTCTGGAAGCCTGACCTATGTCCTTAGGCAGCAATGACCTGGCTCATGCATGGCTGTCACCCTGAGCCAAACAGTGACAGTCACAGCCCTGCAGTGAGACTGTGGCCAGCGCCAGGTGAAGAATTCTCACCAGGTGATGCTTCTCAAGGAATGCAGCATTTAGTGGCAATGTGTAAAATGAATATAAAAAGGCTGACATTAAAAAAGCTGGCTCACTTTCATCAACAACAAATTAACCCAAACCCTTCTAGTTAGGAGCATATTTTACCTTCCTTCTAATATTTAATGTAGTAATCAGAAATTTAGTGGTTTAGTCAAAAGCAGGGAACTCAACAGTCCTAAAAATGAGTTTCTCAAGTGCACTTCAATCTAGATATCTTTTGCTTGGTTTTTAAAATTATTTTTGTAATAAGTGAAGAGTTCTAGCATGACAGATCAAGCTACTTTCAAGGAAAATGTAAACTTTAATCATGTGCAATTTCAGTAGAAGACATCTAATAAAAACAGTTTCATTGATTAGAGTTTTGCTTCAGCCATATTAGCAAAATAAGGTTAGACTTATTAATAACAAGGTCAAAATCAAACCAAAATGAATATAAAAAATGGATTGAACTGAATCATAGTAGCCAACCCCAGAACGTACATGTAGAGTACATGTTGACATTAGATACATGTTAAAATTACTAAACTCATCATGAAAATGAAGTTTTTCAAATTTTCTTGCTTGCTGGTGGCATGTCTACAAATACACACAAATTATGAATATATTAGCTTAATTAAGCTGTTGTACATACACAGTAAAACATTTTGATGATATTCTGTGGATTTTAACAGCCCTTACAAGCCCAGATGATTTCATTTTGATTAGCATCCTGCTCTTTCTTTGTCTGAGGAAAATGGGATAGGCACTGAAATACACTGTTCACAAAACTCATTCACCCATTTGAGTTTTATTATCTGGGAACGTGGCATTTTCCAGTAACTGACAAAATTTTAAAAAATTGAGAAGTGGATCATATCAAGAGCACAAATGGAATCAGCCCCTGAACCTCAGGGAAAGGATTTTCTATGCTGCTTCTCAGAAATCCCTTTAGAGTCTTATGACCTGATGGTAGACATGAAATATTCTAGAAATTTCCCTGTCCAGTAAAGACAAGTTCTTCGCTGGTAGATTTTAAATTAGTTTTATATACTAACTTTTGGCATTTACTTCTGCAAAATTTTATTTATGACTTTTCTGTAAGGCAGCTTATGATGTCAGAATAATTTGTCCTTGGATAATTGTTTTATTCACATCTACACACACACACACACACACACACACATATATATAAGAGGTTTTCAGATGTGTATTTTACATCCAAAAATATAGAAAAATATCTGTATAATTCCTGATACCTCCATAGCCCTTAATTTACTGTAAAATCTGAGGAAAGGAAGATGGAAATACTACAATTATATTCTCTAGTCCTTTTCTTATTCTGGACCATGTTCTCCTACATGCCTTGTTTTCCTAAAATGAAACTACTTACATGCATATGTATGAATGACATATGAACTGCTTTCACTAACATATTCTTCCCTCATTTACTCAGCCATTATTGCACATCAAACTACTAATGCCATCAGTACACCACTCTTGTATATTCACATTGAGGGTAAATAAAATCTAGATGCCCAGAAATAATTTGCCCAGTAATTCACAGATTAAGCTGAGATGGAAGGGGATCATCTAATCCAACTACTGACCCTGTACAGGACAGCCCAACCATCACACCCTGTGCCTGGGAGCATTGTCCAAACACCTCTTAAACTTTGTCAGGCTGGTGCTGTGACCTCTTCCCTGGGGACCCTGTTCTTGTGCCCAACCATCCTCTAAGTGAAGAATCTTAGAATTTCTAATATCCAGCCTAAACCTCCTGTGACACAATTTCAGGCCATTCCCTCAGGTCCTGTCACTGGTCACCACAGAGAAGAGATCAATGTCTGCCCCTCCTCTTCCCCTCACAAGAAAAGGGACCTTCTGTACCCTGCTGTATATGGAATGAGGTCTCTCCTTATTCTTCCCTTCTCCAGTTGTGCAGACCAAGTGCCCTCAGCAGCTACCCCTCAAAGCCCTTCCTCATCCTGGCTGCCCTCCTTTGGGCACCCTACTATTACTTTGCAGGTGAAGTATAGTTTCACAAAAGATGAAAAAATACCTAAGACATTCCATATCCATTCATCCCACCAGAATACTCTATGTGGAATCCTGATGACAAAGTTCAGCAAGATCAACTCAGCTGTGTTTGCCAGCACAAACTACAGCACTTATGAACTGGAGAGAGGAAAACACAGGCACAGCCTGGCCTGGGGTTAAGGTTTAGTGTCTCCTTCAAGGAGTATCATCCTGACAGCTCTAAGTGATATTGGGAGCTCAGGCATAGCAAGACCTCGTGGAGGACAAGCAAAGGCAGCAGGGCAGCAGTCCCACTGCCTGCCATACCCTGGCCAGTCAGACTGCTCTGCTGTGTGCCCACAGACAGAACACTGGTCCAAAAGCCAAACTGCACTGCCAGCACGAGCAGGCAGGCAAGAGTGGCTTCTTACAGTGTGAAACACAACCCCCTACACCTGGGGCTTGCAGGGAGCTGAGAGGGACTGAACTGCCCCTCCCTGAACTGTCACTTGCAAGGCAGGACTGAAATGCACAGGTACAATCCATTCTTGCACACTGAAAGCTTTTTTTTCCAGATTTTTGTAGCATCTACTACCTTGTTGGTGACACTAAGAGAAAAGATAATGTCAGATCCTTATTGGTGGAAAAAAAAGAAACTTCTTTCCCTTGAAGAACACAGTAGCAAAAATAGAAAGTCACAAGGTTTTTGCTCTTTCACATGAAACAGAGCTTAGCAATCTCCATCCTCTGTCCCTTCATCCTCCTCTGCAGAAACCACTAGATGATTTTCATTAAAGGAAGGCAGTTAAACCCAGCTGCTCCCTTAAGGTGTACATAATCTCTCATACAAAAAAAGACCAGCAGTATTCTAGTTTAGCAGCATAATATAATGTTATGTACTTGCTCATCATTGTCTATAATCTACATGCTGTGAATAGTCTCTCAATAGAATAGATGTTTTCCTTTAAATGAGGACATTACTTCTATTATCTCTTTAGTGCACTTCCTTGTACAGAAATTTACTGTTTCAGTTATTTAGGATATAAACACTTACTAACAGTGTGTTGAATTCAATGATGTACTACTGTACTCATTAGCCCTGCTAAGCCTAGAAAGCATCACCATTTAAGCAAAGGTTATTTTCACCTAACCCCTAGGCAGAGGTCTCATTTGAGTGATCACAAACTGCATGAATTGCCCTTCTGAAGATTAATCTAATCCAGCTGTGATCGCTACAAGATGCCTCAGAGGAAGATCTCTGAAACCAGTAATGCACAGATAAAAAAAATTTGCCTTCAACATGACATCAAGTTCAAGACTGGGCTAAGTCTAAAATCAAAAGGATAAATATCACTCACAGTCTTTGCTACTACAATCAATTACAGAAAGTAAGAATAACAAAAATATATTTATTTAAGACATTCCATCCTTTCTCAAGCATTTCTTATGTTCAAAGCTATAATGATTTTGCTGGCAGGAGTACCACAATTTAGGTCCAATCTCTGGAAGAGGTCTCTCTTTTTAAAAATCTCTGATGCACACTTAATATTGCTCAATTCTTTATAAATTCAGTCTGCTTTGGTCCCTTCTGCAGTGAACTGACTAGGAACAGTAAACAGAAAAGTTTGTGCATGTTGCAATGTGTGGTTTGAATGTAAAGCTCATTTTCTAGCTTCTCCCATCAATGACAGAAGAATTTTTTATTAGTCTTTTATAATCTGCCTTGCTCCTTTCTGACTCTGAGATAGCCATGCTGGGCTGCTTTTCGCTGGGTTGGAGTTGATTTTCTTCACTGCAGCTGGTACGGGGCTGCGAGAGTTCAGCTACTGCAGTTCTTACACAGGACAGAGCCTTTTCCACTCTATCCCACCAGCTCTGTTCCTGGCAACACCTTATGGTGATGAACTACATTTTGATGATATGCTGGCTTTGGGGAAAGTATGCATTTATGGCTTTCTCCTCAAGTGCTGCTGTTGATTAAAGACAAAATCAGATTTGACAGGACAAGAGGATGGAGCTAGGTAGCAAACATGACTATTTATTATCTACCCCACACAGCCCACATTGAAACACAACTCTTCAGGCTAACACTTTACTTTCTTAGCCAACCTTTCCAACTTTTCCAAGCTCAAAAGAATGGTAAAATGAGTACAGCTTCATTTAATATAAAGGGATGTGTTATTCCTACTGACTGTCCATTCTCAAACCTGAAGGAGACAGATGTATGCAATTCTGTAAGCGATTGCTCTGCTTTCCTCTGTGCTTCACCCTTTTGTGCTCTCCCTGGGTGCACTTCTCCTCCTCCTCCTCCTTGCTGATTAAGTGCCAGCAGAAAGAAAATTCCAGGCTGAGCCTCCCCTATTATTCTCTGTCTGGCAGCAGAATGCTGGGAAAGCCCTGCTCAGAGGTGACCTCGCAGGCCAGCAGCAGCTCCTGGGCACACCTGAGAGCTTCCAGCACTTCTGCACTCAGACTCCAGTAAATCTGTTGTATTCCAGCAGAGATGCACAGACAGATAGAGGGGAAAGACTCTCAGACTTGGATTCTCCCATTCAAAGCATGGAGATACCTTGGTTTAACCAACACAACAGTGGCTGAAGACAATATGAGGGATTTTCTCCAGCATCCATCTTAGAACCAGTCACATATTCCCTGTTCAGTCTCCAAACAAACCAACCCCAAGAGACTAAAATTCAGTTCCTGTTACTTTTTCTTTTACAAGCAGCAGAGAAAGAACAGAATGTGAAGCCTCATGGAAAATCATGTTCTTGTAAGCTCCCCAGCTTTGGTCCAAATACTATCAAAGTAATAGTAGGTTTTGGAGGTGGTGTTTGGGGTTTTTTGTTCATTTGTTGGGTTTTTTAACAGAATTTTATGAAAAACAGTTAGAGTGCATATTTTCTATTCCCAGCCCAAAATGGATCAAACTGTGAAATAATTTTGTTAAATGCCTGTTTCCTTTTAAGAGATAGTGAATTTCTAAATAAAATCCATCACAGAAACAGAAGAAAAGATTAGGAATTTCTGTGTACTGAAAGTGATAGCTAGCATAAAGAATACAGAAAGAATTATTTTCAAGTTGCTTTTGTATGTTAACCAACCTGCTCAACACATAATACTATCACCTGTCAAACAAGTACAGTATTTTCCTATAAAGGAATAACAACTGCACCTCCATGGAAAATGCAAACCTGGAAGAGTAGTCAGTTTTAAACACAATATAAGGAAAGAATGAAGTGCAATCCCAACACAGGAGAGATACCATACAGTATCTGTATTGACCATGCATGTTTGCAATGCACACTTAGGCTCATTTGGCACAAAGAAGTAAAATAATTACAGCGAGGTCCCACAGAATTTACTAGTCAGTTTTCACCAGTAAAAAAAAAGTAGTTTTCATTCTAGTCTAGCTCAGAAGATTTAGGTCTCCTGTTGGTGAAGTATTTTCAATTATGTCAGAAAAGGACAGTGAGTGTTCCTTGGTTCCAGTTGACTCTCTCTCTCCCTATATATATATACACACATATAAAGTACTGTTTGGATAAAATCACTGTATGGCTGTTTATCTTCACTGATACACTAAACTGAGTTCAATTATTAAGAAAAAAACTCTATGAAAATCTGTAGTAAACAACCAGTGGATAAATGAGCTGTTGATACTTTGCTGAATTAATGAAAAGCCTTTTTCTTATTTTTATACTCTTGAATCAAGATTTAAAAAGTGACAAAAAATAAACCACTGTTCACGACTGGATAAATAAACTGTGCTCTCAAGAAACAGCAGAAGTCACTGGTAATAAGCTTTCATACTTCCATAACTATTTAATTGGGAACTCTCAAAAAACCTGAATCAGCTGTCAACACAGAAAAAACCTTAATTGTTTCTCTATACCTTGCTTCACAAGTTAGGAACACAGATACTCTATATTTTATGAAGGTCCCCAGGCACATATAAAGATTTCTGAGCACTAGCAGCTGTCAGCTCTTTAGTCACAAGGTGCTTCTTCACTGTAAATACCATGTCACTTAGAAATAATGGTAATGTAAATTGTAACCTGTACAGTAGAATAAAAAGTTTAAACCATTATTTGGCTGAGAACTTGTATTTATATTCTGAATGATGTTGCTACTAACAGGTTTCAGAAATGACAGAGATGCCAGCTTTAACTCTGCCTTTTTAATCTTACTTGGAGCACCATCAGTAGACCAATATATATGGCTTTGAGGTCTGAGAAAATAATTCACCTAAAATGAAGAGGTTCCCCAAAAAAATTGAACATTCTAAGCTGAGAACTGCATCAATTGAAAATGTTACATAAAAAATTCACATAAACTTCATGCCAAACTCAGAGAATGATGAAATTAAAATCATTTGAGCACTATAATTTTGGACTAAAAGATAAGTATCTTATAAACAGGTATCAAGGGAAGCAGATGAAACTCTTTGAGAAGTTTGCCTACAAATAACCACATTTTCTTTTATTTACCAATTGCCTTCATTATATTAAAAGATCAGGCAATATCTGTATTTATTTGACTGAATTATAAACTGCTTTCAGTTTTTCACTTTTAATCCTAACTACAGAATTAGCTATTTTCATTGGCCAGTCACTTGTATTATGAATGGATCTGCTGGCACCAATCCAGATGACTACTGGTGCTGAACTTTGCTGCAGACAAAACACACACCCTTAATACAGGGTTTTTTTCATTCTACCAATGACTATTGTTTGCACACTGCACATACAATCCCAGGCATACAAACACAGGGATGTGCCTTCCTGAAACAGCCCTGCAGAGCCACCAGCTGCACTGCTGGAGCTCACTACTTGTGCCAGGTGTGAGCAGCTGTGGAGGAAGAACTGTGATCTCCTCCCATGCACCTCTTTTCCTTCCCTGCCTTGCAGTGTTTTCCATGCAGTCACAACACGCTGCTATTTGACTTTGTTTTCCTGGTCCCTGTGTACCCATGTTGAACACCAAGATTTCAGCCTGTTGCACACAGCAGTGGTGCTGGCAGGCACAGGCTGTTCCAAGGTTCTCTTCCCACCTCAGCACCACAACTCCCCTTGGTTAAGGTAAACTGCTTCTCTATTTCAGCTACACTTCTCTCCGTTTCAATGGTTTAGAATTTCAGTAGCAGTGTTTTAATTTAGACTACTTTTCCCTTCTTGAATGAACAGAGAAGATCTGCGTTATGTGCCAGTAAACAGGTTATAGATTCTGTTTATTCAAACTTTCTGCTGTTTGGAACTACATCTTTGTTCTATAAAACTCCATTGGAACAATAGGGCCAGCTTTTGCACTTCTCTTGTCCCTTCCCTCTCACTTTTGAAGGACTGCCAGCACTGACTTTATTGGTTAATAATAGAGGGACATGCAAGTGTGCCAAAAAGTGCGTCAAGCTCCTACCATCACTTTGCATTATGTATAACAAGTGGCAGTGTGCAATTCCCTGAAGAGGAATTATCAAGATATCTCAATTAGAACAACAATTAGAACAAAATAATATTTTATGTATGGGAAAATGTTGACCCTGATTTTCCCAAACTGACTTTAAAAATAATTATTTTCCCCCATTAGATCAAATATTCTACACAAGAACCAGTTATAATTTAAAAAATACTGCACTTGTCTGTCACTTAGTTCTGCATTAAAAAAATTTCAGCCTAACCCCAAAATCTTTGTGAGGCATTATTTTTAAGAGATAATACAGCAAATACTACAAAATCAGACCAAAATTCACTTAGTTTGAAAGAGAGTTACTGTGCAGGCTGTGTTATTTGACTATTTTTAACACACACGTCATCTCAATTGCTAAGTGCCTTTACTTGCTTCATAAGTGCCTTGCAGATCAGGTGAAATGATAAATTCACATCTCACTGATAAAGGTCAAGTATGCCTAGGCAACATACGATTACATTATTATTTTTTTATTTATCATCATCATCATTATTATTTTTGAGTTTGCAGACTCCAATTATAGAACTCTTTGGATTTAGCAAGAGGGAGATTAGATTGGATTATTCATTAATCCTCCCACTAGTTCACACTTTTCAACCTCCCAACATTTTGCTAAGAAGCATTTTAGGCTAGTTCACATAATTCCCTCTTGGTTATATTGGAGTCACAAGCAGTTCTGAACCTAAAATGTTTGAAAGGGAGTATACAGTACGTAAGGACAGCACTGGAGAATAGGGATGGGAAAAAACCCTCTCCTCTCTGCTGCTTACAGGATGCCTCAGATGAGAGCTTGTCCATTCTGCTGCCAGACTCTTGTCCCATGATGTGAATACTGACAGCAGCACTGTCTGGTACTGCTGGACATCTCTTGCCTGTGGCCTTGCAGTCACTGTTTTATCAGAAAGATTAATTCTTAGTTCTTAATTACCGGTGTGATAGGGCACATGAGCTAAGCTGGCTGGTGGCTTCAGGTGGCTTAAGCCACCATGACAGCCTCTGGATACTCAGATTTATCCATCACTTTCAGACTGATGAACTCTGATTTGGCTGAGCATATTAAAGCTTGCTAGCAGTATTTAAATTTCAGATTTGTGGTTCTCAAAGGTATTTGCTTGTTCTATTTTCTTTTTTGTTATCTCTCTAAAGACTGCAGAACAGAGAACAGGCATACATGTCACAAAACTACCCTTGGATTTAAGTTCTTCAACTTACTTTTATAATGGGAACTGAACACAGAGTAAGTTTTATAGGACTTTGGGGTCTTTTTTGCATAGTTTCTTTTGTTTGTTAGTCTATTTTAAACTGGGAATTTGGGGAACAATGTGCATGGATACAGAATCGAGAGAATCATTTCATCCTTGAAAAGGAAAGCCTGAGGAAAGAACCCTCCATCCAAAAAAGTGAAGAATCCAAAAGTTTCCAAGGATTTTTGACCTGGAAAGTCACAGCAGAAATCTATAGCTAAAATAATCAGAAGTGTACAGTTGAGATTAGCTGTGGTCCTCTAAATTATTTTAGGGATAACTTTAGAAGTCCAAAGCAAGAGCAAATAAAATTCAAATATGTTCTCTGTAGGGGAAAAAGATACTTCTTTAGTTTAAATAATTTTTTGGTAAAAATCAAGCACCGAACTAATGATATTCCTATTGATCCTTTTTAATATCATTTATATGTAAAAACATGTTTGAAAATGAGCTTGGAAGTGGAGTTGTTTTCCGAATTAAATGTAGGATAACATGCATAGAAAGCACGGAGCACAGGCTCACCCAGGTAAATGTTGCCTTGCCCATGTGCACATCTGAACTGCCAGGGGGCTTTGCAGGCTGGGGCTGCAGTGGCTGTGCCTCCACCTCACACGGTTCCCTGCACCAGTCACATCCAGCCACAATTAGTAAAGCCTGACTTGAGACCACTGGTAGCAGAAAACTTGTGAACAGGAAACTGGAACGAGCACCATGAGGCATATGGGTTCTTCTAACTAACCTGCTGGAGCTAAAGGAAAATGAGAAAAACATTGCTATTTGTTTTCCATTTCACCTAAAATTGTGGGGTTTAATTTTTGACCTATTTTACAATACTTGCCTCTTCAGAGTTCCACTACAGGCACAACACACAGCAAAATGGGTGATACTGTTCAAAACTTGTTTCCATTGCAGACTAATGCCACTGCTTTTTTTTAAATCAGCTTTTAACATTCCTGTTATCAGGAAATGCCCTTTTCAGAGGGGAAAAAGAAACCTACACCAGCCTGCTGTTATGAATGCCTCAAGCCTTCAAAATTAGCAGTGAGAATCCAGTGGATACTGTATACTCTCATCTTAAGAGCAGATGTGGCACTGTATAGTTTTGGTATTAAGTACTGTCAAGGTTCTTTTCAAGCAAAGAACTATTTATCTACTTAACACAGAACATAACCAACTTTTGTAAGTTTCATATATTACATTTATTTCAAAATGCTTGGCATTATTAATCCTTTTTATATTGTTAATATAAAGATTCTGCTTCAAAACCCCAGAAAGTTTATTTTTTTCCTCTCTTTTTTGCATTGCATGCACTGATGAACTAGCCTGCTCAGCAAGCATTTAACAGATTAGACACTTGAACATGGTTTCAGGCAATGCTCTCTCATGTTTCTGCGTATTGCCTGATAAACACTTCAAAGTAAACCGCTCATAAATATGAAATGAAAAGCCAAGAAGTCGTTATGCACAGCTTTGAGATACAAATCTCTTTATTCCCCTCTGAAGTGGAATTTGATTGACATAATGAGTCATAGATCCTGTCCAGGGACACACTTGCCTTATCCCCTTTTCCTCAGGAGACAGGGAGTCTTTAAAGAAATCCACTTCAGAACTTTCTGACAGACAGCTCCAGGAAAGTTGAACACTACACAAATGTATTATTTTGTATTAATACCTACCTTAACAACTGTGACATGTGTCAAAGATCAACTCCAAAGCCCCAACATCTAACCCTGTTACAGGAGGCCAAATCTGAGACGTGCATTCTATCTCATTATCATGGACACAGTGACACAGGGCCACAAAGAAGAGTGCCCAGAGCCACAAGGGCTCGTGCTTAGCTGGGCTCTGTCCTGTGCTCATCCCCAGGGCCCCTCTGTGAGCCTGGGCTGCAGCAGATCCATCCCCATCCAGGCAGAACAGCTGTGTCCTGGTTGAGCTTCCCTTCCCTTCCCTTCCCTTCCCTTCCCTTCAAGGGGCTGCAGTGGAGCTGCACCTCCTGCAGTGCTGGCACAGCCCCTCCTGCCCAGCTCTGTCCCCTGGACATGTCACACCCTGCGGCCAGAGCAGAGGGGGCTGCCAGGGATGCTCCCACCCGAGGAGTTCCACATTGCTGTGACCCTCATTAGAAGGCAGATTTATCAGGTACAGACCCCCACAGTCATTTCCTACAGTTCACAGGTCCGTGCTGTGAAGGAAATTAAGACTTTCATGTGAGAAGGAGCAGTTAAAACCATCTAGCCTGAAAAACCTCTGAAATGCTAATTTGGATATTGCTGTTAATAAATGATACCCATATGAAAATGAAAAAAACTATGTAATTGTTGGTCATTGCTATTCCACAAAATGCCTATTCCAGTAAGAGTCAAGCTTTAAGCCACCACAGTGAAAATGCTGATCAGTAGTGCCATAAACAAAATTACAGTGCAATAAATTGCTACCCTACAATGTTATATTCACAACCTGCATTTGTAGTATTTGTGGAAGTTTTTAGAAGGAATCCAGAAAATATCTGCCTTAATTAAGATGCAACTTCTGGCACTTGATTTGCTAGCCATGCTGTATGCATTAAATTATCCATCGTTACTGGCTTTTGTTAGTTTCTACTTTCTATGAAATAATCATACATAAAGTATACAAGATCCACCACTCACAACTTGGCTTTCTTTTGTTAGTGGTAGTGCTATTATTTGTGTTATACATGAGCCATTCACAAGATTTTTACAATAACACATACATCATTAAGATTTAAAAGGCAACAGTAAAAAGTTAGATTAATTTGTGGTGTTCAAAATGCACTCAATTTTTTTATTTTATTTTGCCAATAAAAATGAAAGGCTAATATCTACAAAAAGCACACAGTAAAACAATGAAATGGAGAGAAAGCTAACTATTATGAGGACTGAATTCATATTACATGTAAATAATGAAACATTAAAGTCTAATTTTGCAACAAAAGGCTGAAAGGGAGATTTAGAAGCTTAAGATTATGGAAAAACCACAATGTGGTATTGCCCTCCATCTACAAAGAACATTTCTGCCTCTTCTCAGTCCTCAGTCACTGAGATTACTCAGACATTTTTTTCCCTCTGAAATGTTTCTTGTTAAAAACTTTTACTGTTGTTACTTACTGTCTGCAAATTGCAAACACGTTTTGACCCTGCTATATTGCAAGCACTCTTCCTTCTCAGACATGTTAATGGCCTGCCCTGGCTTCTCTAATCACTGGTAAGCAATAAAAATTTACATCAAAATTAAACATGAATGGCAACAAATATCGAGCAAAATAGGCAAGTGCTTGAAAAAGCCCAGAACTAAATCGAAGCTTATGACTATAAGCAGGCATCTTCCATTTTGCAATTTTTGATTATGGATTGCCCTATGTGAATTACAAATTTTTGCCCAAATTGCAACTTTTTGTAACTGTTTTGAATATTTGTGAAGAATCATTGCCATACACAGAACTAGGGAATTATGGCCATGTACCTTGGCATATATCTGAAAAAACTGTCACACCCAAGTTAATTTTAACACATGTATTATTCCAGTGTAGTGCTGATTGCCAAATGAAAGGCAAATAAGGCATCTAAAATATTCTGGATTATTCAGTCTTCACAAGACTTCTGCAGCACTCACAATTCCTACACAATCAATACATTACACATACCAGTAAAATTACTTCAAAAATGAACTAACGCCTAAATTTTTTTATGATAACTATCTTAGAATAAAGCATGTTTCTATAAACTAATGTTGTTTTAAGAGATTACACCACAGTTCCTGAGCTTTCATTACAAGATGTGACATGTTTGGATAGGGCTTCAGGCAGCATTAGGTATTCTGATGAGGCGAACAAGCACAGCTGCCACTCACACCCTTGGCCCTGTCAGTCACTTCAGCACACTGAAACCAAGTTGTCGCTGGGAAAGGAGCTCCTCAGAGATCTGCAATTGCTGCTTGACCTGCAGCTGAAAAGCAAGTGCTTTGCTCACTACATCTATTAGCCCTTTGACTTCATTCATTCATTCATTCATTAGGTATTCACATAAATATATTGCTAAAGTAAGTGATTAATTCAATTTCTTTGGTGAGAGTGCTAAATTCTTGAAGCCTCTAGAATGACTATCCATAGAGGTTCCAAAACATAACTGGTTATCTATCATTTGTAGTTAGAAATCTGGCAAGGGCCATTAAGTTGTTGTTTGTTTTACTTTTTCCCTCTTCAACTTCTCTCCAAGAATAACCTTTTCTTGCTGCACCATAATTTCATGCAACAGAGACACTAAACCAATCATCATCTCTATCCATTTTTATTCAGTCATTTTTGTGCTGGAAGCCTGTTCAACAAATCAACATCTTTCCATTTCTTTTCTGTGCTTCCCAGGTTTGACATCACCACAGCAGCTGAAACAACAGCTTACTGTTCTCCTAAAGGAACAAGGCTTCCCTTAAACACTGCAGGAGTTAGACAACATCAAAGAGAGGAAGAAACCCCAGAACACTTTTGCACACACTGGTGAATTCTCCCCTCCGTTGCTGGACAGAACCAACAGATTTTTAAAATTGTCTAAGATGTCAGTGTGTAACAAAGAGTCTGGAAAGCATTCTGATAAAAACAATGGGAATCTGACCTGACAGTCCATTGCTTTTACATGAAAAATGCCATCTTTTTTCCCTCTGTATTACATTCTGATTATTTCCTTCTGATCTATTACATCTTTGCATCTTCTGATCCAAGTACAGCACTGTGATGAAAACACTGTCCAAAGCAAGTGTCCAAACTAGAACCAGAAGTTCCCTTCCAATCATGCTGACAATTTTCTTCATTTGTAACCACCTAGAGAACATATATAGTCAGTTTTGTAAATGAGGATTGTGTTAATGAAACAAGGTCCTCATAGCTGGACATAATGGAGTAAAGGAACCCAAATTTTGGGAACATCTACAAAGTTTTGGGAACATCTTGCCTGCTTAAGTCTCATTCTGAGAAAAGAAGGAATACCTTTACAAGTATTTATAATCATTATAATCAATTCTAGCTTTGCATGCTGGAACAGTTGTAAGAGATAGGCCCTATCTGCTGGTTCACTCATCTCAGTTGCCTTCAGCTTTGGTTCTAAACACCAAAAATATACACAAAAATGCCAATAAACCCCACAGAACTCTGCAAAATATGCAAAGGGGAGTGTTTCACTTTTGAAGGTGCTGGTAATGCTGACATTCATTTTCAGTGCACACAGAACAGTTGCAGCTGAGTCCTAAGAAATGAGCAAGAGCATTTTCAACTCATGCATATGCTTATACTTACAAACAAATTCTTCCTATTTATGCCAATTGCTAAAAATTATTAACTTAGCTAAAAATTTCTGATAAAAAGTCAAACATTCAACAATGTTGTAAGTCCAAGCTTATTTGAAAGTTAGGATTTGAAAGGATATGTTTTTTAAGTAAAGCTAAAAAAAAAAAAAGCAAATGTAGGTAACTATATATATTTCTTTGACTGCCATTTTCAACAGTGACACACATTTTCTGGTAGCCTCAGCTCAGGAAACAATTAGTTTTGGACAGAAGAAGCTTCCTTGGAGGAGCTGCACTGCACAGCTGTCTGAGCAATGGCCAACAACAAGCTCCCCATCACTCGAAGGCTGCCTTCTGACAGCCTGCATTTCAGTGATGGAAAGCATGATCCTTCCTACACAGTATGCACTGCACTATGCATTTAGTCCTTGGAGAGCTTTCAGAATGAAAAGACCATAATTATTACTACCATCATTATTATTAATGAAAAATACACATGTAAAATTAGGTTTCAAACACAGTGTTTTATAGCCCCTATTTGTCTCTGTGGACACACGCCATAATGGCTTTAACAGACCTTTAACACTCACTGACTAATTAATCTTTACACTCAGGACCCAGCACTGAGTTTTATTCAGTAAGGAGCAGAAAATAGCATCTGTGGATTGGGCTTGCAAGGTCCACTGCATGAATAAATTGACAGGCTACAGGAAGAGTTGGCATTAAACAGCTCCTCTCCTCCCCTCAGTACTCCTGTAAGAGCCTTCACCAGCCACTGAAGCTTCTCTTCACAAACTCCTCACATACAATTTATTTTTATTTCCTGAAGTGACTCTTTTCAACCTTACAGGGACTCAGTCTTCCAAATACATTGACATTGATAGGAAAAAATATTACAGGGACTAGATATCACTTTAAAATAGAACTGCATTTCCTACACAACCAAAGTATGCATCAGAAAATTCAGTTTGACTATGGAGAGCACAAACGAACCATACAAATTAATAGACCTCAGCAATTTGTCAGAAAAACCTTTAGGCTTCCATTTCTAACTCAGATAGGTTCTAAATATGAAAAAGCACAGGGAAAATATTCTGCAAAAAGAAAGCACAAAGAGAAAATATACCACACGATTTCTTAATAGAATAAATTCAATCTTTGCTCCTCTTAAAAGAATTTTAAAGGTATTGTAAAAGAACAAGCACATAGGGGTAAATTTCCCTCAGCTCATTTGCATGGTACAGTTATAGTCAATATAGCATACCCAGAGTCCTGCCTTACTTTAGCTGTAAAGCCAGGCAAGCAGAACACCATCTTCAGTTACAAAAAATGAAGTATTATGTGTTTACCAGTCAAGCCTCAGTGGTAGAGATTTCATCAAATCTTGGAATTATCAAGTATTCTGATTTTTTTTACAATATAGGTAAATCCTGGTAACACAATGAAATTCCAGATCTCTTTCATTCTATGAAGCTAACTTCAAGAATAGCTTAATCCATTTCTTCTATAGGTAAAATGACATTAGGAACCAAGTCTTGTGAGCTGCAGCACAGTAAGCAGCACTCATTTTGAGAGTCAAAAAAACCTCCCTAGGCTGTTGCTTTAGCCAGAAAGGTCACAGATCAGTTATGGGGTATTTCTTACAACAAAGCATTTATTTCTCTGTATGCCTGTAGAGATAATACTTGTCAGATTAGGTCTTTTTCTTTGGAATTTCTCACCACTGGTTCAGCGAGTCTGTGTTTCCCAGCAGAGGGCTATTAATTAAGGTCCAGTAGGACTCAAATCTGAGCTTATTAACGGTTGGATGGACCCAAGTAAAAACACATCTGCTCCCACACCTCAACCTCCTCTCCTTACTCCCCTTGTTTTTCCTCACTTGTTGAAGCACATTTTCAGTTTCCCACCATAAATTCCACAAAATCCTCCCTATCAATGAGCCATATCCTACTCTCAAGCCACCTCTAAGTGATTTCTCAAGCTTAAAGAAAGGACAGGGAGGTGAATCAACTAGGAAACAAAATCCTCATCTGCCAGCATTTGATCAGTTACAGCTTATGGTTTTATCTCCCCAAACATTTTCCCATTATAAAAAAAAAAGAAGGCTTGCAATGCTCTATGTATCAGTACATGTAAAAAAATACTTCAGCATTTAATAGGATTTTATAGGGACTCAGCTTTGTGAATTATAGTCATATAAAAAAAATCTGAAGTAATTTCTATTTGATTTGAATCCATTTACGTATGACAATATCTGCTATAACCTGACAGGAACAGTCCAGCTGAAATTGCAAGGACATGAAACCAGGAGTTGGCTCCCTTCCTACTTAACCTGCAATCCTCTCAAAGTGGGGGAGCAAAGTTACCCAGCACTGTGTAAACCTTGCCTCCTGCTTTAGAATTAAAAGAAACCCTGGAATGAAGAAATATCCATAGATTAATTTTTTACTCAGATTAACCATTTACTCAAAGGTGCCATTTAGCTGAATTCTAAAGCAGTAAAGCAGCAGCACATTATGCATCCATTTTAAAGCATGGGCAGAAACAGTCCCTTTGTGAACAGCTACATCACATTCATCAGGACTGAAACAGCCCTTGCCCTGCACAGCAGAAAACTAAACACAAGGAAAACACAATTCCACCATAAACAATGCAGGAAAAAAACAGATATGTAATTCCAGTCTTTTGGTCCAGTTCAGCAGAAACATAAAAAATGAGCCATAACATAGTATTTATATGATCCCACATATAATGAAGGGGATGGTTCAAGACAGAAAAGGGAGGGAGGTCCGTATTAAACCATAAACTTGACTTCTGCACCCTCCTACCACAGCCTGAGCTTCCCTGGGACACAGTTTCCTGGCTGGGGAAGAACAAGCCTAATGGCTGCTATGAACCTACAACTGCATTACACGCAGTCCTAAGTGATGTAGAACTGGATCAGATGTACCTTGATTCCTTCTGCTTCATGTACAGGAACTGAAAAGAGGCAGTGACCCTTTGACCAAAATTTGTTAATGGCACCTCCAAACTGAAAGAGTAACAAGCTTTTTTTTCAGGCTAGAAGAGAAATTATTGGTAAATTACAATGTAATGGGCATGACAAAGAAGTTGGCTTAGATTTCTTGGTTTTGTTATATACGTTCTGAATTAAAAATAAAGTTATCAGATGTCATATAAAATGTGTCAGAACATATACCCTTCCTAGAGCACTGCCATTAAGGTGATTACATACTGGACATTTAGTTACTCAGAATATATTTAATTATTATTTGCAAGCCCCTGAACAAATATTTGCCCCCATGCTGTGACACCAATGTTCTGAAGCTGAACATCATTTGCAGCCATGACTGTTCCTGGGAACGGGAGCCTGACTTCTGCTGGGATTGTGCATGGAATGGCTGCTTTGTAATGCCTGACAGCTGGTATCTTTATAAACCTGAATTATCTGTGTTTGTGTCTGGGAAAGAATTTAACTGCACAAACTCCAAAAAGTTAAAAAGTGAAGATTAATCTACTAAGTATACCTACAGAAATGCCAATTTTTAGAAATGTAATAGCTTTTACTTCAATGTAATGGTTTCCAAAAATCAACTAATGAAACTGAAGTAAGGTCGCTAAAATAACGAATAAGAGTGAATTAACACAGTTTAACTACTATTTTAAACCCATATGATTTTTTTCCTCAGTGTCTTCATTTAGATACACCTATACTTGAATTTTCCTGGTGGCACTGATAATTACAAGCACTGTGCCCATGTAAAAGATTCCAACTTTTAAGAACCTATGTTTAAATTAATTGGATTATGTATGAATGGGTTTGTTTTGTTTAACCATGAACATTTCAAATTACCTGGATTTTAAAATACTTCTTGTATGCATTTTTTCTAAACCTCCATGAATTCTAAAGACTTTATCCTGTCCTGCAGAGTTACCTGAGGATAACTCATATTTTGTTGCATTCTTAATATAAATGGAAGGATAAGGAAACTCCTCTCACAGACAGATCAGGCTGGCCACCACACATATAACCCATACATGCATCTTTAGCACATATTTACTCTAAATCATGCTTTTTGAATATGCTGAAGTATCACACAGAGAAGAGATTCCTACCATTACCCTCTGTGTTACAGATCAGAAGAGAGGATTATTGACCAAAGGACCACAACAAAATCAAACCTTGTATTTTCACTTTACATTTTAAATCAAGGTTGGCTCCGTAACTTTCTAAAAGGAATGTTTATTTTTGACAGGTAGATGTACTCTGAATTTCAGAAAACCAGAAATGCGTCATTACGGTTTTGGTTTTTTTTAATGCAATGACAGATTTACAGCGCTTAGAAGGATATTATAATCTGAATAAACCCATCTAGAAGACTTAGCTACTTTTTTTTTTTTTTTTTTNCTGGGTTTCTTCTCCTTCCTTTTTTTTTTTTTTTTTTTGCTAAACACTATAAAAATTGCTCATGGGACTGCAAAATATACTGGTACAAGCAATCTAAGAAAGAATCAAGTGACCGCAACAGCACACTCCAAACACAATTTTTCTTGTGCACTTGAACCATGAAGGAACTTATTGACTATTACAACAAAAATTCCTCTGATACAGAGCAAGACTGGCTGAAAATCTTGTGCTAGACCTTCCCAGTGTGAAGGAGCCATATGCATGTCATGGTGAACATGGGCTCTTTCCTTTCCTTGTGAAACAAGGAGATCCATGCACTGCTCAGGGGCTGCACTTCACCTGTGGCCTTTTCCCAATGGAAAACTGATTTATAATTAGACCTCCTGGCACCACAGGACACTCCAAGTAAGACAGCACCACTGTCATGAAACCTGTGGTCAATTTTCGCAGTAACACTCTGAGGATCAATAAAAAATTCTGTCTCTGAACAGAGAGGAAAGGATCCTCCATAGTGAATCCTGGGTTTAGCCCACAAGGCAAAGTCTCCAAACATGCTCAGGCAAATACTATTGACATTTTTCTAGGAGTCACCCTAGGGAGATAATAAACCTGAACTCACGATGAAAGACATGGTTATCACTGACTTCTGAGATGTAACTCAGAGTTAGATGACTCACTCCTAAAAATCTGTGCAAATTCAGCTCACTTTTCCTCTTCTCCCCTTCTCCCATTTATTTCACAGCTCATATCCAAGGTGTGAGAGCCCCCACTGAGCCTCCATTATTGTCTCTCTTGATGCCTACCTCTCCCATTTATTTGACTGTCTTTTGTTCTCCCCAATCCAGCAGTTTCAGACATCTTTATTAAATAAATTATATTAATAAAGCCGCTTGAACAGGAGTAATTCCTATGTTAATAAAACTCAGTAAAAGAATATCTTTGACTTCACCTTTGTATTTTTTAATTCTATTTTGCAACAACAAATAAAGCACTCTAATCTTTATTTTTCAGAATTATTATTACAGTTTTTGTGATGGATAAAAGCAATATGTATTTTCCAGAAACACCAGAAAATTAGATGAAAACAAGACACATGGAATTAACTGAAATGGAACTCTCCCTTTTGATGGATGGCTTGAAGTCTCACTAATTAGAGAAGTTTGCAAAATAATTTCTGATTAGTTAAGAATACATGCTACACAGGCAACAGAAAGCAAATGGAAAAATCAACAGCGGAAATATAAGCTAATATAGATAAAAATGGATTACTAATCCAAGTGCAAAGAGTTTTTTGCCTTTTTCAGCTCACAATGTTATTCATGCCCCTGAGCAAGTCACTTAATCTTTTTTCTCATGCACTTTGTCTGTAAAATGGGAATGAAACAACATCATTTATCCCACTGGTGTAATATGTGAGTTAGAGAAAGACAAAAAAATAACAAAATCCAAACATCTCAATTATTTAAATAGGATTTGGTACATCAGAATGACATTTATAATCTTAGCTTTTGTACTCTTCAGGTAAAAAAACCCCATTAATTACTTAAAATCTATACATTTTTCATTCTTAAGCGTTTCACCTGTGTCTTCTTCCATTTTATATCATTTTTAGCTACATAAAAGATGAAGTAGAGGCATTTCAAGTTGTTTTTCTTAGACTTTAAATCTTGGGTAACTTCTCATTTACCACCTTTCACCACAAATTAATATGCACATCAAGACAAGTTCATTATCATTTAGAGGCCTGTTAAATAGATGAAAAAAGAATTGCATCTTAAAGTGCCCTGGATTATCTACTGGTATTCAGTGCTGAATAATTTTATAATCCATAATAATCAGTTTGCTTTTCTTCCTTTCTAATCGAAAAGCTCTGAAAGTAAAATTTATTTTCTTAGTAAATAAATGCTCATTGTCAGAAACTACAATAACATTTGCTTTCTGAAGGTAAGAACAATGTCTGTATAAAATAAATAGAAAATGCAATTAAATACACAGAACTATGATTTGTATATATATGACACTATCTAGAAGAATAAAATATTACATTCTTATGGAAGAAATAAAGCCAAGCTCAGCATGTGCTTTCCTGCTGATGTGAAATTTCACTTCCCATTAGGAAAATGACATTTGCTTTTACACAGCCCTGATACAGGAGAACTGAAAAGTGAGAAGAGAATTCAAATCCATAAGAAATACGGGTGGCCAAACAGACCCAAAATCATTGTAATCAAGCATTAATGATGTCATCATGAAAATGCTAAAAAATAAAGTGACAACTTTATAATGAGAACTCAGCTATACTGTGGCTATTAATTATTTAGGGTTAATTATTAGAAGGAAAAAGAATTAAAATAGGCACTATGCCCTTAATCAGCAGAGCACTTCAAGTTCCAGTCTCTCGGAGTTCAGTCACACACATGACAAATACAGACTGTGGGAAAAAAAAAGAAAATTTAGGTGAGGAAAAATGACACCACAAGCACAATTCCAAATTCATCCAGGGCTGTGCAAACACTGCCTGGTGTGTTCAGAATGGCCTGAGCTTGAGAAGAGCAGGGAATAAAGCACCACACACTCTGCCTCCAATAAACTCAGGTACCTTGGTACCCTTGTCTTTTATATCTCAGTATTAATTTAGATAAGAGCTCATTCCAAAAGTTCTGTTAATGCTTTCTCTTCTTGCTGTTTCTGCCCAGAGTTAGCACCCTAAACCCCACACTGACACCTTTTTTCATTAGCCTCTTTCAGCATTGTTCCTGGCCAGCCTTGTTCATCTCTTTGTCTTGGTAACTCTCTTCCACATCAATCCTCATATCTGAACATTTACTTTACCTTTTCAACACGGAAGATACTGTCACTTCTACAAAATTCACTAGATGTACTTTTTTTTCTGTGATTTTACAAGTCTTTATTTACCAGTATCATTCTGCACAGGTCAGAAGTCTTTAAGAAAGGACTACTCAGATTAAAAAAATCAGATAAAAAGATGTAATTGAATAGTGAATATAGAGAGAAAGAAAGGAAAAAAACCCACAAATGTATTCAAAATATTTTGCCAAGATCCTTGTAAAGAATTCATTGAGAGAAAAAAAAAATACAAAATTTGACAGACACACTCTACCACCTGCATATCCAAAAATATCTATGGATTTCAGCAGAAATATAAAACTTTGAGCATAACAGTCTCCTTGACAGTAAGACAAGAAGCCACTTTCCACAAGTGCCCTCTCTCCCCTCATTTGCATTTCAGATTATGCAGTATGTTATTTTACAACCTGGAGTCATAAGAAATTTAAGATAGTCCGTACGGAAATGTTTTTAAGTGGAACGGGAGGAAGTTAAATGATAAGAAATCACAGTTTGCCCTCCTATGCAACAGGGTCTACTTCGTCCTTTAGCTGCTCACTCTGTTAAAAGATTTCCTTTGGTTCTTTCACGGGGAAGTTCGTGGCTGCCAAAGACCAAGTGCAGAACCAAACCACAGAACTCTGTGGTTTGAGCTGCTGACAACAGAAAAATACCTTTTAGGAAAAAGGCTGCAGAAAGGTAAAGTTTGTGCAGAGATTTAGCCCAACTTCACCCTCTGTCTTGAAAGCCAAAGTGATAAAGGGCTTTGAGAGCCATCATCTCTGTAAAATGTTCTCTTACAAGAACAAACAATAAATGAAGTACTTTAGTTATCTTCTTACATGTGAACAAGACAAATTTCAGCCACACAACTTGGCTTTTTTTTTTTTTTCCCCAGGAATATTGCAGAGCATTAAGTAAATTACACTGCTGGTCTAAATGTAGTAAACATGAGGTACAATACATCTTGTTTTAAGAAAAGCATATTTGCTATTCACTGATGCCACCAATAACTTTGAGTCTGTTTCCTTGCTAAGTAGTCATACGACCTCCAGAGACATAGATTTTAATTTCTATTTTGAAAACAGTACCATAAACGTGTCCAGGAGCTGAATTTATTTAATCATTTGTGGAAATTTACTGTGCATTTCTGTAATAGCATTTTTTGATATGCAACCATAACTCCTCTCTTGAAGCACAATATTTCCATCACCTGAGGAGGATCTAAAGTAAATCTCTATCAGTTGGAGCCATTTATTTGTTTGCAGCAAACAGAAGTAAACAAGCTTTTCCCATGCCTGACAAATATACTAAGAACTGTACTTCCGTTACTGTCTGAAATGGTCACTCCCTCTTTTTATCTGAATAGAAAGGCTGCCAGAGAAGCTGTGGTTCCCTTCCATGGAAATTTCCAAGGCTGGGCTGGATGGAGTCTGAGCACCCTGGTCTGGTGGAAGATGTCTGTGCCCATGGCAGGGGGCTTGGAACGAGATGGTTTTGCTGTCCCCTCCAACCCAAACCATTCTATGAAAAGGAATATGAACTTCACCTGCTCCAAATATAGCTTAAGCAATCAGGATGAAAAAAACATGATGCTGGGCTAATTAAAATAATTTAAATTAATTTTAAATTAAATTAGAATTCAAGACCATGATATAATAAGAAAATTCATAATTTTCAGGGAAAAAAATTGAATCCAAATTAAATCCCTGTTCTCCACTACTCCACAGCTGAGCAAATGGATACTTTAGACTCAATAACTGAATCAGTGCTATTAAACAATAAAACATTTGTATATTTGTTTATTTTAAACACAATGTTACATCTGTAAAAAATTACCTCATAATTTAAGGTTTCTTTATTCTGTCAAGTCATTCTATGTATTCCAAGTTCTTCCTTTGCCTTCTTATTCTATAGATCATCAGCACGTCTTAAAATACCAAAGTTTCTGTTTTATAAATATCACACCTGTATGGTTAAGAGGATAAATTGCCACACTTCTGAAATAGTTTCTGAGATAGTATTCAGTTTAATGAAATGTAAGATCCTCAGGAGTAAAGGAGATACTGGAGAAAAACTAGATAAATTCTATTCCATTAAGCTTTTGTAAGCTGTAGACATAATGAGAAAAGAGAGAGATCAAGAAAAATTCGCTCGAAAACAATACTTCAGAGGAATTTTGTTCTGCTCATGTAGGGATGGCCACAAAAAACACCACAGAGCAAACCCTATGTGGGATAGATACACTGGGATCGAGGTCTAATATTGTTATGCTGTCAAAGAAATGAAGGAAGAAGATGAATTTAAGAGACTGAAATTAAGATGGAGGAGTCTGTCATGCAATAACAGCTTATAAGAGTTACAAACCTGACATATAAACATAAAAAGCAAAGCTGATATATTTGATAACCACAAAGGCAGCTTATTCCAAATGTACTCTCAATTAAAGTCATTCTGCATTACACAAAACACAAAAACCCGTTCAGGGGAGTGCAGTATCCCGACATCATCTCCGTTTTTGCATTGTCAGCCTCCCCAATACTCCTCCAAACACCTCTGGGAAGAGAAGGCAGTTTGCCCTATTCCAGCACCCTGCACAGCAACATGGAACACAGCACAGCAGCTCCCTGTGCTCTGAACATCACCGTGGAAGCTCAAGGTGTTTTTTGAGGGTGAATGCTACAACTCCAGCTAAGCCTCAGCTGTGTGGCACCACCTCTCAAAACAAGCAGCTGTGGGCAGTGGGCTCTTCCAAACAGACCTGGTATGTTAAACCAGCACCTCATTTGTGTTGCTCTGTGGCAGCTGCCCCAGAAATGCCAGTAACAAAAGCTTCATTACGCTGTGGTAATAGAAAAAACAAGCACAAAGGTTCATTTTACTTCAGAAATAGTAAAGAAATGGGCAAACACGAAGGAGAGATTGTTGCACTGAGTCAACAAGAGAGACTTACATAACTGAAGTACTGAAGACATCTAAACCCAAAATCTGTTGTGTACACAGTGATTTCAGAGAGCAAATAACATTTCAGTTTTCTGTGCTGTGTTCTTGTTGAATTGTCCACACTTGAGCAATCCTAAATACAAGTGCAGGATTTTAGTCCATATATAACACTAGGTAATATATATTTTCAAGTCCCTCAAAATTAATGTTCTTTCTTCTAATTAGACTTCTACTGGATCTGTAGGCAGTCTTATAAACCACTTTAACCTTATTTTAATTTTTCATTATGAAAATTGTAAGTATTCATTAACTTTGGAAGACATGGCATTACAGCTGTGATATATCATTTTCATATTATTAACAATCTACTTTATAAATTCAGTGCTTGAAGCACATACTGGTATTAATGCCTTACGAGTTTTACTTTTGTATGAATTTAGAAACCATCTGAATAGGAGCACACACACTAAGTTGCCTAGTCATACACAAAATTTTATTTGCTGTCATGGTTTTAATATTAGTGTCAAAATATATTTGCATCAAGTTTAGCAGACACGCTAGAAACTAAACCCCATCCCCCCAAAAAGACAAACTGTGTAACTAATACCACTCTTTCCACCTCTCTAACTCTTTGGTAAGATTACTTAAGCAAGAATTAAGTCCAGATTATCACTTTTTGTGTAGTAAACTGTTAGCATATTGTAAAAAAAATAGTCAAAGGTAATATTTTCCCCATAGAGAGACTAAGTATCATTTTAGCTTTTCTTCAATATCATTCAAATGCCTATCTCAAGGACAGAAAAACTACAAAAGAAAATCAGATATTGCTATGAAGTCAAATTGACTACCATCTATAAAAAGCTTTCTGGTACTCTAACTACATAATGTGAAAAATTATTATTATATTTATAATATTTAATATATCATCATAAACTGCCATCCTTAAACATAGTGCTCTACAGGAAATAATTTTAAAAAGTGAATATAGAGTTCTAGACCAGCTAGCACAGAGTGGCCATTTGCTTGAAGGAATAACATTTATGTAATTTGTTTTTTTTTTGTTTTTTTNTCTGGCCTAAGTAGCAAAACCTGAAATACTGATAATTTTTACTTCAGTATTTAATCAAATGGAGTTGATTAATGTATTTGAGAAGACAAAGTAGTACTGAACTGAACTGAGTCATCTGCAACCGAGCCTTTACCATTTCATACAATCAAATATGATTATGAATATCAATTTCATAATCAAAATTTCCACTTGTTTCCACAGACAGCAGACAATTTGCTCACTTCTAGGCAAAAACTGACCACAGGCTATTCTGTGGTTTTCCCACGGAATAGTGGGAAAAAATGTTATCCAGATGCTCAAATTTCCTTAGCATTAGACATTTCTTTATATTCTACAAGTGCTGGTGGAACTGCAAAACAAAACCCCTCAGCTGCAGTGCTCAGTGCCATCCCCTTGTACAAGAAAATTTCTGAAAGGTTTAGGTGACACATAAATACTTTGGAAAAACAGGCCAAGAGAAGAAACACAGCAAACAGCAAATACTAATATTCCAAATTTAAGAGTGGATAAATGAAGCAATAAGGAAATAATGAAGATGAGAGTGATGGCTAGGTAGCTAAAAGATGTCTAACAATACTAGGATTGGCAAGGCATACCTGGGCTCAAAACATGGACAGGAGTGATGCTAGGAATAAAACAGATAGACACTGGTAAGTTCTTCCAAACAAATTGCTTTTTTAAGCTGAGGAAGAATCTTGCATGGCAATCAACAGAAGACCAAGACTCGACCTGCAAAATTACACTGGACAAACTAGACTAAAGAGACATTTCAGTGCTGGAGATCAAACTGTTCTTCTCTTGCAATCTTCTTCAAACAACTACCTTACTTTGTAAAAGTAATGATTGCCATAAGGAATACACTTGATTGTCTCAAGGAAAACAGCATCATCAAAAGCAATTGTACCTACACATAAGCAAGAAAACAGGAACTGCCTTCACTGCTCTGTCAAGAACAGTTTCAAGTGTTAAATTCAGTTTGTAACATCGACCTTTTGACTAAAGTTTAGGAAAAAGTATTAGTCTTAACTACTGTATTTTCCATAATGTTTCTTTAGGTGAGGGATTTATTTCTCCATTTTCTGGACTTGCTCAAATTCAGCTAAAATGAGATCTCTTTACTTTTCACTGTGTTTTGAAGAAACAGCCAACTGGTTTTTTTGAGCTTTTTGCATCCATTTTAACAAGGTTCTACCACACACACAAACATCTGAGCCCCACTCCACCTCCCATACTAGCAGCAGCATTCCTCAGAGAGGCTTTTCTCTAAACAGTTTTAAAAAGATATAATTTCATTCTGAATTAAACAGGATGTAGAGATTGCCACCAGTGGAGGAGCAGGAATCACAAACAGCTATAACCCAACTATTCTAAGGAAGTGTAAGCAAGTAATTACAAATAAAACTGCTTACATTCATGCAACTTGTTTGGCAACAGCAGCATAGCATAAGGAAAGCTGCTACAATTCATAACAGCATCTTGTAATAAAACAGCTTTGTGCATCTCTCTCAAACTGTTTAGTGTTCAAATCTCATCAGATGGCTGAGTAAGCATTACACTTTGGGACAGTAAATCTCTGTTTCCAATATGGTCTGCATTCACAGACATGTACTTTTGCATTCACTGTAGTCACTTCCAGCTAAGCACTCATATGGAAAAAAAAAAAAGGCAACATATAAAGATATCTGCATGCTATTTTGTCTAACCAGCTATCTAGACCCAGAAACCATTTTGGAACCTTAAGGGATGAGGACCTCAACAGGAACTGACTGCTACCAGCAAAAGCTAATTTGAAGTTGGATTTACAAACATGAAATAGTGTGAAAGAACCACCTTTATACAAGTCACTGTCTCTTCAACCTGTCTTTGTCCACATCAATGCCATACAGGGCATTGCCATGGCATATTTCGCTTCCATTGGAGACAAACTAAAAGTAGGAAAGGGTTTAGAAACCACCACCAAGTTGAAATTCATGACAGAAGATGACATTATACAGGCACATGCTTGAAGAGCTCTACTTAGACTGACAGCTCACAGAACAGACAACTGACTTAAGTGCAGCAGCTAATTACATTTGTACACAAAAGCACTGGGTACTATGGGTGCTCCAATAACACAGAAAACAGCATCACCAGACCCAATGGCTAAAATTGAAGCAAGTTTCCAAAACCCAGAGAGAAGCTGGCATTTGCTTTTAACATGGAGACTGAGTTTCTACAGTCCTTACCCATCAGTGGAAATCATGGATTTTTGTTCTACTGATGTTTCCAGAACTTCAGAATGTGCTCAATTCAAGGAAAGATTACTGGGATCAATGTAGAAATAATCTGATGAAAGTTAATGAGCAACCTGACAGCAGGCCAAGGAAGGTACCTGCAGATCCTCTGATCTGGAACTCTGAATCCAGAGACAAATAATATAAAACAAACAGAACAAATGCTGGGCCCTGCTTACCCAGTTATATTTTCTTATCATTTTGTTTTTCTACTGATTTATAGGTTTTAAAGGAATTCACCATCAGCACTTAGATTCAACTCCAAAACCCCATAGTTTTCTAAGGAAGACAATGAGCTTTTGGTGGTATTTTTATTTGTCTGAAACTTTCCTTATGCCCTTTCTTACTAGGTGAAGTGTGTGCATTTGGGTCCAGCACAATATTTTAAAAGCTTCTAGAAATCACATAATACATTGGAGGTATTAGGAGAACAAACAGGGCGGACAGAGGAATATAAACAGAGCAATCATCACCACAGATCAAGCAGCTGTCCTCTGAGTCTAGAATTTAGTCCCCAGTAGTAAGACATTTCAAAAGAACATGGGGAAAAAATAAAGCAGAAAAGACAATTACAGAGTAAAGAAAAACACACCTAAAACCTGGTCCCAATGCATTTGAGCTGAGAACTGACTCGTGCATTGGAGCAGTGAATATCCTTTGGTGCTTAACCCATCTTCCACACACTCCACTAAAATACAAATATCTAATCCTTGCCTTATTTTTTCTGATGATGCAGACCTTGAAGACATGTGGTATTGGAGAGTTCAACAATGTATAATCCAAAATAAATGCTGTTGTACATTAAATATTTGCTGAAACCCATTTTATTTAAATATTTCTTTCTTCCTGTACCATGAGAAAAGAGAAGTGGCCTAATTGTTCTTTACCAGAAGACAGGCTTTAGAGGGGTTCCCAAATTCACAGAAATAAAACAATATTCACTAAAGCAAATTCAGGACTACATGTAAAAACTCATTTTCGGGAACATGCCTAGGATGCAGGGACAGAAATGCCCAATGCAAATCCAGATCAAATGTCAAAGCTTTTTAAATCTGATATTAATAGGTGTATTAGAAAAGAATCTAAGTATCTCCATCAGTTTGAGAACACTCACAAGTGATCAGCCTCCCTTTCAAACATTTCTTGCTGAAAATCAGATACTAAAAAATATCAGTTGAACTGTAGATCCTTTTGAAAAGATATAGAAGGTGGAACAAAATTGCCAGATTTTCTCAATGTTAGCCATTTTCATTATTAGAATTATATTTTCATTTAAAGTATCTTTTTTTTAAGAATAAAACTATTATTTCATCTCCATGGAGTACATTATTTCTCTTTACAGTAGATTTTAATATGAGAAGGAGCATCCACAGATGTGTGTAAACAAACCTCTTAGAAGAGTGTGTGCTCACGTGTGTATGAGAAAATGGAGAAGGGTTTATAGGATCAAAAATTATTATTTTCAGTATCCAAAGTCTTAGAATTCTATTACACAGCAGAGTAAAGGGATGAGGGGAAAAAAATACATAAAGGTTTTGTTCAACATTCAGCCAGGCCCCAGCACTATAAGACGAGCAAACATGGCTTTCATTGAACTATAAGATCTTTTTGCTTGTTAGAAATTTGAAACTATGCAGTATAGAAAGCATATTACCTATTAATTTTGAAGTTCTTCTGAAAGGGCATTTGCATGAAAATGGTTACTATGCCTATTTAGGGTAGAGCTGAGGTTTTTAAATTTTTCCTTTTATTCTGTGTGTGCTTACTACATGTTGATAACATGTAGTTTTTAGAAATTATCCTTTTATATGTGGTTTACACAATGTGCATGTAACTTTGCAAATGGTTTAAAAAATAGAACCTAGTTTAACTTAACATCAACTAATGAGGAGTCTAGTAAAGAAGCAGTAAAAATAGAAGTTCTTTTGGAAAGCTAAATAAAGGAGCAAAAAAAGAAGAAAAAGGAACATAACTCTATATATACTTATATATTTGCATCAGAAATCCCTGCATTCTGAGTCTCTAATTTAAACTCTAAACAGATGCTGATTTTTAATAATGATCAGTTGTGGGAAACTGCCAAGAATAAAAAGTTATTCCCTGAGAGAAACTGTGTATACAGAGAATTCTCATATTATATCTAGCTGTTGTTTATTCTACAAATACGTATTAATATTAGAATAGTGCTGTGTTTGCCAGCACTGGTGTTATTAATTATTACTGGAGTTCTCATCAGCATCACAGCTGCTCAACTGGTCCAGCAGGTGAGAAGAGATGAAGATGAACCTTTGTTCAGTGAGTCCAGGTCAGACACTTGGACTCTCAGTGCTCAGTCCAGGAGCTCTGAGCACCCAACCACGCCCAGCAGAGGAACTCACAATGGATGGAGATACAACATGGTGAAATGCCAAGGAAACAGGATGGAAGGGGAACGTAAGGGAAGTGAGAAGGAAAAGATTGTCACAACTGATTTAAACTATCATTTGCAAACCAGAGAGCTTGTAGCTCAGAAGGAAAAAGATATATAAAAACAAAACAAACACACAAATAAAACTAAACCCTCAAATATTACAAACCAAACCAACCAACCAACCAAAAAACCCACAAAAAAACCCCACAACAAAACAAAATCCACAAAATACCAAGAGAAAAGAATTTGTGCATATTTAAAAGAAAGTACCCCGAAGACAAAGTCAATCCCATTATGTTTCCCTGAAAATCTACTTCTAAATATATTTTCTTCTGGTGTTTATTGTGACTCAGACCTAATAGACACAAAGTTTTGATTTAATTCCTGTTTATCAGATCATCTTGCTATTACAGCTCAAAAGGGCACTTGACTGATATTAGAGTATAAATCAGAAGACGAATGTTAGGTTTAGGCTCAACTTTCTTACCTTTTCCTTTCTTAAAAGTATACTGACAGAAGGCTGCTCTAAAGATCTGTACTTTTATTTATTTGCTAGTCTAGTAATGCTGCTATGTTGCTGCATTATCAACAACTTCAACACAGATGAAAGCACAGCTGAAAAGTGCTTTCATGTTTTTAAATTACTTAATAACAACCTTATCATTTTTTATGATTTGGGGAGGGAGAGGGTAAGGGAGGGAGGTTTTATTCAGCATCTTTCCTTTATTAAATAAGGTACACAAATTATAATTTCTACTTCTAAATAAGACTGTGCTTTCTAGGCAGGAGAAATTGAAGGCAGTCACCTCACCCTAATAAATATTTTACTGTGGGATCATGTTTCTCTCAGGTCACCATTTAAAAGCAACGTAAGTCTTGATTCAGGAGAACTGGAGGTTCCATATGTACTGGCTAGAAGAGGAAAGTTGCCTTGAGGCCCTTTCCCACACAAGCCACCCTATGTCTGATTCCATGTTAAGGAATCTGTCACCTTGCCTCTACCCCAAATATCCTTTGATTATGTAACCGTACAGATATAACAAAAATCAACAAACAAAAGATTGCAGAATGCCACTCAGAAACCTTGCATGACAAAGGAAAACTAAGAATGTGCTCTTGCTCTTGTGCCATTATAAGAAAAACGTTTTACTTAATGTCTTTAATCCAAATCTATGTATCAAAACATTTCATTTCCAAAAGGTCACAGGTCCTGGAGAGAAGTATTAAAACTGTAATTACCAAAACTCAGTTGGATTTGGAAGGGATACATTAATTTTAATGGCACAGTTGAGGATGACTCAGGTTTGATGACAAGATGATCAAAGATCTCATCTTGGATTTACTGGGAATATGAGCAGTGAGAGGAAGGCTGGTCAGCCTGAGCACCTGTAAGAGCAGCTGTGGCCTCTAAGCAGCAGCCCATCAGTCACTGTGAACAGTTAAAACCCTCTTTGAAGTCTGAACAGCCTTCATGCCTCTCAGGTAGATACTAAAAGAAGCCAGCAAGAACTATTTCAGACTTCTGAGCTCTGAATATAATTTTTGTTATTAGCATTTCATGGACAAACCATGATAAACAAAACCAGAATGAGTGCAACTTTTTATTAACAGATTTTTCCAAACCCAGTAACATACAACAGGCAGCAGCTCAAATCCACTGTGAGCAGTTCCAGTGTATGGTGCAAAAACCAAATATTTTGCAGTAAGTCAAAAATGTTTAGCTTTTCTAATAAAAGAGAGAAAATACTGAGGAAAATATCTGCAATTCCTTAAAAAATGTCAAGCTTTTTTCTAATACAAGAACAAAGAATCTCTAAAGACTATTTATTTTAATCATGTTTATTTCCCACAGAATTTAATCCCACCATAACGCCCACTCAAAACTAGAATAAATTTAAATGTATAAATTCCTAGATGTTTGCAGCTGGAAACTGCATGCACGAGATGTAATGAACACAACTTCCTACTATATCAACCACATTTTTTATCCATCTAATGTTAATATAGAAAGTGAGAACAGCTACCAAATCTTAATCTAGGTCTATCTCTCACATTATCTCAAATTTCATGTCAGTAAAACTGTACAATCAGAAAGATATCCAGCTTTCAAATGCAAAGAATCATCATACAGACTTATTTTCTAAAAAATTGCTTTCTAAACAAAAGCAGGAAAATAAGGAGTTGCTACTCATTATCTAACAAAAAAATTACTTTGGCTCTCTAAAATAAACCCTATTTATTTAGACACAACAACACAGACTAGTAGGGGAAAAAATAACAATAAGAAAAAAAAATCTGAGTATTTCAATTCGGTTACCAACAATTTGCATTCCCCTTCATAAAGAGGGCAGACAAGAACACATTAAGAGCAGGGGGAGGATGAACAGTTGTCAAATCAGTAATCAAGAGAAAAAGACCATTATGAAATGCTGAATAATGACCTGCAAACTAAAATGAGGCACTTGAGTTGAAGCATCAATCATCCTGATAGGGAAAAGTAATATTTAGATGACTCCTGTACAGTAAAGTAGAACAAACCGCAGTGAAAATGGCTCCAGCAGCTCAGATGTTCGAGGTGCACTTTGATGCTTTATCTTAGGTAAACACCTCCAAGCAAAGAAAGACCCTCCAAGAACAGAGATTACCCCAGAAAACAGAACTGGGTGTTTGACAGACCAAGCACAATGCAAACACTCCCACATGTCTGTAGACAAATGTGAGAGAAACAAGGGATTAGACAAGGGCTTAATTATCAACATTAATTATTAGATAGTTTGATTTAAAGGTGAAGACAGACACTGACTGCTGTCAGAATGTTTTAAACAGGATGTGTGACATGGTATCAAGTATAAGAAATGACCTTCCACTGAAGGATTTCCACAAGTGTGATAACTTCCCATTCCCTGAGCCAGAACATTAGAAATGTGTAGCAGAGAACTATCACATGCTGTTAAAAGGCACATAAACAAACCAGAAGAGTTTCTGCATTTAAAAATGGTACATTTAAATAACGTACCAGATGATTTACCTTCCACTGAGAGGGGCACAAAACCTATACATTTATCCATCAAGCCTGCCTGTATCTTAGCTGGTATGAACCATATCTGATTCTTCAACTGACACTAAACCAAGGCTTTTAATTCAAATGTCATATCTAATTGTTGGTTGAATGCCAATTTAACCTGGTTATTTGGACAAGTAAACCAGATGATTAAAAAACATGGTTCCTATGAAGCAATGTTAACTAATTGTTTCAGCACAGAGGCTTACAAGTTCTTGAGACAAGCAAATACCCAAATGAGAATAAAGCTACATGTGTACAGTGCACATTTACAGGTTTTTCAAGTAAAAACATTTACATTTTTAATTCATTAATGCACTGGACATAGCAAGGACTGTTTTATAAAATAAGAGATTATTTCCCCTACCTTACAAGTTCATACAGGCAGGTTATTTCAAATATTAGCTGTAGCCTGGAATGCTCAATTACAGTCAATTACAAAAGGAATTACATGGGTTTCCTCCTTTCTGTTTTTATGAGTCAAGGGTAAGCAGTGACAAAATGAAGTCAGAGGAACCAGCACTCTCATTCCCACAGTCCAGTTACACAGCAGTCAAGAACAGGAAAGGAATTCCAAGGCACCTGATGAATAATTAATGGATGTTGGCCATATGAGTTTTTACCATAACAGTGTTTTAGCTGTCTTTTCAGTATAGATTCTGTGAATCTGTGATTTAGGTGAAAATGCCGTTCTCATTTCCAAATTAACCTAGGAAACAGGATACCAAGTTAGCACCTTGGCTAACCCCAAGATCAGTGCAAAAGACACCCTCTGGTTAAGGGTCATGGCATTTGTGTCTATCAGATGTTTTGATCAGTGAAGCTTGGTTTGCCTAATTTACAAATTTCAAAAGTGGATTTCAAAAGTACCAGAACTCTGAGAAAAGAAAGACCTTTCTAATTTAGCACAAAGCAGTGGAAATAATGGAAGACAATATTCATTCTCCTAGAGCTCTTTCATTAAAGCTCCTTGTAGCACTGAGATATTTTAACAAGGAACACTGTCCACCGAGGATGACCATAAAAGAAACCAGCTCCAACTTTAAACATACCTTGTCTTGGAAACTCATCCGACTCCCTGTGCACCAGGTCAGACACTCGATTTCCATAGTGCATCCTGGTGTCGTGGTCATAGGCCTTCAGTGTCTCACTGGAGCTGTAGGACTTCTGGGTGGGCACTCTGCAGTCCTCGCTGTCCAGCGAGGAGCTCGTGTAGCGGCACTGCTTCCCACAGCGGCCCCTGGTCAGCGAGCGGTGCCTCCTGTCCTTTATGTCCATTCTCGTGAGCCAGGCACGGTGCTGCCAGAAGAGCCACTCTTCTACTTGGAGTCAGTCGCTGTCACCTAACAACATGAAAGGATGACAAAAGAGTAAGTAATGCTGCCACTCCATTTTGTTTTATATTCTACTTTCCCCGACTTGTCCTTCAAGAACAATGCAGCACAGATCAAGAAGAAAGGGAAGGTCCACATGATGCATCCTCTAGAAATTGAAACAATTGACCTGAATGGGTGGGGAGAAAAAAATTAAATGCTGTAAGATTACTGAATTCTATCTAAATTATCGTATCATCAAAGAGTTGAAAAAATAGTGATAAAACAAAAGCACTGTCATCTTTTGATTTTTTAATGAACTCTGGTAACAAAACAGAACTGACAGAACAATATTTGTTTCTGTTACGCAACAGAAGAAAAGTAGACTCAAACCAGCTTTCATTATTTCCATTCTTCCTGCAGGAGGGCTTGCAATTAACACTGAAGCATGCAGGAGAGTTCCAAAGAGGAGATTTTTCCTATTCAGTGTTAATGCATTACAGAGCTGTACATTATCCTCTAACAACGTGTTCACAAGCAGAAGCAACTGATTTTATTGCCCCTGGTTAACAATAATCCAAGGCCCTGCTCTGAAGGTGGACAAGGTGTCTCCAGAGGTCTGCCCCAACCCTGACATTCCTACATGGCTGTGAGTGTCTGAGCACACTTTGGGGATTGGCTGCTCTTGTGTACCCCAGAATGTGACTGGATGAGCTTCTTCACCACTCCTCAAGATGAACAGTTTATCCAACTCAGCACTTGGAGCTCTTGAAAACTGTCTAAATCTCTTGTTGCTCAATAGACCATAGAGCTTCTTACAGTGTGCTTAATTAGGACACCCTTACTGTGGCATATAGACTTTAATATATGCATCGTTAGCATACAAAAACTACAAAATGAAAGCTAGTGTAGCAAGGAAGAAATATAGTAAAAGCACAAACATCCTACCCACGGGGGTACTAATTATTTTCAGCTGGTATTGTATGTATGCCTTTCTCTCATGGCACACTATGCCCACGTCTGTGCTAGTCCTGAGAAACCCTCATGACAATTTTTTTTTTTGCTGGAAATTAAATCTTCCCAAATAAAAAAAATACTCAAATTTGCTAATAAGCAAAAATTGGAACAAAACATCTTGCTCTTTTCTACATGGCTAAGGAGGTGATGGACTGGATTGGGTGAATTTAGCTGGAACAGTTGAAGAGGTTTTCATTGCCCCTGTCCCCTCTCAGTCCAGGTTCCCTCTGCCAAGCCCACCCAGCAGAATGTGCCCAGGCCAGAAGCTTTGCTTAAGCCACCAAAGCATTTCATCAGGGATTCCTTGTGCCACCTCTGCCACCAAAGGAACAAACTGCAGCAGAAGGTGATAAAACATGCAGAAGGCAGCCAAGCCTTTCTTTGTGGTAGTTGTTTGCACCTTCAGGAGAAGAGGTCACAGCACTGGCACAAATATTGGCTAAATCATTGCTTTTTGAAACAGATTATGGTCCTAAGAGAGAATAAATGTACTTGGCCAGAGGAGCTGGTGACCTAGAGAAAAGGTTTCTTGCCTTCATTTAGATTTGACATTTAGCCTTGTTGTGGTTTCTGTTTTTTTGGTTTTTTTCTTTCTGCATTTTAAAGAAGAAAGGCAGGTAACCACAAGAAACAGCTGCTTTAAGCCACCCACAGGTGTTCTGCAATCTGTGAGGAATAAGAACTGTAAACATGCTTACTTTTTTCTTCTTTTTCATTTATTTTTAACATTTCAGAGGGGGAAAAAAAGTCACAAAACAACACATACAGAAAAGCCAAAACAAAAGCAGAGACATTTGGCACTTGAAACTGTCAAGGTTCATTGTATAACTTCAGATTAAAGAGAAAGAAAGATTCAATCCACATTCTTGTTTCTCAGCTCTCTGAAAATGTAGCAGCTAAGCTGACTCCTCCATATCTGAATTTTTTAGTTCAATTCTTTGGTCCTGTAATATTGATTAAACTGGAAAGCACGTTAACTGTAAAGCATAATAACATTGGTGGCACAAACAGTTTCTTGAAGTTTCAGGAAATATATGATCATTTAGATTAACACTGCCTGGCTCTTTGATCCCACTTTAATACTCTCTCATCAAATTCAGGTATCAACATATCACTATCATAAACACAGAAACAGATACAGACACTACAGCATTGAGCAAAACCTGCCAATTACTCTCTGGGAGTCCTCTTGCTGCTATTCAACACAAAAGCCTGTCATTCTATATGAATTCTATATTGTGTGTCAGTTCAGACAAATAAACAGCATTTTTTTTTTATGACTATAAACTTAAATCTGTCTGGCCTAATTTCCATTGTTTCTGAAAGACCATTTAATTCCTTGTTACTGTAGTTAAAAGAAGGATTTACTGTGACTGAGATAAAACTTCTGAGTATTTCCAGGACATTAGCTTATCAAAGCATCTTCTCAGGCAGACAAGAGGTTTTGAAATTATTCTCTCAATAACCATTCTTTTGTAGAGTTTTGTGCAATTCCTCTACAAATACAAAAATAAAAGGAAATGGTAAGACACTGTTTCACTGCTGATCATGCCTGGAAATATTCCTCAGTCATCTGCACATGCGGAACACGAGGCACAATGTCTGTGCTACAGTAACTACAACTGCTAACACAAGAAAATAAATGTAGAAATGTCCCAAGATCTTTACTTTGATCTTTCATAAGGAAAATCTTGTTAGAAAAATCAGACATCAGAATAATTTGGTGAGCAATTTGATTTTTAGACTATTAAAAATTTCTTGAACTTTAATAATTTTAGTAGGTCCTTCAAATGCTATAGATAAAATGATAACATTTTAACTGGAATATTTGTTCAATGTCATTTTCATATTTATTAGATTAGTCTTAATTTTTGTTTTCCTTATTTTTCCATTACTTGAGGACAAATCCCAAGCGTCTGAGACTAAATACATCTACATGAACACAACAAAATATTCTCAGAGATACTTCTCTCCTCCTCACCTGTGCTTTGGGGATTTCTTTGAACTTAAAGCAGCCAGGCAAAAACCAATTCCAGAGCATCATGCTCAAACCACTCCCAAAATTTAGACAACACTATGACCATACATGGCTTAAAACACAGTGAATTAAGTTGTGAAACACTCCTAGAAAATGTTTCACTTTTTTTTTTCATGCTTATGTTAAATACATGAAATACTGATTCAATTCAGTGCTAAATATCTTTCCTGTTAGACAGTGAAATCTTTATGTACTCTATTTCTGGAAAGGTAAGGCATGATAGCTTTGCTTAGAGAATAATGGTGAGATGCAATTTGAGTTCAGAACTCTTGACTTTGCCTGTCCCAAGGGCACTCTGTGAATGGTTTATTTCGAGTAATTGACCTAAATAGTAACAGATTTAATAATTTCTTTTGTTTCAAAGGATTTAACTAATACTGCTCATTCTGACCCACTTATACTGCAGAGCAGTACAACCACTAACAAGTGACTTCAACTGTTTTTCCCATCTAGTTTTGGTTTAATGATTTCAGAAACACAGGAGCTCTGTCTAACTTTCTGAGAAAGGCGTTTATTCAGAAAATATTTATTATTTATAATGGTCTGCTAAAGGGCTAGTCAAGTTTTACAGAAATACAGTCTCAGCTGATCTGGACCTACCAAAGCAGTCAATCTAAAGCAATGAACAGCTCAGGCTGTATTTGCTGCTGATGTACACAGATCCCATGTGCCCCAAGTTACACATGTGTAATACAATTCTGACTCACTATTCACCAATATAAGATTTATTGTGGTTCTATAAAGCAACTGTGTACCTGAACTTGACTTTGGCAGTGGTAATGAGAGCCTTAGTGTAACTGTGGGCAGTGCAAGGGCATTAAAATACTGCACATCCTACATGGACAACAGAGACAGGGGGGAAAAAAGAAGAGAGGATAAGAGAAATGAAAAATAGGTTTTTGTTTAGGGGGTTTAAAAACACTGACCACTTCTTTTTGTGTTAGCACAGCCAAATCAATAGGAGGCATGGAGGGAGGGCTCAAAATGAATTTTAATAACTTAAGGAAGCTTATGCTAAAACTCTCCGTAAATTTAAAGTTGATTTATATATTTATCTAACTCAAGGCATGGGCTTGTTTGCTGCATTTTGTAATGATCCTGACATGATTACAGTGTACAGGGCCATTAGAACTGCCACTCACACCACAAAGAGCCCAGGAATTACTTGGAAGTTCAGGGGAAACAAAGAAGTTCACATTTATATTGTGCCCTCAAATCACCTGGCACAGCTAAATCAAAACATTACAATAGTGCAGACAGTGTTGGAAACAGTCTTTTTTTTTTTCCCTTCTTTTTTTTTTTTTTTTTTTTTTTTTAATTTAAAAATAACATACCATGTACCAATTGGTTTATTTTAAAAAAAAAAAAAAAAAAAAAAAAAGTAGCATCTCCTAAAAGCCTGGACTCCTTTTCAGGAACAGCAATTGGAAATAAGCTTGTGATTCAGAGATTCAAATGCTGTTCATTATTTTATGCAAAGACTATTTTTGAAATGAGAAAATGCTACAATTCAGCTTTGGTGTCACACAAATTTTCAGGAAAAAAAATTAAAATGGTTATTTAACTGTTGTATTTATTTCTGATTTTAATATTAATGAAAAAACATCTCTACTTCTAGCTCCCTCTGTCTATTTAAAGAAAAAAAAAAGAGGCAATAAATAAAATGAAATTTTAAATGCTGCAAACTAAGTTCAGCACAATATGTGCACTTTGTTAGATGAAGTAATATTGATGGTAAGTGTGCTGGTTTTGATTTGCACCAAAAATCAAAGTACATTTGGACTTTGGAGTCTGTTTGGTATAGGGTCATTTTTCATTGATAAATTGTTCTTCAGGATTTTTTTTAATTCTTTTTTTTTCTGTCCAAATACTAAATTTTTGTTTTAGTGAGCCACTCTATATTAAGTTGAAAATTAGATATATTTAGTATGACATGGTAAACAGCTATGTCAGAACAGTTGTGATGAATGATTCAAGTTAAGTAATATAAGACAAACAACGCTTATAGGCATTCTTTGTTCTGCTCTACTGCGGACAAAATCCGTTTTATTTTTTCCTTTTAATAAATAAAAGCTCTTGGAAGTATTTTCAGGCTAAGGGCAGTCAAAATAGTACACACAACAACAAATCAAGCATGAAGACAAATATTTATCCCATATATGTATTTTTCTTTGTTTAAATATACATGTTTTTATTTCTAGACTATCTTCAGAGATTTCTGTGCTCCAGGAACTTCTTATACATCCCAGAGCTGTTTAAATCTATTATGAAAATAGCATTCCATTAAGAAAATAACATGCCATCGAGAACGGATGAAAGCCCAGGAGCTACGAGACAGTTTTTGAGCAGTGTCCCATCACTCACTGACTGCTAAGGATTAACCCCTTATTCTTCCCCGAATTTATTCCTCTTTCCCTTGAGCACAGAATGGAGAGTTTCTTTCTCAGGGGCCAGCTGAAAAAGCTGCTAGACAAATTCAGGTATGAAGTCATAAACGTTCTTAAATGTGGCTTCTAGTTTATGCACAAGTTGGGGAGCACCACGGATTTGGAAACCACACCAGTAAAATTTCACTATCAGCAAACATCTACAGTGTCCCAGGTCTGAGGCAGAGCATGGCACACATGAACCACCCGTCTTTGTGTTCAGCTGCTACAAATCAAGTGCTTTTCCCTCTCCTAGAGCATGAGAAATAGCAAATTTCACACAAATTATATTCACTTAGTGCCTCAATAGCCCACAGAGAACATTTAGTTTATTTTTCTTGAAAATTACTTGAAATCCACTAAAATATTATTGGGATGGTACACAATTCAGCTGCTGATCATTAAAAGAGATCATCAACTATCCTGCTGATTCCCATCCTAGAAGCTACAGCAACCACGAGGAGATTGTGCACAGTCACTCTGAGGTGAGATGAGAAAAGCTCATTTTTCAGTGAAAAGCTTATAAATCCCCCAAAGTGGTACTAAGCAGAACATTGCTAGTTATACAGAGGAGGCTGAAATAACATCTTTTCTTCCCAGATACACAGAGGCAAAACCTTGCAAAGTTTTCAAGTTTTTCCTATTGGAGAGTGTTCTTCCTTCTTTTCTGGGTGAGGCCTTAACTATCCCCCACTCCAGAAAAAGAAAGAAAGAGATTTTACCCAGGGATAATGTATTTCTACTACTAACTCAAAGCTGTTTACAGATACTTATTAGGCTTTTGAACAGCCAGGAGAGATAAATCTCTATAATTCTCACTCTACAACAAAGGTTATGCACCATGAAGATAAGAGTCACACCTGAGGTCACAAAGTGAGTTTGCTGCACATTTGAAACCCCAGGTTCCAGTGCTCAGTTTCCTGCTCCCAGTATAATTGTTACCTACATAGATCCGTCACTCTATCCACTCAGATTTTAAATAAATAAATAAATAAATAAATAATATCAAACCTTAAAACACCACAAAAAGCCAAGATCTAAATTATTATAATTACTTAAAATTAGTATAGCTGAACATGTTCACAAAAACTATTTAAAGATCAAATACAAACCAGCCACTTCAAAAGACTAAGTTTGCTAGAACTAATTGCCTAAAGAACACTGTTACTTTTACTGCCTAGAAAGAACAAACAATATTATCTACTGCTAAACTGCCATTAATGAAGAAAGGTAGAATAATTTATCATTGTATAATTAAGACAATGCCATTAAGCATGCTTTAACGATTCTGTATAATAGTTCCCTATCACTAGAGAATACTTTTGAAAGAGGGAGTAATTGTCTAAATAATTTTTGATTAAGTCCTTGATCAAACTGATCCACATTTATAGAAGTAAGACAGATCTAAATGCCCATACAAGGAGTGACAACTTGCTTTATTTAACTATCCACGGGCGATGCACTTTTTTCATTCTAATCCAAGGCAAAATGCTGTTTTTAATTAACTTAATGGGATTCTCAACCTTACCAGCAATGAAGCCAAGACATCAAGCTGCTGGGAGCATAAGTTGTGTTCCAACCATTCCCCCTCTGTTTTGCTTTCACCAACACTTGGTCTTTAGTTCACTTAATTATTCACCAGCATTTTCCAGTGTACTGACAGTCCCCTTGTCAGGCTCCTTTATCTTTTCACTTTCTCAAAAACCTTATTTATGCCCAGAATCCGTTATGGATTTGAATACTGTCCATATCCACAAGCCTTTTCC
Source organism: Toxostoma redivivum (assembly GCA_013397375.1). Classification (NCBI taxonomy): domain Eukaryota; kingdom Metazoa; phylum Chordata; class Aves; order Passeriformes; family Mimidae; genus Toxostoma; species Toxostoma redivivum. The sequence continues at coordinate 1,494,837 of VXBI01001219.1, forward strand.
TTCACACCCACGCTAATCCATCAGCTGTCTCTGGGAGCTCCTGGGCACGGTGCTTCCATATGAGACTCAAGGAGCTTGATTTTAAATGTATGACTGTGCTATCAAGTTGGAGAAATGTAATATCAAAGGATTTGCACTTCTCTTGCACCCAAGCAGGTCCAATGCCAAGAATTTTAAGACAGCTCCTTCCTAATTATTTTTCACTTCCTTATGTTAAAACACTCTGTAATTCTACACCCATTGGGCACCCCCACTCCTGCTGGCAGCAACAAAACCTGTACCACTGGGTACAAGATCAGCCAAGAGAGAAACACCAGGAATGTGCCCTTCATTCCTTGTTTACAGATGAATACACTGTGCAGGGGAACTCTGCCAGATCTGAGATAAGCAAAGCTCCTGTGCACATCTCATCCTACTGTGTGATGATCAAGTTGCTTAAGAAGTTTCTCAGCTATTTTCAGACCTCTACAAGACTATTCTTAAAACTCATCAAATGTAGAAATCTTGCAAGCAGTTATGGGTTTAGGTACTTTATTTATCATTTCAATCAAGAACACCACCTGCTTTTCACTCTACACTTACATAATTTTCTCTCATTCTGTCTAAGAAACAGTCCCTTTCTTTCTTTAAAGCTACCACAAAACCTTTCTTGCCTCAATTGGATACTAAAAATTTTCATTTGCTTATTAACAGGAGGCTTTAATACACTTTCTCCCTGCTAGCAGTGTCAATCTATAAAAATATTTTTTGCAGAAGGCTTTACTAGAGACCATCATGTATAAACTTATATTGTAAAACAAAATCAACAATATTTTAAAATGTCTAGTAGGATTTAGTAGAATTTCAATAAAGCTATTCCAAATTACACACATGAATAGTCCACTCAGCTAATCACTGATACTCTGTTAGAGAAAAACAAAGAGGAAATAAAGGAAGAAAAATAAAAAGAGGAAAAAAATTATTTCTATTTGTATAAACTGGTAGCTTTATTCCTTGTGAGTTCTCCACCTTTGTAAACACACAGATTTTATCAGAAATAACAGCTTCCTGAAGTGATTCTTTTTTAAAAGGTTCAAGGTATGCGAAGAGAAAGTTAAAAGAAAAAAGAAATAGGAATGGAAAACAACAGAACATCATGATAAGGCACACAAAATGGATAACACAGTATCTCAACAGCCTCTATACAAGTATTTGCTGAAATGTTTTAAATTCTAGATCCCCTCAGCCAGCAATGAAACTTTGCATAATGAAGTAAGAAAGCTACACTGGAAGATTCTCAGCTAACAAGTGTTGCTCCATCTTTCAACAGAGGAAAATTAATTGCTTTATAGAAATTAATTAAACCTTGCAGTGATGAATACAATGAATACAACCATTATAAAAAAATGACCAGCTGTAACTCAAAATGTCTGAAGTGAACTTCCAGGGTCCACACATCAAGGGGTCATCAGGTATGGAACTGAGACCTTGCCACCCTGAAAGCTGGTCCATCCAAATATGCAGTGCAAGGTTTACTCACCTAATTTACTTACATTATCATAGCAGAAGAGGACACAGAGGGTTACCTTGATTAATAGAATTTTTAAAATAACCTCAGTCAAGAAATATACACTTCTAGAAAAACAGCTAATCCAAGAACACAAAAAGCAGCAAATATCTCATACTATTGTACAGTCACTGTGCAGACATTACTACATCCTCTGTTCCATCTCAAACCACAAAGAAAAAGGCCCCAGCCCCTCCGGAGGAAAATCTCTCTGGAGAAAAGGCCACATGCTTCAGCAGACATTATCTTCTGTTATCTACTAATCATTAAGGACAGAACATGTACTCTAATATTAACTCTCATACTGTAGCTTCCTCCTGCAGATTTCTTACACAGGATCATTGTTCTGCTCACTATCTTCTAGCTGTGGGTGTCTCCAAGGAAAGCCTGGCATTTGCAGGTGGATAAGGGGTTTCCTCCCTGTCCCTCTGCCAGCAGTCACTGCTCACGGGACTGAGGTCTCACAGACAAGCCCATCCTGGCTCCTCAGCCCGGGGTGAGATCTTCATCCAACACCCTGCAGGGGTTGCCTGAAGGCAGCTGGGGACAGCAAGGGCTAAAGCTGCACCAGCCCAGAAGAGGGGAGCTCATGTGGGGATATCTCAGATAAGCTACCACATGAGAAATGCCAACAACCATCTCCTATTCACCATCTGTGCCAAGAGTTTCACCAAGCAAGAACAGCCAGAAAGGAGAAACAAGTCTAAAAATGCTCTTAAAAGTGAATAGAATCTTTGCAAAATCCACTTGGTCCTTTCTTTCTGTTGCCCTTTCACAGACTGAACAATAATCAAGTTGCAGTGTCTAATTTCTTCACAAGTCTAAGCTCCCTGCATTAAAGCCAGCCCCCACAATTTTGCCATCTGCTGCCTGGATTGCCATGCATCCAGCACAGAGATCCCCACATTCTTCAACTGCCATGGTCAAACTTCCCAGGCGAAAGCATCAGCACTCTGTGACAAGGAATCAAACCTAAGGGAACTTGGCAAGAAGCATTTTAAGCAAATTTAAAGCAAATTCTGTTTCACCTACGAGATTCAGTTGTATCACTGACTCTTGCGAAATAAAATTTATCACTTCAATGAAGATTTAAATCACACTTGATTTAAAACTAAGTATTTGTTGTATCTGTGCAGCTATACAGACACCCTGTTCTCCATCCACAGTATATGAAACTGATAATGTTTTAAAACTGCTTATTCTCCAAAGATATTGGACAGTTTGAACAAGTTTATAGCTTTGTTTTTTTAAAACAGAAAATTAACTGGAGGTCCAAAGCTTAGTTGGTTCTTTTTCTAAGGATTAGACATTGAGTACTGGGAACAAAATTAATAATGCAGTTTAACAAAATTTACCTTGTGAAACCAGAATTCTCTATGGTCATAACCAACTTGTTGTAAGTTAAACACAAGCCTTAAAATGCTCTCTTTGTTCCAATCCTGTATTACCTACCAAGGTAAATGATTTCTTAGTACCATTATTTTTAGCAGTACTTTACAGATGGCAATAATACTGCACCAAGTTCTCCTCCCACAAAACAAGATGTTCATGAATTGGAGCAAGTCCAGGGAAGGATGTCAGTGTCTCAAGGGACTGCAACATGGGATCTACGTGGAGAGATGAAGGAACCGGACTTGTTTAATTGCAGAAATGGCCAGCAGTGGCCTTGCTGCTCCTGTGAGGCCATGGAGAAGAGGGAGATGGGGCTTTACATGGGCCAAGTAAAGGGGAGTGAGAAACCACCAGTGCAAACAGAGGTACAGGAAGTTCTGAACAGAAAGGAAGTGAGTAAAAATCACTCTGGGGACAAATATGCACTAGAGAGGTTGCTGCAGGGGCAGGGGAATTTTGTGCATTTTCAAGACTCAACTACACAAAGCCCTTAGCAACCCAGTCTCAGTTCAACACTGACACTTGGATTAGGTGATCTTCAGAGGTCCTTTCCAGACTCAATGGTCTGTGACTATGATGTTCTTAATTTAGGACAAGTTCCATAACCATTAAAAAATCAGAAGAACCAAAAGAACTATTTATTTTGGAAACAAGCCTATAAAGTAAAGACACAAGGCAAGCTTTGTAAGCTGAGCGTGCAGGCTTAAAAAGTCAAAGGTTTTTAAAGCAAAAAGTCATCTAACCTTGCAGGTTTAAAGCTGAATTTCAAATTTGAAGAGCACAACAAGGCAGAGGCTGCATTCTGTCTGCACACACGTGCAGCCTGCAGAGAAGCAGACAGCACTGCAGTGGGGTCCTGCTGCAGTCACACTGATGACACACCAGTGTGTGTGTGTGGTGTGTCAGGGAAAAGTGAATGGGCTTTGTTCCTTCTTCAGTTTCATACAGACATTTGAGGGAATAGAGATCTAGAGTGAGGAAAACACACAGGAACTAAAAGCACAATTTAACAAAAGTAAGAAGCACAAGCTCTATCACAATTCCCAAGACACTCCTGCAAGCTCATACGTTTCCAAACATGTCACTTGACAGTGTTGACTTTGAAACAGTCCCTTAAAAATGTGAAAACAAACCCAAAAGAAAACAACTCTGCCATATGTTGTGATGACATATCATAAATCTAAAGAAAACACATGAGAAGGAATTGTAACCTCTAACACTTACCTCTCCACAAGGCAGAGCTACATTCCTGTGTCATGTAAATCAATACAAGGCCTATGTTCTTTTCATTGAAGATTTAATTTTTTGTCTGGAGGCCCAGGAAGCATGACAGTCATCTGAGCCTATCCTATAGATATATGGCCAATGACCAACTTGAGATCTGTGTGAGATACACGGGCATATGGTACATTATTCTGTCTGGAAATGTAAAGATTGTTGTAAAACAGAATTTAAAAAAAAAAAATCAAAACTTAAATTGCTATATTGACTTACCAACAAAATCCTTCCATTTCTATTTATGTTGCTGAATATGGCACAGACAGTAGGTGTGAACCCACAACCCCACAGAAGTCAGTGTTGTTTTCTCTTCCTGCACAATCTTGTCTGCCAAACTTCAAAAGGTTCACTGATTTTAGCCAATCAATACAGGCTAAAATCAACTGGCATTTTGTCTCAGCTGGGGTGGTGGATGCAGTTAATGTTTCCTTTCTGCTGCATTTAAGTCAAAGCAGGGATGTGAAGAATATGAGCTACTAGGCCTGGGACTAGAGAAAGAGCAGTTGGCCAGCAGAAACTGTGAAGGAAGGAATACATTCGCTGATATCTATTATGTGAATTAATACTGGTAGTTGTTGAGATGTGCAGAGTCAATAAAGTGTCCTAATTAACCACCTTCTTTGTAACTTCCCCATTTGTGGCCCAGGTGAATTCCCATCCATGCTGGGCCATCCAGAATTTTACATTGTATTTCCAAGCTCATGAACTTACCTCCCACACATCTGGCTCTGGGAGTAGTCACAGCTGCACCTCAGTCCCCTGAACAAAGTGTGCTCTAAGTAACATCCTAATGCACTTTCCACCAGTGATTTTCCTAATGCTCCACACTTTAAAGAGTTGCTTCTCTTCTCCAAGACAAGAACTGCAATCTCCTATTTTAATACAAAGTTATTGAGGCAGAGGAGAGCAAAGTGCAGTAGCCGTGCTGTTTAAAGCTTCCCTTGGTGCAATAGGTCATTCTCCCACACAGGCAGTGGGAAAAAGAGTCTCCTATATCTGTGCCTCTCAGAGCAGGAAGGAAACTGAAACAAATACTATAAATGCTTTATTATCCTGAACTGAAATCAATAAACTATGAACAGCTGTAACCTAATTTAATAGCAAACAGAACTGAAAAGATATCTGACAAATCTTTTCATATACATTAAGAGCCATCAGATTGTAATTTTAGGTCAATATCAAGACACACAATGACCCAGAGTAAAATTATCTATATACCATTACCAATTAATTCAGCTGCCCAAATTACCCCAGTAAATTCTAACTTGCATGAAAACTTTCATGAAATATTAAAATAGAAAATAAAAGGTAAAGAAGAGAAAAGAAATCTCTTCCTTGTTGCTGTTGTTACTGATAGGCACATATTGCTCTTCAAAAGCTGGTTCTGCACAAACAGTGGTGGAGACTGTGACAAGCAGCTCCCAGAAGGGTGGATCTGTGAGCTCAGTCCATGGGCACGGGAAGGTGATGCTCCCTCATACTTCCCAAAAGGAGTCTCCTATCCAAAAAAGAGCAGGACTGGTAAGTGTGCATTTGGGTGTTTGGTCAGTGGCATAGCCAAAGCCACTTGAAGTGACAGCTCTTCCAGCACTCCCATGGAGATTCCATGCAGGACAGCAACCCCTGAAAAGGCTCCTTCCTCCTTGCACTAACATAGAAAAACAGGTGATATAAAAGACATGCAGTGCAGTGAGCATTAGGCAGCAGGAGCAAACACACCCTCCACCAGTAATTCCTACTCCTCCAGGAAAAAGCACTCCTTGAACCAGACAGCTTCCTACAGACAGGAGTTCTGTGCTTTGAGAAGCAGCTGGAATTGCAACCAGAAAAAGGAAACAACTATTTTTTCAATTAGAGTGGGGAAAAAAGCAAAATGAAACAAACATAAAACTGAGCCTGTGTTTAAACCATTAATATTGGTTTCAATTCTAACAGCATTAGATACATGATTCATTATTTTTTATTTCCGCTACCATAAGAGCACATTATTTCCATTTACATCACTCAGCTGTCCAGTTTCATTCCCATTTCCTGAGAGGCAAGACCAAAAAAAGACAATCCCCAGACTGAGAAGGCACACTAAGACTTAACTACTGGGAACAAAAATCAAGCTTCAGCAATTAACAAGACTGTCCAGCTTCAGAATTTTGATTGAAAAGTAAGTTTTAAGATCAGTTACACATACACACCTTACAAATGCCTTTGCTTGAACTTCTGCAGTGGGTATTCTCTTAAATTAAAAAAAACATGCTATTTATTTAGTTTGGCATTAAGTTGCTTTTATCATTCTCATAAAAATATTGTCAACGACAAAGTAGTTTGCAGGAACCCTTGTTCATATAGTATATATTTTTTAATTATTTAGTATTAGTTTTCAACTTCTGGTCAACTTGCAGCTTCAATTTTCAATTTTTTTTTAAAGTAGCTTGATAGCATAGTCCTCAACTAAAATAATAAAATTTTAAAAAAGGCTAAAAGGAAAAGAAATAAATTTCTTAAGAGTAGCTTACAGATTCGGGTTATCTCTGCAATTTTGAATTGATGGTAACATTTATATATTAGAAGATCTGCAAAGGAGAGATTCTAAAACACACAGATCTCAATGCTTGGGGCAACTCCTCAAGAGAAAGACCTCTAATGACCTCAATTGCAACTGCATTTATGGAAGTAGAATAACGTTTAACTGAAAAGAGTGGTTCTTAAACATAAAATAAACTACTTATATCTCATTTCCTAGAAATATTTTCAAGGAAATCTATATAAATCCATGATATCTTGATGGAATCCTCAGTTTTCTAGGTGATGGGCTGAAATTTTCAAAGCGGCTTAGAAATTCTAGCCTGAACAAGCAATGTTTCTCCTCTCTTTTGCATAGGTGAAAAATCATAGATAATGTGCCTTTCTTTAAGTCATTTATCCACCTGAAATGTTTTTTTACAGTCAGGATAAAAAACTTTCATGAGGCTGCCAGAATATTTTCCAATAATCAAGACTACAGAATTAGGAAATGTCCCATTTAGAAATTGAGTTCTGAGTGATAAGAAGGAAATACAGACTGGTCCATAGTGCCATGCCTCCATTTAGACTGCACTGTTAGTTCTGATACAGTGCAAGTGCATCACCAGACAAATGGTCAGATCAGGACTTCAAATATATGTGACTTAAAAATTTTAATTCAACATGAAATTGTGACATATCAGTTAATTAGATTTTGTTTAATGAAGAATCAGAATGCTTTCAAAAGTTATTTCTTTCTATAGAGAGATTTGTCCATACTTCCTAAAAATCCCAGAAATTAGATAAGTCTAGGGATAAGTCTACTTATCTATGTAGAACCAGGCTAATGCTCACTTTGCTAAATAACATAAATTATCAGAGGGACCAAAAGCAGATTTCCTTATCATTCCCACTAGGAATTTAACTAGGAAAAGTGTCATATCATTAAAAACTCCTAAAATTTCTACTATAACACACACATGGGATTCCAAGCACTGTGCTCAAGCTCCACAGCTAAACCAAATCTCTGATTTGTATGAGAACCTGGTACAGTAAAAACAAAGTAACAACGGAAAAGCATTCAAGGCAGCAGAGTTTTCCTCCAGATCAGGGTGTGTGTAACAAAACCAGTAACACAGGAGATGCTCAAAACAATTCCAGTGGGAAGCTAGGTACAAAATCTGTAGTGCAGCAGGTAAAACAAAAAGATTTAAAATAAATAAATTAACTGGTTTTTAAAACCCACCACAAGTAAAGTTTGGAGTAGGATGCACACATTTCACAGCACTGAACCGACAAGATCACAAGACTTTCTTTTACCCTGTTTGTAATCAGAACTTCATTAACATTTTGGGGGTGTCAGCTACTTGATTTTGATTTTTGTGCCTGAGCTTTTATAAGCTTCTTAATTTTGAGTGTTCCCCAAACCCATCTGCACTTCTAGAATCTGTTCTCCCTTTTTCTCTTAATTTCACAAATTCTAGGTGGAGTGCAAATGCAAAGAGCTACAGTCCTCCTTATAAATGAATCCAGCATGGGACAATAGCACAGATTTTCAGAATTCATCTATTCCTCGTGTGCATTTCCAAAATTACTGAAAATTAATGAGTTTCTATGGTGTGCATTTATATGCAACTCTTTGAAGTAATTATTAGCCAGGAAAAGTCAACTGATGAAATGGATTGATGAAAGAAAAATACCTAATACACTATCCTTGTACCTACATTACTTTTCAATGCTTGTAATTGCAATCCTGGATCCAAAATGCACTAAAATAGAGTAAATTCCATATCCAATGAGTAATGCTGACCAAAATGATGAATTTTTAAGTATGCTGAATATGCCATAAAAATTAGAGTCTAAGGACTTTTCTTCTCTGGAAGGTAGGTCTTTTTTTTTCCTATCAAAACTCAATTCCCTTTTGTCTCCAAATAAATAAGATTTTACACACAACTGAGCTTATCTGCCTCAAATCGATTAAAACATTAAAATCAATCTTAAAAAAAAAAAGTATAGTTAACCAATCTGATTATTACTGCAAGTCTTGTAGAAACACAGATGTGCTGAATATGAATTTCACTACCTGAAAGGTACTTTGGAAGGTGTTAGGCATTACTAGAATGCGTTCAAAACATGTGCAGCCACCTACAAAAAGTGTTCAGGAGCTTTACGTCGTTTGAAAGGAAGAGCTTTTTCACAGCATTATTTTTACAGTAAGTCTTTTTAGGCAAATTTCAATGAATGTGTAGTTCACATAATTTAAACTGAATTCACCTATAATTCAGTATTTGACAGAGCTAATGCTTATTTGTTTCTAAGGAGTCTGCAAACAAAAATATTTCTTCTTTTATTCCCCAAACATTTCACTAAAATTATATTTTGCTTTGTTTTCACATTGAGGATTGAATTTGACACTTTAATGGAGGAAAGCAGCTTGTGCTGGTTACTATGCTTCTAATTATTGTACTCACAATTTGCTTTGCTTTACATCAAAAAGAATTTAATGAGAGTTACATTTTGAAATATAGCACTGCTGCTGTAGAAGAGGCTTTCTTCCAAGAAATTCTGGTTCACCATCTGAGCAACTCAAAGCAAGAGTTTCTGACCGAGGAGCTCACCCCAGCAGCATGCAGGTTTGAGTCAGGTGTGGACACAACTGAATGCTCTCCAAAGCCCACCACGGGCACAGCTGTTTATTGTTTCCCTCTCAAGTGTTTTAAATCCTAGCTCCTCTTATATCAGACACCAGACACTATTTTCTATTTAACAGTGTAAGGTTAATAAACGCTTTTCAAATAATGTAATAATCTGTGTAGATCTTCAGAACCAGTTTTATCTTCTTCACACAAAGATAGTGATGGTTATCTCTGCAGCTCCCATAAATCTCTTCACCTCCACTGAGCTGATGGAGATACATTGATTTGCATCAGCTGGGGATTCTGCCAGTTTCTGCCCCAAGCAGGGGTAGAATCATGATTTTCAAGGCTCTTTTTCAGTGAAAACACAAACCAGTAAAAGTTTTGGTTTTGTAAAAAATTTGTTTGCATTAAAATTTAAATACACCACTTAAAATTTCAGTCAACTCATCAGAGTACACATTACAAATCAGTTGATTCTAAAATCATGAGCAATGGTGAATAATAAAATCTCCATGTCCCTGAATACGTATGCCACCATCCCACAATACCTGTGATTCTGTGCTTTTTTATCTCTAAAGCTGTGTGTTCTTTTAAAAGACTTTCATGAAGGATTCCACCTGCACACAGATGATCAAGTAGAAAGGAAAAATAATATATAAGACTTGGACCCAGAACATGTAGTGCTTCATCACAAAATTTGAAATGAGTTGCTTTAAGGTACTTCCAAAGAGACAAGGACCTGGCAAACTGGTGAAGATTTGCCTGCAAGCATCAGCTTAGTTTTCATTTGAATCCAAAGGTTTTGCTCATTTCCCCTTACACATGATGTAAGGGGAGATGATACTAACATTCATATGAAGAACACTATTTTTTCCATAAGAACATAAGAAAATGGAAGAATAAATTCTGCAGACAGGGCAGACAGAATAGGAAAATATATAGTAATTTATAATGGACTAATCAAACAGCATGTATCATGTTTTTATAACCTCCCATAGACCTCCAAAGGCAATTATAGCAGAGGATTTTTCAGAGTTACACCTGACTGAGAAGGAAAGGTCTGTGTACATCAAATATTAAAAACAAAATCACTATAAATAACCTCTAACTGAAGCACAGCCCCAGTGACAACTAACATTCTATTTTTCTTTTTCTCTCATTTCTGCCCCTTGACATTCCAGTGTGAAGACTGTAAAAGAAAAGATGGAATATATATCTATAGAATGACCTAAAATTTTCCAATTCTCCTGTGATAGCAGTGAGGGAAATGTACAGCCATGTGTGTGGCCATTATCTTCACATTCCAGTTTCTTTACTGCATCAACAAATATAATTTACCAGAAAACAGAGCAATGTTAACTACAATACAATCCTGCTACATAATTTGTAATAAGATATTTGATTTTTTTTAATACTATAAAAGAAAGACTATTCCATATCTCTCCTAAAATATTTGTAAATTACATCACAGATTAAGAGGTGGCCCTAACTATCTGAGCACCACTTGATACTTGCTTTATGTTAATAGACACTCTCTTGAGTAGCTGTGCTTGAATATGTTATAAAGAAGAAAAGGAAATACCGTTTAGCGGTGTTTTTAAAACCGTATGCAATTTCCATAATTTGTGACAGTCGGCAGATTTTGATAGTATCTCACATTGATTTTTATGTTTCCACATGACAATCATTACACTATTATCTGCAGTTTGAGTAGTGGAACCTAACCTCCTAATTAGGATGAAAAACTGCTCCAGTTGCAACCCCAGTAAGTCACAACAAGTCAATAATTTTAATAAGAATTAATTTTAAAAACTCTACAAGGTTGTATTGGAAGTTATTCTGGCATGTCTATTGATTAACACTTGGTATTACATCCTGTAAAGGACTAATTAAATACAACATCAATCTAAATGCAATATTTTGGTATTTCTTAGATTTTTTTTTTTAATATATTTTACTTACTATACAGAATAAGAAAATAGAATAAAGCACTAACAGATCATTCAGGTAAAGCAGCATTTTGATTGGTGTCCTGGCTTCACACTGCACTTAAAAGATATATGAAGGATTAATTTACTCTGTGCTATACTCAGACTAAAAAGGTATATGACTGAGAGCTGGTATTTCCCTTATTTGTCAGGATCAAATGTCCCGACAAGTCTCACAAATTTCCAAATATAAAACATCTTGTTGCTGCCATGTACAGAATCAGCCATGTCTTGATTACTGTGGCCCTCTTTATCATGATCCCACAGATATTCCTCCTTCTAGGAATATGTAAATCTGGGGTATGTGCACTAATGCCATGAACAGATATCTTAATTTTCCAGTTTATGCTTGAATTTGAAAGAAGTAACAATACTAAACATAAAATTTGATTTTTGAGAGCTGCTGAAATAGTAACATTTATGAACATGGCATCCATCTAGACAAACTTGGAAACCATTATTATTAGTTATAATATAATTATATCTATTTAACAAAAAAGCTTTTACTAGTCCTGTTTCCATTTGTCTGAATTAAAAAGCTTTTAATGTTAATATCAGAGGTTTACCATGTAAGAACTGTCTTTTTTTTTGCATAGACATTTATATTCCAATAACAAGGTTGGAAAGAAAAAATGAATTTCAGTGAAAGCACAGGAGTGAGGCTGCTGTAAGTCTGATGCTGCTCAGAGCTGTAAGCTGATGCTAGGTGGCAGTCCTGTGTAATTAAACACCAGCACTTCTCTGCATCTCATTCACTACAGGCATTTTTCAAAACAACCAACTCGAACATTTTGAATAATAATTTAAACAACACATCTCTTTTCCCCTTTATTTTCACCTCTTCAGAACTTCATTCCTTATACACAAAAGGTCTCAAAATTAAATTTCCTATTCATAAACCTGTGTTCTAGCACAGCAGTGTTATGTGAAACAGCTCATGAAACAGGAGGCAGACTGCAGTACTACACCCCATGCTCTGGTATTGCACAATTTCTAACTTCTGTGTAGGTTCTGACCTTGCTTTTCTCTGCATCTCAGAAACAGAATTACCTCATGTTTGAGGTACGTACTTCCAAAGCCTGTTTTAGTCTGCATATGTGTTTGATTGAAGAGCTCACCTTAATCATTTGATCCCTTTAAATGCTGCTGCTTTTAACAAGTTACATGTTCACCATGGAGTAGTTACAATTATTTGTAACTACCACATATAAACAAAGATTTCAGCTATTTTCCTAGACAGAATTTTAGGAATGTGTCTCACTTTGTATAATATTTGTTTCTAGGAGGAACACTTGTTTGGTTCCCAGAGTCACCTGAACTACAATTCCAATAGTTTTCCCAGGTAAGGCAAGTCAGCCTCCTGCAAAAGCACCGATTACACAGAGCTGGTAGGGAAAGATTCAGCACAGCAATCACTAAATAAATATAAGAACAAACCATGTCAGCTATAGTCAACTTATTCCACAGGCAGAACTACTTATATATTATACAGTGGATGTATATAATACAGGGATGTTTCTTTCACATTTAAACCCATCTCCAAACAGGGAGGCAGAAGAGATCATACTGTATTATTAATACAACAACATATTTGTTTTTACTGTAAAACAGACATTTAAGGACTCAAGAATCACTGGTTATGTATGAAGAGGTATTAGATGTCTCTTCCCAGGTTTTACTAATGATGTAGACACATTTACTGTACTCATTACAGAGTACTGGCTGAGATGTGCAGAGTCCCAACTCAATGAAGAAGCAGAGCAGTCGATTAGGAGGCCTCAAAATCACAGCACAGAGTTGTACATGAAAGCAGGAACATGTAGCTGCTCCCTCACTATAATGAATAAACTTGTCCAAAACTTCTTGAGTCTGGTTGCAAACCCATCTGATGTCAGTGGGGGCCCTGAAAATCAGTTTTTGTATCTAACTGACCTTACCCTTCCTTTCCAGGAGGTTGATTTGATGTTCTAGGCTGTGTATCCACATGCTCCTTCTTTCCAGGTAGTAGAGACATCACTCCACATTTTATTATTTAAACATTCTATTTATTCTGGGCATTTCTAGTGCAGAACAAGGACACTGTGGTGTCCAACCACAGAATTCTGGCATTCACAATGCCAGAGTCTGAGCATTTCAATACACACATTGGTTGCACCTAATTCTACAACACTGTGGGAAGAAACCAATTGTGGCACTGGAACACAGGAAGAACCACTTACCCTGCTTACCCCAAACAACATTTAATTGACAGAAATGGTAAATAATAGGGTGGTTATTTTAGTATATTATATTAACATTTGCACACAAGAGTGCTAATTTCTGAGACTGTGATCCATGACTGAGTAACATGGCTGCCTGAATTCTTTTAAGGCACATGAGGAAAGTCACCCAGGAACAACAAAAAGAGGTTTGTAAACAATCCCCATCTGCTGCAGAGCTGTGTCAGTCCTGTAACACCCGGTGTTGTGCCACCCTGCTGAACAAAAGCTTGAGGAACTCAACTGCAGCTGGGAACATTTTTCTCAAAAAACTCATTTCCTCTCACTACTCCAATAGTAATTGTGGCCCCCATGACCCTGCAAAGACCAAGGCTCTGCTTTTCAGTCCAGCATCTCAATCCAAATCATCAGAAACAGAACTCAGCTACGAACACTGGAGTTCCTAAATCCTATGGAAGGGATCATATGCAACACCACTTTCTTCTTCTAACAGCTCTTCTAGATCCTTCCCACTGAATCATAATCACTTATTTGTTTTTTAGTAAAAGGTTAAAACCTTTCTGGAAATGACAGCAAGCCAATGTACTGTGATTTTTTTCCACAATGCAACATTTTATAATTGACTGCTTATGTAGTAATTGCTCTATTTATAGACCTTATTTGCAAGAGAAAAGTGATTGACATCACCTGGTATTAATGATAGAGGGTTTATTTCACATTTATGACCTAAAGCTTCTACATAAATTGTTTTCCCTTCCTAAGATGCTCATGTTCCACATGAGTCTAGGGAATATATGTATGAAATTACATGGCAGCTTTATCTTTTATACATTATCTAACAAATATTACTATTCTTTCAAAATTATTTTTTCAGACTTTCTGTAGCTACCTAAGAAAGTCTCTTCCTAGTCACTTAGTGCAGCAACACTTAGTAGTTTTGAGCTCAGCCTTTTGAGCATCATGTTGGCAGTGCTGCTTCTCCTCTAAGTATTCCAGTACAGTATGGATTGCATATCCTTTAATTTTGATGGACAAAAGCTCTGATGTGCAATCAAGCAATAGCATTGACAGAAACTACAGAAAATAACTAAGACAAATGGGAACTAAATTAGGGATGGAGAGGAGATCTGAGAAGATCCTCCTTCTCTTAATTCTGGCTTTCCAGTGGAAGATGAAAAATGTAGCAGGAAAAAAATAGTAAAAAACCCTATAAAAGTATTATAGCCTTATATTCTCCAGCAAGATGGGTTTGAACAACAGGAAAAGTAAAGTGACAGCACTGATAAAAAAGTATTTCAGATTGTAACTAACAATTACATTTACCTCTCATATAATTTCATTGAGGTCAAGTGAGAATAAACAGTCATTGTGTAAGAAAAAAATATTCATAGAAGGCTTATAAAATTCCAGTGTAATTCATCTATTCATTAAAAGGATAATAAAGACCACGGTCTTTGAATTATTATGAACTTACACTCCTTTCCATGCTTTTGTTCTGGAACTGTAGCTTATTGGCATTTTCAATGCAACACAAAGCCACATATTGTAGAAATGACTGAAAGTATTTTCTGTCCTTCATTCATTTGTTGAATTACTTTTTAAGAGATGAGAGTTGGAATTTGAATACACTTAATCCCTGGCAACACCTTCTTCCTAGAACTCAAACCTATAAATGAAAGAAAATACTCTGCTCTTATACAACACAGTTGTTCTTCCACACCAAAATGGCACTTGGGTTATTGCTAAAGAAATTATCAAAATAAAAATCAAGGACAGGGATTTGCACTTGTGTAGCACTATCTTGTTAATGCCATCACAAGCTAAAACTTTCCATTTTGGGAAGTTATACTGAGATGCTACAGGAGGATTGATAAAACAACTTGTACAAAGCTTAACAACTTAATTCAAGGTTTAGCTTCATTTTATACAAGATACTTAGGAAGTACTAAGACCTCTGTTGCTCACAGCAAGCCTTTGAAATTTATCAAGGAGATAGCCCAAGGGCTAAAGAAAACATCCCTTCGCCCCTTAAGAGAGTTTATTTAGTTTCAGCAGGGCTGAAGAGCAGAGAATTTTGCCTCCCCTCTGCACCCCTGTGCCTTGGCTCACACAGATGATGTCAGCACAGCAGCAATAATGGTCATTTAAAATGAACTTTCTCAAGACAGGTCCCATCTCTGCTGCTCTGACTGAGGCCTGGAAGTGCAGAGGGGGTACAAAGAGATGGAGGCAGCAGGAAAACTCCCTGCAGAGCTGCTGCCTTCTCCTCATTTCAAATGCCAGAACTGAACCCCCAGCTTTGCAGCAGCAGCTGGAGCAGCTTCCTTCCCCTTCCTGCTCCAGATAACACAGATGGAACACATGGTCTAGAGGGACCCTCCAGAGACCCCCCGAAGTGGCACCTGCCCCCAGCCCATCACCCTCCTGCCCTGCAGCCAGCCTCTCACCAGCTCTGCCACACCAACACTCAAGGGCTTGATGCACGGAGAATTCTGACAGGGTTCATTGCCAGTGTGTATCTTACACTGGGCTGTTTGTGGGACTTTCCTTGAAACCAGCTTACAAACACATCCACAGATTGGTTCTTGTTTACACACAGACATACTCAATCCTAATGTACCAGTGAAACTCCTCAGGATTTTTTTGGTAATTTTAAACTGACTATTAGCATCTTTCAAGACTATACCATAACATTAAATCCTCTAGTCAGCTGAAATTTATTTTCAAAAAAATAAGAAAAATGTCTAGGTCTAAAGCAAAGCATCTAAAGATGTTCTTTAAAAAATTAAATATATTTCATTACTCTAATCCAACTATTAATTCCATAAAATTAAAAGCAGACAAAAGAAATGTTAAATCAAATTTGTGAGTATTGGCAAGCCATGGAGGAAAACCTTTGCCTTCATCTCTTTCTAATTTTTTTTTTTTTATTTTTTTTTCCTAGAGGCAATTTTCATCCATTACTCTGCATGGAACGAACATCCATTATATGAAGACAGTGTCTTAATCAAAATGACTTTTTATACAAGTCTATTTAATAAAAATTCATTGTTTTAATCTTGTAAGTGTAATATTAATGAAAACTAAATTATGTCTCTTTATTAGTCAGCTACTGATGCTTCTCTGCAGCTTATAAAACTAATTCTCTTAAAGCTGAATATATTTTAAAGCACCATAAAAAACTCAATGACATTTGCTAATGGAACAAAAACCAGTTAGGCCCATACCATGGACTGGCAGTACTGCAATGTGACCAACACATCATGAGCACATTTTCTTATGCAAAAATTACTCTCACACAACTCGGAGGTTTAAAAATAATATTATTGTTTAATAAAAATCCATATAACTTGGACTGAGGAAGCAACTTGGAGTTGCATGTTGGAAGGATATGCTTTACCTCAAACAGCTTTAGAAAAAGATTCTCTGCAGCATATACTCATCTCTTGAAAATTAAAGTTTTTAATAAATAAAGAGCTGAATGCTCACAGCTGTTAAGAAAAGACTGGAAATGCAGTCCAAATTTTTCACAGATCAGTGGAAAACTTCACCTGCAATGACACCAACTGGAAAAAAAAAATTTAAATCTCTATGAGACCTCTAAACTTCACCCCTCATGCAGAGTTCTCATTCAGCCTCATGCAGAAGTAGAGACATGATTTCTTTAATCTCCCATCTGAACTCTGTTCTTCAGATGAAACCAATTTCTTGGATTTATTCCAGAACACAATCCTACAGATCTCCTAAGGCTTCTCAGACTCTCAGCCCCACTACTTGCAAATGCATGGCAGCAACAGACCAAACTCTAATTTGCACCTTTAAGAGCTTCCCCATTGGAAGCCTGTGTCCAGCAGCGTATTCAAGGAACTCAAAGCACATTTTTCCTCACAAATTTATTAATTCAAACAATCAAAACGCTGAGGGTCTGCCTTAATTTCCACCAATATATCCCAGAAGTCTTCTAAAGTTGCTGCCTCAGAAATGCCACACAGGCTCGTTCTCAGCCTGCCTGCCCTCCTAACTAGGCCACGCTCCTATTTAGGGAAAAGTTGGTTGCTGCTTAACATTTATCTTTATCTCTTGCCTTCAACCTTTGTGTACAAAGTATGTGTGGCACTGGGACACAGAGAAGAAAAGAAAAAACAACTAATTAGTGATCTAGTCATGGCCCTGGATAGTCTCTTGAAACTATTTATCCTGAGACATTTTATCTCTGGATGTTGTTTAATTCATTAAGAGGCTGAAAAAATTGAAGCAATTTATTATAAAACAAAGTCACTGAAACACACTTGATAAAAACAGAAGTTCAGACCTCTCCCACATCTGTCAGAATAAGCAATGCAAATAAAGGCCAGAGTCATGAGACAAAAAGCAACATGTCTTAGACAAAGAGCACTGTGCACATCTCAGGGCCTGCAAAAACCACCAGCACTTCTTTGGTGTTGATGCTCCCCATCCATGCAAGCAATGCTTTACCTGCTGGTGTAAAATGGAGGTGGCTGAAGTCCCTTTTAAATGTGCTTTTTTATTGTGTCTTCTCATCCCTGTCACCTTTCCCCACCAAGTCTCCTTATTGCCAAGAACAGTGGCTGAACTTTGAGAGTGCTGGTCAGTCTTTTGGGAGATGATGCCACACTACACCAATATCTCTCAACAACCATCCAGAGTTGCTGCCTCACAAAAACACTACACAGGCTCCTTCTCAGCCTGCCTGCCCACCTAAGCAGGCCATGCTCCCCATTTAGGAAAACCTGGCTGCTGCTTTACAAATGTCTGCACCTTTAAGACCTTCCCCACTGGAAGCTTGTCTCCAGTAGTGTATTTAAGTAACTCAAAAAACATTTTTCCTGACAAATTTATTTATTCAAACAATAAAAACCACAAAGGTCCGCCTCCATTCCTACCAATATCTCTCAACAACCATCCAAAGTTATCTGCCTCAGAAACACACCACAGAGGCTTGGTTTAGGTCTGGTTATGCTACGGTAAGAACAGCATTTTAACTTATATTTATTTAGAAGTCTTTCCTTCCCTAACTGCTTTATTTTTTTTCAGGTCTGGTACCAGCCCCAATTGCCCAATGCCTACAAAAGCTCCACTAGATTAGGGCAGCACTCTCAAACTTCTTATAGATAGCTTTAGATTTCCTAAATTTGCAAGAATCAAATGAAGCCACACTCTTCTGGTGATATCGAATGCAATAGGGAGAGGTGATTTTGATTCCTTTCACTGAACTCCAAGGGAGAGGAAAGGAGAATTTACTTTCCCTCTGCAGGGAGCTGCTGTTTTTAATGGCTGACAGAAATGTCCCAGAGCTCCCTCCCTTGCTGTGCTAAATTGTGGTAGGTAGCTGTGGTGGAACTGTTGTCATCTAAGGACATAAGCAAAACAAGGAACAATAAAGGCTATGATCAGCCCAAATTGCAAGTTTAATAAAACAAACAAACAAACAAACTCTACCCAAGTTTGGCAAACAAGCTGTGATTTTCAATGTCTTTCTTGTTTCTCTTGCAACTAAGAAGCTGTCACTGAAATTTCAGCCCCATGTCCAATAATGTTTAATGCTCTTTCACTTTCCATTATCAACTTATAAAAATGCATATTTTCTTTCATACACAGGCTAAATCTTGACATTTATAAGCACTCAGAATCAGGATCTTCTCAAAATCCAATATGAAAAGCATTTGTGCCCCTCAAGACACATTGCTGGCAGTCAAATCTGTGGCTACTGACAGCAGTGCTCTATGACAGTAATAACTACGGTGTATGACTACATACATTATTCACACTAAAGTAATATTATCAATTACAATCAGAATTCATGAAGCTCTACAGAACGGCAGGTCAAGAAGATTTAAGTGCCATTTTACATCCTAATATTTACAAGCTAATGCTTCACAAAATGAGTGGGATATAATCAGTAGAATCACATCCACTTCCTGTGGAGGCACTAGCTGAAGCACTCCTAACTTTTATGTTAAGATAACAGTTGAAGGGTGTTGACAGTTTTAACCTACATCCTTTTATTCAGAAAGACTTCTAATCCTGAATCTTGGCTCTTTGTTTTAAATCAGGGATGTATTGATCAACTGTGAGACTGAACGTATCTCAGCGGTGGCTGAGTTGGGTATCCACTATGGAATTAGGACAGTTAAACACTGGAATCGATCCTCTCATTGTAAAGCCACAGCTGCTGTGGCAAGCAGTTTCTCTAAGCTATTAATTTTATTATTAGCACACCTGGAGACACTGTTTCCCTGAAGAAAAAGCAATTCAATTGTGTGTGCTGCAACAACTAGTGGCATATGATCAATGAGACAGCTGGGACCATGGGCTTTCTCCAGGAGCTCAGGGTGGCTATGACAAAGTAGTTTGTAAAGCAGTGACAATACAAACTAATATTGCTGTATGTTTTATGCACCTCATTGTAAGCACATAGCTTACAGCTTCCAGTACCTACCATTTTTAGGCCTTTTTGGAGTAGGTCACCAGTCTCAGTCTTCCAAAGGTCTTCCCCTGTGACGTCTGGTGTCAACTGACCACCAGCCTTTGCCTGACCACTGCTTCCTTCCGTCCTTCCCCTGTGCCCTCAAAGCAGCAATAAACTACACTCCCTTAAAAGGCAACAGCAACCCTTGTTTAACATAGAGGAGAAAGACTAATTACAAGTTTCCACACATTTGGTTCTATTTCATAAGCACATTAATGAAAAGACACAAAGCCCCACAGGCGTGGCAGCAAAGCACCAGCTATAACTGACTTTCTAATCCCAAAATAACTACTGATACATCTCAAAAACTCTGATCCAGCAATACTTGAAATTTAGTCAGTATTTAAGTATAAGTCAGTAGAAATTAGCAGGAAGGGAAGATAAAATATGGACCCCTCAGGTGTTACAGGCATATAAATGATGCACCAGCATCTCCACGCACCAGAAAAACCCCAAATTCACACTGGAAGGACAAACCAACCAAACCCCTCATGAAAGCAAGATGAAGATAAATGTTGCATCTGATGGAAATCATCATGGTCCAGTACCTCCTGCAAAACTTTAATGAGCTTTGGATCCTTACTCTGTTTCCTTCTGAATTGCCACAGCAGTGAATGCAAGTTCTGTGTTTTGAAACCTTGTAAGAGACAATATACATGTTGTGAAGATCTCATATTAATAGACATACTTAGCAGTTAAGATTTCCTAGAATTTTGATGTCACTTGGCTTTAACACCTTTGACTGTGGGGTTTTGCAACTCAGCCATGTTCAAGCCCTTCTTGGTCCATCCATTCACAATCCATAAACCTCTACTCTCTTACAGACTGGCTATCAAGAACAACACTACTTTATCCTCTGTAATTTCCATTTTCAGATTTTGAAGACAAAACATTGATTGTGAGTACGATGAAAATTCTAGTTTTTAATGATGATTTAAATGTGTTTAAAATTAACTTATTATTGTTCCCACTTCTGCAGTAAAATCATTGTCAGCCTGCTGTACCCATGTCTAAGATGTGCAGTCAAGATATGAAGAGACTTGGGACTCACTACTCTGATGCTGACAAGCTATTTCACAGAATTTTTGAGCCATATTTCCCAAATCATCTCAGTGACTAACCATGGAAAAGAGGTGTCCTAGTCAGCAGATGCTGTAACAGAACCAAGACATAACCTTGATTCTTCAGCTTCCACTATTTTTAAAAGTGAAATAAAGTAACACTTTTGTCAATCATAACGCAAATGTAGAAAATTGAGGGTAGGGTGGAGTGTGGGTGTTTGTGTCTAGAACAACCTTCTAGTTAACTTTAGTGACTTGAATTTTGGGATCTCTGTCTCAAGGAGAATTTTTCTGCACAGAAAAGCTAAGAGATTCCTTTATTTCAGTAGATTTGAGGCTGCACAATTGTATAGCCAAATACAAATCTTTAACCACCAAGCTCGAGCAGCAAGTCAGTACAACTTCCTACACAGATCCTACTGCTTCTATCTGGCCACTCAGACCAGGCTTAAAGGCAGAACACTTTCACAGCTGTGTTTCACAGGACTCATTTTTCCCTGTGCCTAGAAAATTGCTCTTCTATTTTGCTTTCTAGCCCACACTTTCATCAGCTTTGCTCCCACATGAATATCCCCAGGAAGGCTGGCCTCTGCTCTTACTTCTCCTAATGACTTAGTCCTAGATTTTCACGAATTTGTTTAATTATCTGACAACTACATCAGGTACTGAATGTACGCTTTAATGTGTATAACTTATTGCCAAATTGTTTTACCAATGGTGCCATCACATACACTTTTAACTGTTTCCTGAAATCTAAATTAGTTAATAGTCCTAATTTAGCTACCATTCTCAAGAATGTGGCAAATTATTTACTGAACACTGGACATTAAATTTATTAAAATTCAATGAATAAAAATACATTTACATCTATTTGCACTGGAAATATGATTTCTATATTGTAACACAACCATTTATTATCTTCATGTGTTTACACGATGACAAAATGGTAAACATTTAACATATTGGAGGGTATTTTCACTTTAAACCCACCTTACCTTAAACATTCAACATATGCCCCTGCTTTTAGAGGTTCTGGCCATTCCTGAGTGAAAATCTGTCTAAAGCAGGATTTAATGTAGAAAATGAGGAAAGGCAATATGATTTAAACTTGGTGCTAGTAGATTAGCTGGATTGCAGCACAAATAATATTGTTTTGTTCAACAAAGAAATTGCTGGATATAGTTTCAAGTTTTAAATGAAAAAACAGATTACTTCTTGCAGCAGAGAACTGGACAAAATATATCAGAAGGCAGTTATTAAAAATCAACCAAAAGTTAATCACAAATATATATATATATACACGTGTGTGTGTGTGTGTGTGTAAAAGATTTAGATGGTGTACCTGAAAAAGTACCAGTGAGCATTTTCATTTGCCTGGCTTAGACACCATGATTTAGATCAGTGGTAGCACAACTGTTCCTGGAGGCACAGAGCCAAACCTCCTCTGGTAAATTTTAAGCTTTTTGAGTTGCAGACTGAAACCCAGCACAGTCAGTCATGGCTGTTGTGAATGAACAGAAAGCTGAGCAAGACAAACTGTGGCTGCTTTAAACATCACACAACTTCCTAAATTTTACACTGTATTTGCTATTTTTTCTTATCAAATAGAAAAGGGAATGACTAAAAAATATCTTTTCTAAAATCAGTTAGAACAAGAGCAGTTTTGAATCTTCCAAGACATAGGCATAATGTCCAATTTATCCTATGAGAGGGGAATGCATTTCTCCTTGAGATCCATCATGATGAACTCCTAACAAGGCAGAGGTTCAGGGGTATATCTGTCACCCCTCAAAAAAGTGAAATTCTCACTGTATTTAGGGAGAGCTGAGTGCTGCTTTCCCTAGTTATGTCTCTTTGGGATGCATGCCAAGTACCTAAGTGGCTGTACAATAATAGTGCAGCAATTACTTCTCACTTATGCTGGAGAACCAGCTCAGGACCTGTCATGACATGCAGTGTTCACTCATGCCAAGCAAAAAAGCAGATAATCACCTTTTTCCTTCCCATGCTTCAAATCCCCAACCACTTCACTCTCCCCCACTTTTTCAAACATTAAATTCAGTGTTAAATTAAACAATTATAACTGTATATTTGAATACTTTCAAATCAACTTAAGAAATCATAAAATACCCGTATTGTTACAGTTCTCACAATAATATTGGCTTACTTTTCACCTGCTTTATCAAGTTATTATGTAAAAAGAGATGAGGAGAACAATAACATATTGAAGAAAAAGTACGTTTTCTATAAGGTATGTTTGGAAACATATTTTAACATTAAAGAAAGATTAAGAAATAAATGCATGAAATTTTGCAAACATGAGGAACAACAGTTTGGATTTCTAGGAGTATTACAACATGATTACTATTAACAACAAATGCTCATATACAATTTTTTACTTATCTATGTGTTTGCTGCCTGGTTCTATAGCGTATTCTCACTGGATTTCAAAGCAGACTCTAATGTAGCAGGAATATGTCTTTGAGGAAAAGACTTAGAGAAGTAATTTCTACTGAAATGTTGCAAGAGCTGCCCTGACTGACAAGCTGAGCATGCATAATTCAAAGGCTGAAACAGCCTGAACTAAAAAGTACTTGGATGGATGTAGAAAATAGGCAGTATATGAGAATTTAGGATATTACTAAAAAAAACAAAAAAGGTAAAAAATAAAGAGAAACACCTCATATTACTAATTGAAAGTGACATTCAAACTAAGTGTAAATATGCTGCATGAAAATCTGGTATTACTGTGTGATTACTTGTATTCCATGAAGATATACAATGATTTGACCATAAATAACAAAACCAAAATGACCTAATCTAAGAACATAATTAGTCAATCAAGGCAGAGCAGGTGATTTGTAGAAACAGCCTGACTTATTCTGCAATAACCTGGTGCGGTGCCCATGTCTGAAGTGCAAGGAGATGCTTAAGCACACAAGTTTGCTACATTTCTAAATCCTTGAAATGACACAGCTCTTCTCTTGTACCCACCAGGAACACAGTTACACACTGTTGTGGTCCTGACTGCAGTGATTCTCCTCTTCAGTTTTTAAACCTCTGTTTCATTACATGTTTCTGCTGCTTTTTCCTATAAATCCAACTTATGTGAGCTACAGAAAAAAGGAAGCTGAGATCAAGGTACTTTTATTCCCCTAACAAAGCATATACATTTCTGGCAATACATGACCGAACTGGTGCATAGTAAAGCTTTGATGCTGTGGATTCCACTTAAGATTGCTGTAACTTTTTTGTTTATATTACTCCATTAAGGTTTAACATACACTATCATCAAAGTTTGCATGTCACTGAAAAGTAGACATGCTCAGGACACATGTGAGGATCCATTTAATAACTCAAAACATTATTACACTTTTGTTAAGAACAAGAAGGAAAGTACTAAACTGGTAGGGGATTTAGGCCAAACCTAATTTCACAAGCTGGAATTTGTCCAAGACACTGTATTTAACACCTTTACTCCTGTGAGCAGTGAGTGAGTTCCTTAATGACCACAAGTGGCCAAGACCTTGATTTTAGATCTCACCTGATAGAGAGGCTAATGAGATTTCAATTTTGCTCAGATTGACAGCAACTACTCCATAATATTTCCACATTTCAAATCCCTAATGGAACCAAATAGCAAAGCTGTGCAAAAATGATAATATGGAACTTTTTTCCCCCTCCAAATCTCAAAAGTGATTTGTATCAGGGTCAGGGCAAGCTTTAAGTCTATACATAAATCAGTTCTTTTCCCTTATCTATATTTTGCAATCCTTGACACGCAAACACATACAGGCACCTCTCTGAAAGCCACCACATCAGAAAACCCAAAGCATTCTCTCAATATATCACGACTCTAGAATATTATTTACCCAAATTTAAGGGATTATTACTATACTCCTACATAAAAGCATAATACATACGCAATAGACTGGAATGTCTCAAAAGGATGTGCCTTGTGCTACCTATAAATAATCCAGATGGAAAAATCCCAACTTGAATTAACCAGAACATCAGAATGGAATAATTACTCAGAAATCTTCCCTGAAACACTAGTATGCCATTGATCCTGTGATTATCACCTCTCCATTTATTAGAAAATCATTAATATTTTTGCATGCAATAAGTAGTAATTAAAAATCAAGCACCAAACCCTAAACAGCTCCATGGGAAGTGCACCCTTAAATATGCAGCTGAAGAACTGTCAGTGGCTTTGGAGTAACTGTTCTACAGAAGTGCTTAACTTGTAGGACACGTATTGCCTCCAGTCTGCTGGAATTATTCATCTCAGCCCATGCTCTTCGCTTGGGAAGGTTTTTTCAGGACAAAGGTTAGAAGTACAGATTACTGAACTGGCACCAGTATTGCCCCTTCACAAGTGACATTGTTCACTGCAGCATCCCCCTTACAAACCTGGGGGGCACAGTGGGAAACAATGTGCCTGGGAATAGGATGGATGAGATTCCTGGTGTCATCTCCTTACTCCCAGCTACTGCCTTTCACAAAGCAATGCAAGGGCACAAGATGTGACTCTGCAGCACACATACAACACACTAAGCACTGGAAGGGGGAATCATTTCCAGCCATGGATTATCAAAACTACTCATGTGTGGCTTTTTCCTCTAACAATATGAAAAACTAATGGCTTGGAGAAAGGTTCTAGGGGATCAGGAAAGTACTGCATATTACTGTGCATTACCAAATGCAGGCATAATAGCACAGTACATTTTTTCTCTAAAGTCTGAATTCCTGTATTTTAGCAACTGCACCATATTTTGACTGTGCTGTACTGTATGACTGGTTTTAATGTGGTTGCATCAATTTAATGATTTTTACAATTACCACATAATGTGTTTTTATCCAAAGTTTCAATACAGTTCAGTAACTTTGAAAAGCACTGGGGGTTTTAATTTATTTAGTTTTACTTTTCCAGCGCAGTCCTTTTAATTGGCTTACCCACAACTTTTTGATAAAATAGTAGTAACAACAACAACAACTGTCCTGGTTGCAATTTGCCAATCCAAACATCTTATTCCCCTTTTTTATCCTCTGGAAATATTCTTGGTTATGCTGCAGAGTAAGATAAACAAACCTGAAAAGACACAATAGCTGTCCATGGTTTAGAAACTCTGGTAAAAATGTTCTCAGGAACATTTCTCACCTAAGTACCCATACTTATGGCTGCCTGTTTGAAGGTAGGTTTTGATGTACCACCCTTTAAAAAGTTCCAACTAGTTAAATTAACAAGGAACTTATCTGTCAGCTACATGTTGCATTTTAAGACAGTATCTCTCAAGTCCACCCTTCCAGGTCTGAGTTCATCCTCAGACTTTAAATAATTCTGCTAAAATTTACCAGACCTGCAATCTGGATCATAAACAAAATGGATGACTTTATTAAGGTGTGCTTTTTCATTTTCTTAAACATAGAAATAAAATGTTTAAATGTTATTATGTTCATGCTATACAATATTATAATAATAATTAGATACTACAATATACAGTACTCATTTAGTGTGTCGTTAGCATTAGAGGATCAAAAGTTTTAAAACAATGAAACACTTCTCTCAATTGCTGCAGGATTGTGTTAAAATTATTTAAGAAAAGAGGGAATTCTGCTCTGGTTTATCAGTTACTTTTTAGCATTGCATTTTCTAAGCTCTGTGCATTCCATTCACATGGCATGTACATACAAGAGATATTTTTTAATCCATTCATGGTCAAAATTATAAAAAAAATACTATTACCTGGGAGTTTTGCCCTCAACATTGATTTTTTTAACAACTCATTTAATCTAGAATTTTTTTCTAAAAATATAGCTGCATCATATGAAACAAAAAGAGCTTAGCCTGACTTCAGTGACAGTCAATCACCTGTTTGTATTTTATTGCTTCACTAGTAAATAGTAACCTATGTAGACAGTATAGTCAGAGCATCACTGGACTACAATTATTGTACTGCATTTTTGTTATATCTAAAATTGAATACAAGGAATTTTAACGTTTATTCATGTTATTCATTATAACAACTTTCAGGCATAAGGTTCTAAGATGAGGAGTAGGAGGGGGTGAGATAGGGTTTCCTGACAGGTATTTGCTCCTGACTGAAGTTTGCTTCCAAATTCTTCCTAATTCATTGCTGAGTTCCTCATCTGGACAAATCCCCTATGTGACAAACAGTGTTAATCACAAGAGACAGGAGTGACTGAGATCATCTGAGTTTTATTCAAAACTTTGAATTTCCCAGCAGCCTTATTTTGCCTCCATAACATGAATACAGAAAATCCATAACTTTCTTATTATACAGGTCACATATTACTTGTTTGCACCTTGCTAGAGAGCACAAGTGGTAACATAAGTATAGTAAGGAAACTGAAGAAATAAAGATGTGTTGATATCTAGGTTTGATGAGGTTTTTATTTGATTTAGGGTTTTGTTTGTTTGAGTGTTTCTGTTTTGGTGTTCGGGTTTGGGTTTTTTTGTTTCGCTTTGTTGTGGCGTTTGTTTTTTTTGTTATGTTTTTGTTTGGGATTTTTTAGATTTTTTTTCCTTTTTTAACATTGCTGTTGTTGGTTTTGGTGAATGAGAACATTCTCTTCAAGTCAGTTACTGCAATAACTGTAAGATGAAAACTTTTAGCAGAAGGTGCTTAGGTTTGCCTCAAGGCCAAGCTGTAGAAGAGCTCCTGCCACAGCTGTAAAGGTCTGCCAAGCAAAGCCTGGGCACTGCACTCAAGGACAAAGGGCCTTTGGTTCCAGGGACAGGCACCAAGGCTGGGCTGGAGACACCAAAACTCCACTAGAACCTGAACAGAACAATCTCCCGATTTCATTTGCTTTTTTAATGGTCTCAGCTCTGCCTCAGTCACCTGAAGGTAACATGCAGTCCAGTAAGACACAAAGTAGAGGCAGATTTACAGCACTCAATGTTTTATTGGTGAATTTCAAGATAGAAATTGAGGTCTATCACATTAATATATTTCTTTATAAGTACAGGCCAACGTTGGAAGCAAAAATCTGCACTGCAAAACTGAAAGCCCTCCAGCACTCTTTTAAAAGCCTGGGGTTAGAGCTAATACTCTAACCAAGCTCTAGTGAAAAATTTTATCAACATCTTCGGCAACTGCTGCAGCAATGGAATTGAGTACAGCACAAACATGGCAATAACACAAAAATATTTACCAAAAAAGTGTGATGGTCTTTGTTAAATTTTAGACAGTATTTTTTTCACTCCTAGAGTGAAGTAACAAAATTATGACTGTATAATATATTGCAGAATATGAGGGGAAATGGGAATTTGAATTCTCTGGGAAAGCAGTCTGGTCAAAGTTAAAAATAGTTTTCCTTTTCTAAGTTATACTTCATATAAAGTTAACTTGGCCCTATCACTTGCATTCACAGATGTAGGACTCAAAAAGAACCATTATTCCAATAAATGCAAACTTCCACACTGTGGATTTTTTATCATGTATACACTAAAATGCCAACAATATGTCATACCTAAGAAACATCCTTTTATCCTATTTTAAAGCCAGTATTCATCTTAAATGGTAAGGCATATCTCTTGATCTTGTTTTGTAAAGGTTGCACTTGCTACAGGCTTAACACAGCTGTGGGAGACGGTATGGAAAGGATCGATAAAGCAGTATTACCCTTTGTGATAGTGAATCTCTGCAGGACATTCCAGCTTAACTCTGTTGCCTGCACTTACACTTCACACTTCCCCACTGGGAGAATAGGCTAAAACACAGGGATGGACTTACAAGGCAAGGAGAGGTGTGTGAAAATCCCCCTCCTACTCCTGCCCTACAGTTGCTACCTTGCTGTAGATGTTATAAAACAAAACAAAACAGATCTGTTAAATTACGGTTTGTTTATTAAGGCAAAAAAATATGCCCAAGCCCTGCTAAACATAGGCCCTTGCTTCATCACACAGTGCAAATGCAAAACCTTATAATTTTCATTTTAATAGCATCACACACACACACAAAAGCAGAAGTACACCATGAATATCACCAAATGACAAATCTCTTTGGTGCTACAGAGACAAAAAACATGAAAGAATTTCTGTTTCAGCACAAACTGGGCTGTTGGAAATCACATGCAGGTGTTCAGCGCGGCCACTGGGCTGTGGCAATGACAAGTTCTCTGCGGGAGAATCTGACTTACAAGTAAAGAGGGTTCTTGCTGTCTGAAAACAGATCTGAAGAGACGGGGTATTTTGGGCACAAAGCAAAGTAAACAGCTTCAATTATAGGCAGTAGAATGGGAAAGTCACAGGCACTTAAGTGGGTCAGACAGAAGATGAAGACTGGAACAAAGTCAGCAAAGAAGAAAAGAGGAGGATGTTAAAAACAGAAAGTTTAAAATACAGTTTAGAAGAAAAGTTTCAGAAATTAGGACAAGTGTTTTAAACTTGAATCAGACATGAAGGGTCTGTCAGGTAGAGGATACAAAGGTGGAGATGACTTAGCTATCACAGTAGAAAGGGAACCTGCTTTTAATACACCTAGAGATTGCTACATAATCACATTGCAAAGCATTAAAAAACATTGGTACAAAGCCTTACACCAGAGCCAAGAGGCGGTTGTGTAATGGTACTTTATCAAATGCGCTAAAAATATAAATAGTCACATACAGAAACAAAATCAGCTATCAAAATCTTGTGCCTTTTAAAATTTAAGCATCCTAGAACAGATTACAGCAAGCCACTTGTACACTGTGTCCTTGAAAAGTGAAATATAATGTGTGTTTTACAGTCTTGTAGACTATTTGCAGTTTGAAATCAGAAACTTCTTTTGCGTTTCTCTAAAATGCTGCGAGCTGATAAAGAATTAAAAGTGGAAGTGATATAAACATGAAATTGGAAGCAGAAGAGTTAAACAGGTCATAGCACCAGGTGGAAAAAGTAAATGATTAATTTGGAGACTGAGACAGACAAATGCCAAAGCAGCTGACATAAAAGGAGGGATGGAAATAAGACCACTTAACTCCAGAGGCCCTAAAACTACCCCATTTGATTGGAAAGATATCATGTGAACTTACATCTCTGCTCTCACCACTTACACGAGGTGTCATTTTCCCTTTGAATCTTTGTTTTTCTTCCCACATCACCAAACCCATAATCTGCATCTCTTCACCTTTCCCTTTTCCACCTTTGCCTGCAACCACACCTAAATCCTGTGAGGTTACACTTGAAGTTGGCTCTGGAGATGCAATAGGTTTCAGGTTTTTCACCTGCAACTACTTCTTCTGTCCAGGCCAAGGAACAGACACACTCTTATCTCCAGACAGCAGAACAGATGGTAAGCCCTTCAAAGACTCGAGAGGCCAAGGA
Source organism: Toxostoma redivivum (assembly GCA_013397375.1). NCBI lineage: Eukaryota > Metazoa > Chordata > Aves > Passeriformes > Mimidae > Toxostoma > Toxostoma redivivum. The sequence goes on from VXBI01001219.1 coordinate 1,525,280, forward strand.
GCCCCCACCGCTCCTGAGCATGGGTGATGTCTGAGCACATCCCTGTCCCCCTGCCTGTCCACCCTGCCTGATCCAAACCCTGCAGGAGCCTGCCCTTGGCACAGCCAGGCTGTGAATCAGCCTGCAGGGCTTGGCTGGAAGAGCAGGAACTGCTCCAAGTCCCAGGTGTAGCAGCCAGGGCACAGAGCTGAATGGTTTCCCACTGCACTGAAGGCTTTTCCACGCTCAGCCCTCCCCACCAGACCAGAGCTCCTGCCAACCACTCTGCCACAACAGCTTTCTGTAAGATAAACAAACAAACACCTTATTTGACACTCAACAATGCTGGAAGACAGCTTCATCATGAGGTGTTTCTATCCTAAACATATTCAGAATTAAAACTTACCAATACAATTTTTTCTAGTTACTAAGAGCAACTGGTGAGTGAAGTAATCTGGAAAACTAAGTGCAACTACACATAAAAATATTGCAAAATGTTAATGACATAGTTATTGCATGGAGGTAATAAAGAATAGGCTCAGATTATTTTTTTTTCATGCTCAGAGACAGTATTTTTAATATATACATCACATTTACTCACTTTCAGGACATACACCCCATTGCAACATGATGAGAAGCAAAGTGGAAGTTATTTTTTATGCCAGCTCTTTGGCTAAGAGCTGCATACAACAGCCACTGTGTTCCTTCTCTTCTGGGATTTAGCTCTGGGAAATGTATTTTGATATTGCACACATGAAACAGTTCTGTCCTTTTTAACCTGCCCTATGTTTCTTATGCATGCCTTCAGAGCTTTAGAGAATATTTTATCATTTACTCTATGCAGATTATTAAACAGCCCATCCAAGTCAGCGCAGCTGGCACGAGCAGCTTTCTTTGGAGCTACTGCAAAACCACATGTGTCATATAGTTTGCATGTGGGATTGGGTGTCATGGTCTTGCTGAGGATGAAGTGTGCTGCAGGTAAAACTAAGCCAGTAAAATTCTATCCTCCAACTTCTTAAGTGGAACCAATTAAAAAAGAAAAAATCTTAAAACATTTTGCTAGAAATAATTGCATACTAATGTTAGCTAGCAAGCAATTCATAATTAATCTCAAGATCTCCTTACACTAAACAATGCAGAATTTTGTATAAAACTATATATATTGCTGTGTATGTACATATATGAGTGCAAATATATCTTTATGTAACAGATATTTATATAGAGATTTGATAAAATAAGGTAAATAAATTAGATAATTTGTACCTTTGCTTGAAAAAAGTGATCCTGATAATCTTGTCAGTCCCTAATCACTGAAGGTTTAAATGAATAATTTCTCCTTTCCTAATAAGTCCAGATTGACTGATGAAATTTCAGCGAAAAGTGGTTAAAATTCATCTTAGCTTTCCCATGCAAAATTGGATTCCACTTTATCAGAAAACTTCCAAATGCAATATTACTCGTTGTTACATACACAGCCAGCAACTTACATAGGGCACTATTTATCATTCAGACAACTTAAGTACAACACAAAAAAATCACCTTGAGACAAATGAGAAATTCTCTCTTGGGAAACCCCAAACTGTATTAATATGATAAGAAGTAGAGCTTCACTTTTCCTTCATTAAGTCTAGAAGGCATTTCTCATACAGCCATGTAAGAAGTTAGGAAAAAATTTTAAAAATAACACTAAAAAACCTCCAAGGTTCACACATCTTTTTAGTCATATCAATCATTTTCAGTTCAACCAACTTTTTTCATTGTTACAAAAGCATTAAAACCCAGATGGAAATGAGCTGAAAAATTCAATGCCCACAGGGAACCCAGTGCTTAGATAATCTAATCCATTTGGGAAACAAAAAGTTCATGTCAGGTATTTAGTAACCAAAGCAATTACCAGAAGCTGAGTACTGAAATTGGGCTGAGTAATATTGCATCAGATTTCATGAGTTCTGCTAGAAAAAAGAAAATCTGGGGGAATAACAACCCATTCAGTGTTAGTTGAGATAAATAAACTGAAGAAAAATAAAGCAATGATTGCAGTTATCTGTTATTGTTTCCTAAACACATTGCTCCATATATAATAAAGACAATAGTTCCAAACCACTGAAATCTGGGTGGCAGAGTGGCCATTTTGATGTCTGTATTTGCAGTTTTGTTATTTATGCTGTCCAAATCTTTACTTGCATTGCAATTCAGTCTGCACATCTTTCCCTCTTCACAGTCTCCTCTTAAAAACAGGAGAAAGATCTATCCCTGAGTAAGCAAGAAGGGTAGCATCGGAGGATTAATACCATTAAACCCATTAGTTAAGCAGTTTGTAGGAAACTCTCTGTTCTTTATAATCAGGGGAATCCAAAGCAAATGTGCACCCACAGCACCTACCTGTGCGCTAGAAATGTTTAAAAAGTACTTTCACCAAAGATTCTTAAAGACAGGATTTCTTTAAATTCGGATTCTGGAAAGAGTTAACATTTGCAGAGAGAAATTGTCAAAAGATGCATTTAAAAAAAAAATCCTTCCGTGAAAAAAAACCAGCCTTCTTTTCAAGCAAACAACATTAAGTTTAAATAAATTTCCACCTGTGAACATAAACCAGCATCCATGCAAATGTGTCTTATGCCTGCAGAATCTATCACACTAGGCATTTCAGTTTGATTAAATATTTTATGCTCATAGTTCAAAGTGGCTTTATATTTAGTTTAAAATAAAACCCCTCATCATCTTAAAAGATCATCAAGCAGGCCTTGAACGTGCAAACGTTATGCAAATGCTGGTTACAGATAGGCCTGTATGGGTGAGTACCAGGCACATCTGCTTTGGAAATTTACTGAGTCATACTTGAAAAACCAGGACAATTTCAACTCAAAAGACAAAATTCTTTGGTATGCTAAGAGCCCAGCAGCAGAATGAGATTTTTCACAGGGAGCTGTGTGCTGAGGACCAGCACTGACTCATTTTGCTCCAGCTAACCTCACATCTCTGCCTAATTAAAGTGAACAGGAAATTCAGAATCAGAAGATTCTGCCACTGTTACCATGGCCCACCAGCAAGCTGATATCTTGGATATCTCAGCAAACTCTCGGGGCACCATTGCAGCTTTTCTTACCCAACTGATATTTAAGGTAACACATGGGAGAATCAAAGAGATTGCTTAGCAAACAGCGTGACTAGTTAGTTATCAAGATCCAGGAAGAAATGGTAAATAAAAGCAAATCTTTTTGGAGTGGTATTCATTTGGAACAGGAGCTGCTTACTGAACACTTAGTGTCCTAGGTGTTGGAAGAACATTAGATGAATGCTAAAGAAAAATACAATGCAAAATCGTAAAAGCCTCTCCTGAGAAAGAAATTAGGAGCATGGCTTTTACTGTTTGGTTTGTAAGACCAGTGTGTCTATGTAAACTATGGTTGTGTTTAACAGAAAAACATTTTGTCCCTGAGATGTATCTATTTCGCTGAGTTCCTAGTAATACCAGTTCTGTTCCTGCAATCACTAACATAGACAAAATAGTGTCATCCTGTGAAATCCTCTGCCTTTTGCACCTTTTCCGGGTTCCAAAGGCTTCTAATTCTCAAAGAGCTCACAAGGTTAACAACTCTCTAACATTTCATTTTTTAAACCAGTTACAAAATACAGAATTTATTCTAGGGCATATTAATTCTATCACTGGTCTTCACATGGGAAAGTTTTGCAGAGTTTTTAGTACAATGCTGCCATACTTCAGCTCACTAACCCACCCTTCCCTAACCTTCAGGACTAGTTTATGGTATATTTCAAAGGAGAAAGATAATCACCTTCAACATATCTAAAACTTTCTCGTAGGGTAATTTTTAGCTCTTGAGTCATAAGAAGAAAATACTGAAACATAGCAAATAGTAAAAGGGAAAAATAATCAAGATATTAATGGCTTGCTAACAAGCCTAGCAGGATGGACGGAAGTAATTTAACTCTGCCCTGCTGAGTCACTTGGGCTGTCCATCTACCCAGAATGAACCTAATTAGCTGGTATCAAAAATGCCACAGCTTGAGCAATGGCCAAAATATATGAGCAAAATAAAATCAATCAGCATGAGACACCTTCATTTCCATTTACTAAATATTAAATGCAGTAGTTTGCCCCAAATTAACTCACAGCTAATGAAAGCCTTATTTAACAGTATTTGTCTCAAAATCAGAATGGAAGAAAGATTATTTCCTAGTACCCCCAGTTTATCCAACCATTTCATATTCTTCCAGAGCACACTGTATCACAGCATATTTCAACTTGCATTTGTAACAGAACATTCAACCACAGAACGCTTTATTAAAATAACTTTAATGGTCTGTCTTAAACAGATAAAGGTAGGGACAAAACATTCATTCTGACACTTTATTATGGTCTTCTACTGCTCTGCAACACACACACCCCTTGCCTCCACCAGACACAATAGCTTAGATGAAAATAGAAGTATCTGTCCAGCTTTCCACAAAATGCTCCTGCTGCACTGCATGTACACAAACAGCTGCCACCTCAAGATTTTTGATAGGTGCCTGTCTTGAAGCAGCTCATCTGGATTTAAAGATGAGATGCACAACTTTGCCTTTTCAGCTGTATCAGCCATCACTTTCACATAACAGCACATCAGCCAGTAAAAATAGAGCTCCATTTTAATTCATATGTACATTCTTATTGATTAATACATTCATTTTATCAACACAAGCACACAACATGCACTAAGAGGTTCTATTTAGAATGCATTTCATTTCACTATCTTCTCCTGCATTTACACAGGTTGTAGCTGACATTTCCACCCAGTCCACATGGCAGCATTTTGACCTTGCTTTTAGAGGCTCTTTAGCATAAAATAATCTTTGTGGTTAGAGCCTGCAACTTATGCTGAATTATGGGTACTTTACAGTAAGGAAATAAAACAGCATAGTCAAATGCTGACAGTACTCCAATGCTTTTCCCACAAGTCTTCTGAAGAACCAGCCAATTACCCCGCAATTGACACAAGTGACTGAAAAAAGCATCCTCATTTCTAGCAGTCGTAAATTCATTTGCAAGTAGCTCATCAAAATTAAATGTATACTTATTACAGACACAAAGACGTGCTTAAATCACATTAAAGGGATAATTTTATGATACTTGTAATTATTTTCAAAAAAGAAAAAGATTTTTCTATGCTGTATGTAGTAATCCTTTGCAAGCTTTAAACTTAAATCTGTTTCTTTACTAAAGTGTTTCCTCGCTGTGTGTGTGAATACTGGTTTGCTATAATAGGATTGTGTGTGAGCATCAGGCTTCTGGCATTGATCTTTGCAGCAGAAAAGGGAACACTGCTCTAGGGGTGAAAAAATACACAGAAAGGACTGCATGGTGCTTTAGGAAAAATTTATGGAAAGGGAAGCTGACCAAAAATGTGACTAATCAGAGATGGTTGCATTCCTTTTGCAGTCCTGATAAACACTGAGAACATTAAAAAATTTATCTAATAATAAATTATTAAAATATGGTATTGTATATGAAACATTTCTAGCACATGATGAGAAAAGGAAGATTAAAGTAAAGGAAATAATAGTACTTACAACTGTTCTCCTTAGGTTTTACTTAGAAGTTTATTCACAAGGCTTGTCACTAGTTTATCTGAAACTGATATACACATGTGTATTTATGGACACCTTGACACACCTTTTTCTTCCTTTTCCCTGGAAATGTGAGAACTCTTGTCTTGGGTAGCAATGTAGGATGTAACCAAAAGTATGTATTCTATCACCACCTGTTAAAACCAGGTGGGGCAGTGCTCTTTATCTTTTCCACGACCCATTCTTCCTCCAGGAAGATATCTCCTGCTAATGGGCCATTGAGTGCCACTGCATGACTGATAAAATTCCATCAGCCCATTGGGAGATGCTCCAGCCACGGGGAGGAGCCAAGCATTTCCTACCTAGATAAAATCTGAGATTTGGAACACCAAGGCAGCCTTTTCCACTGGATTCCAGAGGAAAAAACAGACCTTTTCCACACCATCACTGGTTCTTTGGAGGAAAATTGCACCCTTCTGCAGGTCCACTGCTTCAACTGAACCACATCTGTCATCCAGCAGGACTGCAGCCACCATTTAATCAGACTGCACCAACACCCTGACTGACAGGGTGTCAGGTTGTATTGTGACTCTGCCAGTGTTTTGGGTTTTTTTTGTACTACTGCATTTTATTTTAATTATCCTATTAAGTTGCAGTTTGTTTGTTTGGTTGTTTTTTTTCTATTTAGACATACTAGTAAAGAACTGTTAATCCTATTCCAATATCTTTGCCTGAGAGCCCCTTAATTTCAAAATTATAACAATTCAGAGGGAGGGGGTTTACATCCACCATTTCAAAGGAAGCTCCTGCCTTCCTTAGCAGACGTCTGCCTTTCAAACCAAGACAACTCTTTTGTTGCTCTAGGTAACAGTATGAATGGACAAAGACAGAAATTTGTGGCAAAAACCACCCTGGATAACACCATTTCCATGAATCTTGCTCTTCTAGTTGGTATTATTATTTCAATTAGGAGGATATTATATTTTTTAAGACAGAGTGTACCTTACTGTCCAACAAATGAAACTGCATTAGGGACTGAAATGTACCTTTTAAAGAAAGCATATAAATGATAATAAAGAAAACTATAAAATAAAGAATTAACATTTAAGTTACAATGTGAAATAGACTGCAATATCCTTCAAAGATAAAATTATATTTAAAGCCAGGAAACAAAAAATTTAGTGAAGGATGACATTTGAATATGCTCCAATAGTCTCACAAAACATTGCAATAATTTTATAAAACCTGGCTTTGCAAAACAAGACCTCTGGAAGAGGAAGAAGCAGCCACTGTTTCATATGAGGTGCCATAGCCACCGGGGCTAGTGCAGAAGATTTTCTCCTGCACTAAAGTTTGTAAAACTATCACATTGAAGTAGTGATTTTGCATTTAACTAAATATCTCTGCAATGGACCCCCACAGGTATCTGTGCAAGGGCAGTGACTTTAACTGGCAGAGGGGGGAAAGCACTCTGAGAAAAAAGTTGTAAATTATTGACTAATGCAAAGCTAAAGTTCTGTGGAGAATGAGAACAGGTGACACAGGGTCCACCCTGAAAGCCAGTGTGAGGTGACAAACAACTCTGCAAGGTCCTATGGGGGGAAGAGAAAAGCCACATCCCTGCTTTTGCTCACCATTTGAATCCCAGAGAAATTCCAATGCTACTTAGCAGTCCACCTTAATCAAAAGTGAAAAGATAAATACTAATTCTACAAATCTGATCTAATTCCTCACCCAAAGACTGATTACTTGAGATCTGTGCAGAAAAGGGTAAATTTAATCTTTCATTCAACTTGTAGCAGCTAGATAAATTACAGAAGCCCACATAAAATTGACCTTCAACCACCACTTTCTGATAACACAGTTTCTCACCTTTTCTTTCATCAGATCTGTCTCAAAATTTCCTGCAGCAAGATTTCCCTATATTTAGAAACCAATCAGTGCCAGCAGCTGCAAGAATTGCCCTCCAAGCAATCAAGGGTGGGAAATATGTAAGTCAAAAATCCAGTGAGGCAGAAATTTCTGATGAGACTCGAAAGGAAGCTCTTAGGATACTACATTCATCTAGAAATTGAGAGGCAAAACCTTGACTCCTTCAAAGCACAGCATTTTCAGGCATAGTTCTGAGGTTGGGATTTTTAAGGCTAAATTTCAGAAAGACAGGACTGTCAAAAACTGCTAATCATATAAAAAGTACACTGTCACTATGATTGAGGTGAAGAAACTCCAAACACTTTGTATTTTGAAGGTTCCAGAACACGAATTTTACCATGCACATGATGCAGAAAGGGATGCTAGTGAAGGAAGATAAAGCCATTTTTTATCCAGCGTGATTATACAATCTCATGTTCTTCCTCAGACTGAAACAGGGTACAACAGGAAATACTTCTCACAAAACAGAAAGTATGGCATTGCCACAGGAGTCCAGAATTACCTGATTTGTTTTAGGCTAAACTATTGGATTTCAGAACTGCACTCAGGCCAGAGGAAGGGTAAGACCTAATAAGCAGGATACATCACAGCAGTCAAGTTAAAAGATTGAGTACATGCTATGGACACTTCCTTATCAGTACAAAGGCACTTATTCATCTTGTTTTTTCAGTGACAGCACAATATAAACTAAGGGCACATCTATCTCTCCTCTCTCTGTGGCACTGAGCACTTCAGCTGCATCAGGAGCAGGATACAACATACAGCCCCAAACAAGGGCAACTTGCAGCTGTACTTGCACTAAGGAAGCCCATAAGAAGTAACAACTCTTCCTCAAGATAGATGCAATCACCTTACTGTTAAAATGTATGCTCTGATTTATGGTCTCAGGGTCCTCTCGGTTAAACACAGGTAGAAGTGAAGGTAAAAGACATCCTGTAATATATTTCAGAAGAGAACTGTCTTTGAACTAGGTGACTTAGAAAGTATGCTTCGAGACAGAGAGGTGCTATCAAAGATAACAGTATGCTACAGTTCTACAAACTCCACTTGGAACGCTGTCTGGCTGATGCTCTGCTAAATAAGATTTGCACAGATTATTTCAAATATGTGGCAGAGTTATTAGCTGCAGACTGTGGCCTACTATTGCCTTTTTTCAAATTTTAAGATTTTTAATTTCCATTTTTTTTTTACTAAAGAGTACATTACACAACCATTTTATTTGCAAATAGATTTAGTTTATGAAAACTAGGCTAATCCACTTGCTTTCTGCAAAACATTTACTAACATGAACCTACATTTGCTTCTCATCCACTACCACTAAGTTTCCAATCACTATTTTAACACTGGCAAACTCTATCTACCTTAGAATGAAATCCAAACAACCCTAAGAAGAACCAATCACTCATTGCTCGTTCTCACTTTGAGAGTAAGAAATTATAACAGTTACTTTCTACTGATTTCATGTTAAACTAAATATGAATTTCCACATTGCTGTTAGAAATGTATTCACCAGTCAGAAACATCTGCTCAAAAATTAGTAACAGTTTTTCAATAGAAACACCTAATGAGTCTGTTCACAGCTTCTCTCATGCAAATTTCATACTATGGACTAGAAACTTGAAATAGTTGTGCTTCACCATAACTTTTTTATACTGCAGGACACACCAGCAAAGTTCCCTCAACAAGTCAGGGTAGGAGAGTCAATGAAACAAAATAAACAAACAAATAAAAGAAAAAACACAGAAAGAAGGTATCATTTCAGTTAAGGTAATAAATGTGAGAAGACCAAAAGTATGCCAATCTGAAATCAAGTCTTAAAAAGTTTTCAGTATCTCTCATAATATCACTCCTACAACCAAAAAGAAGAGAAATCTTCAGTTCATAAACAGCTCTCCCTGAGTTATTGAGGAAAGTTGATGATTTTTTTTTAACTAAAAAGAAAAAGAAATCATGATCATAGCTATATCTACACAAAAGCCCTTTTTTTTACAACTCTACTGCTGTAATCATATTGCAGATCCTGTTTACCTCTAGCAACAAAAATGTATCCTGTTAAGACATATGATAGTGCTAAAGTAATATAGTGATAAAGTTCTTCCAACTTCAGTAACATCTTTCCATATGAAGCCTAAGTCTGACTTCCTCTGATATTCTGGAGATAAAACCTTGAATCTTGCTCAGTAACTTCAAAAATGCAGCTCAGTGTGGAATTGCACTTTTCCAGGAAGGAGCCAGAACATTCTGTGATTCTTCTTTTCTGACATGTTAATTGTTCTTCCATATACAAGGAGAACAGAAGCAGCAGCATGCCATATTTATTCAGTGAAAGTTGAGCCACAGGGGTGATGGTACATTCCTTCTCCAACACCAGCCAAATTATCTCAGTGCCCAGCTTTAAGAGGGTGCAATAATACTCCATCATTTGAGAATGCTGGGAGGCTTATGAATCATTTTAACAGCATGAAGGCAGATTGAGATCATCTCCCTGTTATAGGTACCTGGAGACAAGCGGCAGCCCTGGTGAATCATTTTCATACATCCTTACTCCTCACAATAACCTTAAAGAGACACTACCACACACCTCAATCTTCGTCCAGCATGCACAGGAACTTTCCAGGATTGAAAATTAGTTAATGTTGTGGCTGCAATGATATCCACGATATTATTTCTATTTCTATTTCTATTTCTATTTCTATTTCTATTTCTATTTCTATTTCTATTTCTCCAACTTGTGTCATTGTGTCTACCAAGAAAATCCACACTCCCTGAAATCCGTTTTAGGGGAAAAAAAAAAAAGTAGATATATCCTCTGTAGTTACGAGAGACTGCATGACACACACTTTACTAACTTGAGCACATTTGATTGCAACAGTCCAGAAAGAATAAAGAAAATGCTCTTGAACATTTCCATGTAAAGTAATTTCTAACATGAATTAGGTACCTACACATGCAAACTCTGCATACAAACCTTCACATACACGCAGACATTTCTTTAATAAAATAAGAAAGCCTTAGACACAACAACGGTGAATGATGGAATTAAGGTGATAAATTGACTTAGTTTTTAATGAGAAAACTCACGACCCTTGGAAAATCAGTGTACTTGAATACAAGATGCTAGCCTATGTTCATCCCAGAAACATAATCCTTTAAAATAAGCTTTATTTTTTCCTTTTTTTACTAAGTTTTTAGGAGAAACAATGGATCAAACCCTCCCTTATCAAAGAAGAAACTACTCATTAAAATGTGAGGACATTGAAATTCAGCTGAAGTTTCATCTTTTCATTAGTAGGAAGTTTGAATGTTTTCAGGAAAATATCTCAATTTTACTTTCAGTTTGACTCAAAGTAAAACAGCCTGAAAATATGTCAATTTTATTTTTAGCTAGACTTAAAGTAAAACAGCCTGAAAATACAGCAACAGAAGGGCTGCCAATTTCCATTAGGTAAGCAATGCTTACAACTTCTTCCAAAGTCACAACAGGAAGTGCAACTGTGTTTCTAATTATGCCACAGAGATTTCTTGCATTAAGAAAAAATAAAACACAATGCATATCTCATTAAAGTACTTGGTGAAGGTAAGTAGGCCTATCCAAATGGCAGTTTAGGGAAGAGAACTATTCTCAGTTTTAAAATCTAATGTTTCCCCAGAGCATGAACAATCAACACTGTCTTAACTTCCACCCTCTTTGGATTCGCCCATGAAAGGAAGGAAGGTTGAAGAAAATGTACTTTGAACACAGCAACTACATGAAGAGTGTTTTAGAGAGCTCCTAGTCATTGGTGTTAAAAATAGTGTTCCTTTTTGTTTGCTCTGCCAAACACAGCAGCCTGTGCCATGTGTGCCGGCAGAGCCCAAGCACAGCTGTCCAGTGCAGGTTTGGTACTGGGGAAAGGAAGGCAGGGGAGGAAGAGGGCTGAGCTAAGAGCTGCCCTCATTCTGCCCCAGCACAGCCTGGCCAGCACCTGGAGGGGCACAGAACTCATGCTGGGACACCAACACCTCACAAACATGAGGATGGCGAGCTGGCATCAGGGAGGGCATCGGGGAAAGCAAAGAAAAAGACACTCATAAAAGAGGATTGGCAATTCAGAAATCTCCAAGAATGATTTGATGCCTTGGTAGAGATTTGTATTTTAAAAGTACAGAGTAATTCAGGCCATTCTGAGATCTACAGTCACATGATAAAAACTTATTTTTTCATTCAAGTGAGAGATCTGCCTCAATACAGACACTGAAGCACAAAATACCCCCAGTCCAGACTACAGGATGCCACCAATACACCATGTCGAGCAAACTCCAGTGACCTTGGCCCCTCTTGCCATTCAGCCATTCTCAGGCCACAGGTCACTGGCTCCTAAACTCTGTTTTATTACAGAAGACATCAGGAGTGGCATTCAAAGTAATATTACAGCAATATTCTGTTTACTGGTAAGTGAACCACCAAACTGTCAGTCTCTCAAAAGAGATGCAAGATTGAGAAAGATTCAAGATTGAAAAGAGATTTCAAGATTGGAAGAGATGCAACAAGAAGTTCATTAATAAAAATATCCAGCAAAAGAACCTATACAATCACTAACTTCACACTCAAGCTAAAGAGCAGGCAAAGCACCCTTCACTTTCTCTCAGGATAACAGAAATGCTCTTTGGTTCCTGAGTCATGAGGTAAGAGCTTCAAAAATCATGTTCAAACAACCAGAGACATTCAGAGCAACTGCCCCAGGTAAATTTGAAATGCTATCAGGAGCCACTGTTGCCAGGGAAGGAGTGTGTCACTATTTGAGTGACTAGCACCGGGAGGAAGCAGGTGTGGGATTCTGTTCCTGGCCCACTTTAAAGGGATGTGACAGACAGTGGCATCAAAGGTTTGGCAGGATGTGCCGGAGGGCTTCTACTTGATCCCTCTTTTAAAGAAGTGCCAACAAGCTCTGAATCATGGAAGGAAGCAGGCCTCAAAAATTACATACCCTTATCAGAATTCTTCTCCAATCTACGAACAAATACAGTTGGAAGAGTTTCAGTAAAGGTAGGTTAGTTTATGGAGTGACAAGCACTGGAAAAGGGTACAGAATCAATAGGAAAACAGTCAAGTCTTCAAAGGGCCATATGGCCAATGAAGACTTTGTGCTTCCCTGGCCACGATATATCGTCTGGGTTTTGTGCCTACTGCAGAAAAACAGCAGAGCAGAATATCTGTTCTGCTTTCAGAGCAGAGAGTCAGGAATCTGGCACTCCTGAATTCCTGGGAGTCCATGGCCATGCACACCCAGCACTGGAAACTGGGAAATTAATGTACTCCTCTAAAGTACAAGAATGTTTCCATAAGAAAAAATAAAAAGAAATGTTATTGCAAATGCAGGACTTCATGCCATTTTGTTTAGCAATTCCCACAGTTATTTTGCATTTGTAAATGGCACAAATACCTGATGAGAAGATGAGGGTGAATTCATTCTATATGCTGCTCAAATAGAGAGGCTGTTTTATTTCATGTAGCCTTCTTTACTTCCTTCTTGAGCCTTTTTGGTCAAGTTCATTTGTCTCAACGTGTTTTTAAAGTTTATCAAGATATATGGATTGGTCAGTTCGTAAAATGTAACAGAACTAATTAAGATTTTGCTCACTTAACTCACAAACCAGTTTCTAGTCATAGCAAGAGAGTCAGTTTTACAGATTTCAGTTTCAATGTCACCACTGCTTGATTCTTGCAGCATGTGGATTTGTTTTACTTCCTCAACAGAGATGGGTCAAAAATCAGATTCCGTTGATCAGACGCTTAAAAAAACCAGCAGCCCCTACTTGATTCAGGCCTGCTTCCTAGATGCCTTCTCTTTTATTTAACCATTCCTTCCATTTGACCATGCACTTGGTACCTTCTTTGTTGCAAAATTCCATTTATAAGAAACCCATAACGAGGATATATAAGCATATTCTAATTCAAACTCACCAAGCAGCAGAAAGAAGACAATTCTGTATCAATCAATAGTGTCAGGACATGCTACAGCAACTCAGCAGTGGCAGAGGTGTTCCAAACAATGTTTTCTGCTGATCTTATTTCCACTGCTGATTTCCATTTCTTATTGCTCATCTTATCTCCGTGTAAAGATGCACGGAGCCAGGAAACTCTTGAAATTGTTACTCCTTAACTGGGAGAAGCCAACCTAAAGACTACTTAAAAGCCAACTGACCTAGTCTGAAAATACACATATAAAAGACTGAGGTTCACATGTCCAAACATATGCATTGTTTGGCTCTACAAGTGAACTCAGTCATATCAAAGCAAAATCAAACGCACAATTATAGTCACAAGATTTATTCAGTATGTCAATAATATGGTATTTAAACAACAGTATTGGACAATATATCAATTAATTCAGTTTATTATTAATTTGGGTATCTACTAATAAAGTAAAGATTGATTATGTGGCTGGATTCAACAGCAGGTTCTGAACACTGCCCCCTGGATGTGTCACACTTGGTGATGTTTAACATCTAACTGCAAAAATCTGAGCACAATCCATTGCATCCATGCCCAGAAGTGATACTAAGCTGGATACAGGTGAAAACAGCAATCACAGGAGCAATTATCCATTAGCACATAGTATGTGGTAAACAGAAAAGCCAAGACTTCTTCAGGCACAATTCCACCCTTCCATTCAGCTTGGACTGAGTGATTTCTGGCATTGCCCAAGATGTGTTCATAGGGTTGCAATGTCAAACTAAGAACTAGAATATAACTTACAGTGCAAAATGAATTTTAAAAAAAGTTGAGAACTGCCTTTATACATGCAAATTCTTTGATGTATATAGCTTCCTTTAAACCCTGTGCTAGGAACAAGCAAATCCTGCAGTGAATACGGAATTGATATTTACAGCCTTCATTCTCTGCCTGCTTAGCTGCAGCAAGAAGGCTTTGAAAAATTAAGAAAGTATTAATGCCATGAATCAAACCTCTAAAATATTTAACTTTAAGCCAAATCTACACCATTTAAGATTATCTATTTTGTTGTAGCTCATGAGGAAAGAACTACTACCAAACTGCAAAACAATACAAACAAAATTAATCCCTCTCAACACCATGGCATGGAGCTTAGTTCAAGCTATGTGCACTACTGAAAAAAAAAAATATTTATAATAAAGGTGTGAGTACATCACAAACAAAAGCAAAAAGTACATTTTGATTTCACTAAATTACCTGCACTGTCTGTATTTTGGCCAATAAAGGACTCAGATGTGGGTGTCTCAATGCAAGGTTTTTCAATGGCCACTATCAGCATAGAGAAAGGTAACACTTTGCCAAGAATGCCCTTTTTCAAGTTATCACTAAATAAATGTGCTCCATTTGGTTCTTTTAACTATGACAGTAACTGCCTCCGTTGAAGTTGAGGCAGTATTTTTTCTCAATTATTTCCATTCTTATTTTCACATACAGCATCAGCCCACTGAAAATCATTGATCCATTCATTACAACCACAATTACTGCCAGTCCTGATATCAAACTCTATTCAGTATCTGAACAACAGTTAACTGATGAACAGAGCAGCATCCTGCAGAAAGTAAACTTAGGACCATGTTCCAGGTTTTTGTAGAATACAGGCATCTCCACCAGGTTTGAAGCACTTCCTTGAATACTTAGTTAAATTCTGGCTACAGCTACACCAAAGACCACAGAGCTTCATGGATAACTGAAATATGATAGCAAGAGATAACTGTAAATTAAAGAACCATTTATTTTATGTCCCATCTCTGTGCACTTGCCAACTGGGGTTGAAAATACACCCCTGGAAATGGCAAGTCACACAATCATCAACCTGCTAAGAGCCCTGATAAAAAGCTTTAAAACGTCAGATTGTCTTAAAGAAACCCAAAACCACCAACACAGGAATCCAAGAAAGCACATAAATTCTTTAAAGGCTAAGCCATAAAAATTGAGGAGTTTTTCTACTGAATTGCACGTGCCCCTTGATAGAGTGACTTGATAATTTGATAATTTGTTCAATTCAACTTGATTACAAGTCTGATACTTTGACATTATCTACTTAAAAGGTACTGAACTAGCATTCAAATTATTGATATTAGAGCAGCAAATCCCTTGACAGACAGACCCTGACCAAAAACATAATTAAATCATTATATAGATAGGTATTGCTACAAAAACAATCCTATGAGATATGGTGGTCAAGAGAGAGGTCAGTGCTGAGTCACCAATATCACAGATGGGCATTAATCAATGAGATACACGAGCACCCTGCAATAGCTGCAGATTGCACCCATCCTTCATACACACAGAGCAACCACACAAACTGCTCTTGAAGAAGGAAGGAGGACTAAAATACAAAGACTAAATTAGCCACCAGACTGAAACAACCCCTGTGAGTTAAAAAATATATACAATCAAAGGCAGATACTGACATTAAATGAGATCTTTAAGGAAAAAGCACAGGCGTAAGAGATACTGAAGAAATCCATCCCTCTCTCTCATTGTTCCACAGCCTAGCTGGAACAAGCCAAAAGCTTAACAGAAAAAACCAAACCAAACCGAACAAACAAAAAAACCTAACTCAAAACCAAGTAGCTTTATCTCAGGTTTTTCTCATCTTTCATCTTCTGACATTATATTTCAAATGCTACAATTTCTATCAAAAAGTGTAGTTTTAACGAGCTAGTTATATCTGAATTCTCTGCTATATGAGACAAATTACAGTATAGTTAGATTTCTTTGACACTTATGCACACTCATGAGGGAAATTTTTTATTCTTTTAATATTTTTTTTCTTAAAGAAAATCCTGAAGAGAAGCAGACCATTAAGGACAATTGGTACTTAAGACTTTTACAATCACAGATCTTCCTATGACGATAATCACATTAGACTTGATTCTCCTTCTCCAGTTATGAAAAATCAGACATTTCCTTTGAGGGAAACTTAATAAATGCTCCAACCACAAGGGAACAAGAAAAGGGAAAAATAAATAAAATAAATAAAATAAAGTGAGAGCTGGTAATCCAGGAAAGCAGGCTTCATTTCAGGGATCTTGTGGATGAGGGAGCCTTTCTACCACAGAATCATTTAAAAGAAATATACACTGGATGGATAGGATGTGATTAAGTCTCAAGATTTTTAATTTTTTTTTTTTCAACTGTTGGTACACACCCTTCCAACAGCTTAGACTTGCTCTTGGTCTGCAAGACTCTTCAGAGAGGTTCTGAAGTGGCTGTGCCCACCCGCACACTGCAGGATGCTGAGCTGGAGCAATCTTGAGCTCAGCCTTGCCACATGTCTGGAATCTCTGCCACAGACAGCATGCCTTATGAGATCCACCCAAAGAATACCCATATGGGGAAACAGAGAGAATGTGCACGAAAATCCAATAAATTTTCCATTTTGCATTTCCCACTGGGGAAAATAATGCCAGCCCTCCCTCAGGTTTATAGCATGCCTGCCCTATAGACTGGCAAATTCATCAAATGTAGAGGAAGTCAGCCTAAAATTTAGAAGTGAGGAGAGGAAGGGTGAGGCAGAAGCAAGGAAACCACACAGACCAAGAGCTTCACACATTAAGACCCAAGGACAAACATCCTTAAATAAACATGCCTTGTCCTCTGCTCTTAAAAGTGCCCCAGCTACAAGGTTAAGCAAAATGAATATTACATTTTCCTAAATGGAAATGTCATGGTCTTTTCAAGTCCATGTCAAGTCTGCCTCCTTAACTAACCTGCCTATGGTGCTTTTTATCATATTCAGAAAATTTTGTAGTTTGTTGGGCTACATGCTTTGTATTTTCTTTTCTTCCTGCTCTTGTAGTATTGCAAGATGTTGTTTTATTTACAGCCTGAATTTTCTCACCTCTAGTTCTAAAATTTTGTGCTCCAAATGTAAAGACCAAACCAGTCTCTTTTGCTATGCCACTTCTGTGCACCCCTCATTATCACATGCTCTAAAGGCTAAACATGACACAAAGGATACAGACATGGGGCATCCCGATCATTCACTGGGTGAAAAGTGCTTTGCTGAGCAGGGACTGCAGCCCTGGCAGTGCTGCTGTGAGGGATGAGCTCAGAGATGATAAATGCTGCTGTCCTTTACCAGGCCTGTCACAGATTAATTCACTTGATCTGATCTGATGGTTCCACAGGGTGCTAACAGGGGCTAAGTGCCACTAGCAATAGGCACTGATTGGTTCAGGAGATGTCATTATCTCTGAAAAAATGCATTGATAAAAGAAAACCCTTTCAGACCAAGAGATGATGGAAGCAGATGACACATCACCATAATTTTTTCCTCATTTATGTAATTCCCAATAATGTGCATATCTGAGCATGTGCCTCCTCACTTGAGTTGTTTCACTTTCATTAGAACATCCTCTTTTTGTCTTGCAAGAGGATTTCTATTAAAGTTCACATATGATACTTTGTTCTACAATTGCACTCACTAGGCTCAGTTAAAGAAGCAACAGAAAGCCCAAGTCCTCTTTCCCACAAATTTCTATATGAAACTCCCCCAAAATAGTAAGACTTTTGTAATCCAAATTATTGAGTTCTGTGGTACACAAAGATCTTGAGTAACTTTGCCATCACAGCATATTTTCATGATTATCAAGTAATTTTTCAGTATACTACTGATACATAATACTTTCATGGTATTTGTTCTTTCTACTATGAATGTAAAATTGGTGCCTAACTATTTTATTTTTAGCATTCTCTGCCTCCATAATGGCCACTATTATCGAGTGTGATCTGTATCACAGTGATGTTTCTTAATTGTATTACACCCCAGTGGAGCACCCTATGAAAACCACTCAAAATCCTCATTTTTCCAAAGCAATAGTTACAAAAAAAATGTAACATGATAACATGTTAAATACTCTTAGAAAAACACAGTTTAGCTTTAGTTAATATTAGAAATACACAAAACTTCAGTTTCAAGCAATTGGAATTTACACTGGGGTCAAAAAACATTCTAACCACATGGGATACAAGATCATCCTAATTACGACTGCTGCTCCTTTTCTTTATGCTATCTATGCACAAATTCTGATGAAGCACAGGCTCTTTAAAGTTATGATTTTAACTCAAATATTGCTTTAAATTATTTTCATTAAGAAATCCCGAAAATAAAAACTTGTTACAGTAGATTAATTTTGAGCATTTTTAGAATGCATCTTCAATAGCTGTTAATAATTAACATGATCAATAAAGGGTTCTTAGTTACCCAAGCACAATAACTATCACAATTATTACAAGCCATAAACTTATTTCCTTATACTTAGGGGCTAATGCACATAGTCTGGTCCTTCAGTGAAATGTTTCTGATCTTTTCCCTTAGAATTCTGGGAATAAACTACATCTTTAATTACCCTGGAGAGCAAGCTACCAAATTACAAGCATATATTAGACAACAGCAAGAAGCAGTAACTTTTGCCTTCTTTTCTGTGGCATTGTGACAGTTCACCAAGAATAATTTAAACAAAATAAATAATCTGTGAATTCAGGTTATTGTTGTTTTTATGATCTCTTTCATGTACACAGTTCTGTGCAAGAACTTACCTAGAATTGGAAACTACACACTAACATTTTTACAGCAGTAAATCTATTAATTAGTTGCAAATCCTAATGTATGATGTGAGAAAAAAACAAACAAAAAATATACACAACAAAAAAAAATCAGAACCCAGATGCTTAAACTCACCAAGAAGTTTAGGAATGACATAATGCTTTTATAGAGCTCATTTAAAATAATTAGGATGTAGTAACAATGCAGGGCACATGCAGACTCTCTGCAAATACAGCATAATGCCATGTTTTCCTAGTTTCAGTAATTTCCCTCATTTTCCCCCATTGTATATGCTGGACATAATGCCTACAGTCTAAAAAACTACTAGAAAATTGTACCTTTAATCGTGTCCCATTGTTACTGAGACATTCCCCACTGCATTTGTTTATCAAAGCCAGTCCCACACCAGACTCACAGCACTCTCTCCTTTCTTCCATCTCCTTTCTGCCTCATTAGAGGATATTTAACAATATCAACTATCAATTTCCTTGTCAGGTTTAAATTAGGATAGTTATTACCTGATCAATCAATTACTTGTTCACGTCAATAACCATTTCATGTCTCTGCTGCTTTCAAGACTTCAAACTACCTTCCCTTCTATTGCACAGGGCAGATGTTATCCCACTGCTTCCTTTTACTGTGGCAACAGTTCAGATACAAAACATCTTGGTTTGGTTGAGCATCTGTCATTCGCAGCCATGAACTTAATTACCCATACTAGCAGGAATTTTATTTTGAGTTGGAAATATTTAGATTTGAACGAGGGACGCAAACCGAGATGTTGCACCTGAACATGGCGTCACTTGGACTCTCCCTACATAAACCAAACGTCTTTAAAATGGATCAGAGCAGCAAGCATCGGTATATATTTATGTTCTTTAGTAGGTTTGGATAATAAAACATTTAAAAGACAAAAGTCTTGCTTATTTTAACAGATTCCTTTTTCAAGGACTTAACTGCAGGCTTGAATTCTACTACTTCCATAATCTCACATTTATAAGAATACAAGATGCAACATCTTAGTTCATAAGGTCAGTGAAACTCCTTCTGATCAAATTTATTAAAAAAAATAAACATGTACAGTGCATAATAATACCATATTAATATAAAACTCATATAGTAAGCAACCTCATGTGAGATTATTTCCATTATTACTTACTTAAATTCATCTCTTCTGCTAATTAATTTATATTCTGGTTGTTTAATTTTTCTTGTAAGCTCCCTGCCTTAATTTGAAGGCTCTGTTTTCGTCTTTCTGCAATTATACTCACACTGTTGAAAATTGCATGGAGATAACTGGTCCTTTTTCCAGGTGATATATTAACTCCTAGATGAAGGCTTGCATATCACTCCATTCAAAAAATCATTCATAATGCTCACTTCAATAATTTGCCAAAATACATGTTTGCACAAAGCTATTTCAGTCTGATAAATTGTACACATTGCTTTTTGAAGCCTCCTTAGACAGTTGCTTTTGTTGAACTTATCAATACAGCAATTCTCATTTAGAGCTTAATTTAAAATTATTCTTCTTTTAATGTCAATGTTTCTTGCTATACTTTTTTTCCTCAGCAAAACTAATTAAATGAACGTTTATTATGAATTTCTTTTCTAAATGATTCATCTTTCTAAGTTATGGATTAAGACTGCTGTTACCCTTCCCAAGAAATGAATCTTCTCAGAGCTATCAAGAATAATTTTATTTTCAGAAATATTATACATTTTCCTCAACTTTTAAGCAAACATTTTTCATAAAAGATCTCAATATAAAAAGAAACAAACCAAATTGTCTCAAAAGCCTAGTTCTAACATTCTTCTTCAACACACACTCTAAGTTTTATATTAAGAAAAACTATCATAAAATTTTACTCCAGTGTAGCCAGAGCCCCCATGACTGGCAGAGAAGGATTGAGAATGGAACTCTCTTGATTGTGATGTTGCAATTCCTGGTTTTGGTAGCTCTTTCCAAATCAATGCTGACAATTAATGGTGAGAAACAAGGGAAGTCAGGGGAATTAAGCAATGAGGCACAGCTCCCTGGGCCTTCCTTCCTAAACAGTCACACAGAAGGGAAATTAAAAACAAGACATTTGAAAACATAGGCATGAAAGTACACTCAATTTAAAAAAACATTAAAAAAAACCCAAACCTAAACCTGCAGCAACTGAAGCATGGCACACACACTACAGAGACAGAAATTCCAAAGGTGTGTGATATCACTGTGGCAGTTTGATGGGACACCATTCCTGTATCCACAATGGATACTGGGAGCCTATTCAGAGTAAACCAAAGCACTAAGCTTCATCACATCAAGGACCACTGGTCCCTGACAAATTTTGTGGCAAAAAACGTCACAGTCAAAGGAAAGAAGAAAATTTAAGGTGCACACCAAAAACTAGAGCTTAAGGCATTTTCCATGTTGTGCAATAATTTGCTCACTCCTGAGGAGCAAACCCAGGCTTGTTCCACAAAAGCAGTTCGTCCGTGTCAACAGTTCATGGCTGAGGAAGCTGCAAAGCCACCAGGTGAAAAGCTCAGATTAAAAAGAGCTGGCTACCCACTTTAGGGAACAGGATGTGTCATAAAGCACAGAGAAACTGCACTGGAAACTAAAACTGACAGAAATCACTCAGGCACATCGAGTGATAAAAAATGCACTAAAACCCCAACAGAAATAAGTACAGAGTACCTTTGAATGCCAAAATCCTTGCAGGATCCTATGCAAGTCTTCTAGGGCAGGTCTTGAGTAAGTTACCTGCAGAGTTTTATACAAGTCCATCTAGAAATGTTAAATAATATAAACAAATTTGATAATGTATTAATTTTTAATGGCAAGTAAGATCCTGGTTCACTTGGCAACCGATATTTGTAAGTCAGCTTATCCTCCTGTTAGCGAGAGGTGACATGAAGAATTTTGGTGTTGGTGATGATGGATGAAGAGAGCAGGAACCCAAGGCTAACCACCACCATGCACTCAATGCTTTTTTGTGCTCTGCAGCAGTGATGCTCTGGGCCAGCATCTCTTAAAACTGCTCTTCATGCAGTTGTTATCAGTGATCAACAGATTATATCACTGAGTATCACCCAGATACAGGCTGGTTCATTTCCTCCAAAGCACCTAACCTAACCTAAGTGTAGAGAACTGCTGTAAGAGGGAATCAAGTGACACTCAAAGCCTTGGGACAGCCCCTTAAACACAGAATGACACAGGACGAGAAAAAATAAGAATAAAAATATTGGTTGCTATCATTTTAGCCAGCTGCTATGAAACACTAACACAGTGTTTATAAAGCTGCTTTAATATTCGTCATTTCAAGATTTTAGAAATGTACTTTAAAAATTTATGCAGTCCATTTTATTCCTGAAGTGCATCCATTTTTCTGGTTGTAATACCACGTTATGAATAAACCCAAAAGAACAGGCACGTTTTCTTTTTCTTTGTGAAACAATTAGAGTGCTTAAATACAATGTTAACCTGGAGAAAATTCCAGAATTTTCTTTACACTTTGAATGCTGGGATTGATATAGCAGTCATTTTTGCCTTCCAATTATTAGGCTTCCTTAAAACTAATTAAACTCAAATATTATTTATCTCTAATCAATTTCAATATAATAGGAAAGAATTTGATACTTTATTTCTTCATCCAAGGGCAAATATACAGCAGAATCTGCAAGAGACTACCTCAGAGACTGGATATGGAATTATCTACAGTTACACTACAACCTCACCAAATTTTATCAGGTCCATACACATTTTCACTTAATTTTCCCCGCTATTTACATTAATTTTTCATGAAGACTCAACATAGTCATTTAAAGTGAGATATTGATAAAAATTTAGTAAAAAGCAAGATGTGCAAACTACAAAAAAAACCCCACAAAACCCAAACACTATATATATTTTTAAACCTTCTATAATGAAACTATGTATTGCTAATTTCTCAACAAAAGTTATTAATTCTGTGAGCAGGGGAAGTGATGAAATTCAGCTGCTGATCAGATATATCAGGTGTTTGTCTGTGTTTGATTTGACTTTGGTGTCCTCCCAGCTGCATTCACCAATGGACAGTTTCTAGAGCTGAGGCATTTTGAAATCTGTTCTCATTTTTGAGAGGTTCCCGTAATACAAGCATTTAAAATTCTCTGCCATCTTGCAGGGGATTAGTTATCTCTGAGATCTCTTAGCCTTTCATCAAAGTCAGGAGACATAGTGAAAAAGTTCAAAATCTAGGCTGAAGAAATGCAGAAAATACCAATTCATAAACCTTGCTATCTCATACACAGAAGCCAGAAATGCCTCAAGACCAACTTTGCAGTCCTAATCTTTGCCAGTACCCCTGTCTCCCAAACTCACATAAAACAATGTTATTCAGGGTATTTAAACTGTGAAATGTATAAGAGGGAAGTGTAATTGTAATTTAATCCCTGGTGCACAAGCTGAAGCAAAAAGAATGGATTGATGTTCAATAGCTACATTTTAAAAATTATTTATTTTTTTAATTGGTATTTCATTAGTTGTGCTATATACAATTATGTAATAAAATATTAAATGATACATAATTAAAACCCATAATTTAAAGCTCTATTACATAGTTTCTTCTACAACAGCTATTAATTTTCAGACAGCTCCCATAAAGATTTGCTCTTAAATTACACAAGGAAAGAGTGAGCAACCTGATTTACACTAAAATAGAGGAAAATGCAACAACTTTGACATTTACCCAAGCACCCAAGTTATCCTCAGGTACTTGGGCTCATCTCTCATTTCAGTGATTAAATTGTTCAGAGAAAAACAGCTCCTATATGTCACATATAGATTAGTCTGCTGCTTGCCCAGTGAGCTTTCTGTCAAATCCTTCTGATGTCCTGTGCTCACGAAGATTTCATAATGCATCATCATTATGCTAGCTCAGAAACATGGAGCTGAAGGGGCAGGAATAATAATATCCTCCAAATTAATATAAAAATATTTCAACAATTATTACATTATTCAGGCATTCACACTCCATTCAAATAAAGTTACCTACAGAAGCATCCTGGTTAGAATGAGAAAGTAAGGAGGTAAACCCTTCCTGGAACACTGCACCATGTCCAGGTAATGTCAGTGGTCCAATTCACCCATTTCTATATAAACATGCATTATATAGTTATAGAGCTGCTAATCCATTAGAAGTAATTTCTACTTAGTTGCATATGATAAACATAAACACATTTCTATCTATTTTTCTTCCTAAAACAACTGGGAAAATATTTGTACTTTAAGGTGAAGGAGCCATATCTGCAATGTCTTTTCCAATTGTAGCACTGTGTGGTTTTGTTTCCATGAGATGCAAAAGCTTAGCAATAAATTTCTGTTCAGCCAAAAACATTCAACAAAGCCCAACATTTATTTTTAGCAAATCCCAAGTTTTCTTTAAATTTATAACCAACTCCGTACATGTATGTGTACATATATGTACAAACATATAGCTGTCTTATCTAATGTCCACCTTCAAATTAAATGTATTTTAGCTATATGTAATAAAAAATAGTTGATATACAGTGTCTGATAAAAAAAAAGACATGACACTATCTACACGTTCTGATAGACACAAATCAAAATAATTCAAGCAACCAATTGCACTTTGTGCAAGTGGCTTATTTCACTGGGTAGGCTAAACGAATTTTGAGGAAGGATTACATTTTGTTTGGCAATTTATTTTATTGACAAAGCATACTTCGTCAGATATTGCTTCGCATTTTGTAGACAAATGCATGTTGTCAAATTTTCTATTTCCTTTGGTGGATGAAAAACACAGATTCTACAACTCTCTAGAG
This sequence comes from Toxostoma redivivum, assembly GCA_013397375.1. NCBI lineage: Eukaryota > Metazoa > Chordata > Aves > Passeriformes > Mimidae > Toxostoma > Toxostoma redivivum. The sequence goes on from VXBI01001219.1 coordinate 1,550,125, forward strand.
AGCACAGTGAATTCCACACAACACTAGGTTCTGTGAAGGTGTTTGTATTACAAGTTTATTTAAAATATAATCTTTTTAAGAATATAGCTGGAATATATAATGAAAAATGGTCTTTAGTTGACATGTGTATGATTAGAGTCTGTCACCATAATTAATAATCGTTACAGTAAAATTTAAAAATTAAAAATCAGTACCTAATTTTGAGTTCTGTGATTCTTATGCATTCAGTATTTTTACTGAAATTTTACCCTCATCTTAAAGTAAGTATGAAGTCTTAGAGTGGTTCTTGCCAAACATTTGTACACATTTATTTTTCATTGCTTTCTTTCTGATATATTTTCTTTTATTCCAGGAGTACAGTGTCATCACATTTTATACAATGTCATCAGACAAAGCCTGTTCTAACTTTGTGACAAAACAAAACTAAGACAATTAATTCCGATTTTAACAATTAATTAATAATAACTGTTTGTTAAAATCAGACTAAGAACAAACTAACCAAAATAATCCTCTCCCAGCCCCTGACAAACCACACAAAAAATACAGATTAAACAGTCCTGTCAAGAATATTGATTAACATATTTTTCATGCAGAAAAAAACCTCAACAAATATTATGAATATTCAGTCCAGTTAAAATGTATATTTAACCCCTACATTCTCACATATAATTCAAAATACTGACCTTACATGTCTCATTCTCATTAGCATTAAATTGAGTGGAATTAATTCTTTCAACATCAAAGAAGTATTCTTCATGACAAGTCTGTCTTTTAAAAATAACCTGTGGACAGATATCATGAAGAGCTGTAGAATTATCAGCTCTTTTACCTTAAAGGGTGAAGGATAAAAAGGCCCCCATTTGCTATGGGAGCATTTGAAGAGCTGTGTCCATGAAACTGTGTAGGCATTGAGAGCACTTTCTTTTTTAGCCACTGTTATTTTTTTAGTCCACTTTAATAATGAAAGAATTATTATTTTCTTCTAAATTCTCTCTTAAGCAAGTAAGAAAATCTATGAACGGTAACAGCTTACATATGAAACAAACAGAGAGGACAAAATAAAATCTGCAATTTCCTCTAAAATACCCTGTAGGAATGATCTACATTTATTTAAAAAGAGCACCAATAAATAAGCAATGATTTTCCAAAATCTGGGAAACACCAAGACAACTGGTGCCAAGGGAATAATTGAAATGGCTCGATGGTCAGCTAAGGAGTCACCAGGCAAGGGAAATTTCTGCTCTTATCACAAATCAAGTTAGTCCCTTTCCACTTTGAAGTCACCAACTTTCAGGCACTGCTACAGAACAGGGCATCTTGCACAGAGCCATACTGATGGCTATTACTTCTCCAAGTGGCAAATGGCTTCCTCGCTGCCTTGCAACACTTATCTGCAGCTCTCATGAAAGAATTTGCACCTTCTCCTGCTTCCCAGAAAAGGCCTCCTACTCCAAGAATTCAGCTAGGAGAGAGTCAGCAATAACCCAATGAACCAAAGGCTGGCATGGAATGCATGACTGAAGAGTTCATATAGCTGTTTGAATTTCACTTACAGATGATGACACTGGCAGTAAGTTTTCATTTAGCTACTCTTATTTTATAGTGCCAATATTTGTTTCACCTACAATAAACTAAGTAAACTCAGCTCTGAGCAGGAATAACACCTACCTTACTTTAGCAGCCAGCACCAGGCAAGGACTGCCTACAGACAAGCAGACACCCATTGCAAGCTGCCTCCCTGCCTACACACCAAGGTTTTGTTCTTTTCTAAGACTCTTTCCTGCAACAAAAATTCCTGTCATTTTTGGAACACTGTCCCTGGCCACAACTGATGAAAGCCTTCCCTTCTGAGGTCGTCCCACGAGATACCTTTACTCCTCACCCATATACAGAAGTTCCACTGGGGTGAACAGACAACAGTGCCCATCTTCCCTGAAACTCAGCCCTGCCTCAATCGCTGCCTTGCTCCCTGCAGCACTCCGAGGAGCTGTGGTAGCCAGCCCCACCTCCAGCACACAGCAGATACAAAGATTCTGCGCTTCCGGAGCAATCTGGGACGGTTTCATATCTGTATCTTTGATTACTCTGCACATCTAACTGGAATGCAGATGGTTCCACTAATGCTTTAGCAAAACCTAAGGGGCAGTATGGGAAGCTCCCTAGAAAACAGCATTTGGGCAGCCTGCCCATCTGTCTGATGTGCTGGCCAGGTAAAAGGATTACAGCCAGGGTTTACTGCTCGCTGCTCCTCCCAGCTCATCAGCTCTGCCACGGAGGAAGTTTTCAGTGTTCTGGGCCCTAATGCATGCTCCAGATGGTTCTTTGGTAAACCTTTTCAAAACCATTTTTGCCACCAACATGTGGCAAAAGGAGTTTATAATTTTCAGAATTATGATTTGCAGGGTTGGAGGGAGACAAAGAAAAAGGAAAGCATCAGGGAGAGTACAAACGTGATTAAAGGTTGTGGCATAACACCAATCTTCTTCACCTTTTCCTTCTCTGAATTTTGTTGTTTCTTGGAGTAAATTCATGTCAAAGGCTTTGATTTCTTTTTCCTGCTGTGTATGTGCATGCTGCAGGAGAATGTGCTTGTAAAAAATGAACAACCAGTTTAGCTCCAGTTGAGATTAAGGCTTCCCAATTTCATCCATCTGAACAACTGTTTTTCCCCCTCAACACTGCTACTAAATCTCCATGAGATGAACTAAATAGATTAACACTGTAAAAATGAAGGTTCATTTTTTGCACTGGTTTTCAAGCACATATGTGGGACCATGCACATAGAGTTATCTTAAATGACAATCACTCAGGACTAAGGGAACAGCAAAAGTTCTCCTCTCCAAATTGTAGAGGTAACTCTGTTTCTCTTGGCTTACAGAGACTGGTCCATATTCTGATCCTGCAGTCCTAACTCATTTCTCTCTAAATATCATCTACATGTGCCAATTTCTAGTGAATTAGGAAGGCACTTGTGCCCATACAGATGAAGATCACGGATCCATAAACCCTTTTGAAACCCAAGTAAAAGCTTAAAATTGTACAATCAAAATCCAGAGAAAAATAGACAGTAATTTGAAAAAGAGCATCACTGTAAAACAAAGTCCATGTTTAAAATTAATTATACCATTTCGTATTATAAATTGACATACAAAAATATATATTTGTAAGGTCATGCATATTTAGTTCTTTGTCTTCAAGGCAAACTCTTCACTGAGTCGCTTTGAAGTCATAAATTAATAAAACATTAGGTGCACACTGATACTATGCATCTCCTCAATAAACCAGAAGTATTCAAGCTCTCTCTTGTCTTTATCACACGACTGCACTATAAGAGCAGATAGATTGTAGCTCACCTAACCAGCACAGGTTAACTAGATAGCCATACTTCAATTAAAGAAAAAAGCCTATTGTTGCATGTCTTATTATCATCCTTAAACATCTTGGCAATAATTAATAGCTACCCAATTCATAGAAATCACTTTCCTTATTTCTGAAGCAGCTACTTTCTTTGAATGTAATGACTAAGAGAAAAGAAACATCTGTTTCTGTTGCTAAGGAGATCGACCAAAAAAAAAAAAAAGAAAGATAAGACAAATATTCAGAGTATTTTTTTTTAAAGAGAAAAATTCCTTCCATTTGGGTTCAACTACATGCTTTATAATCAGTGGCTCAGCCAGCTATCACATAACAAAACACCAGTGTGTTTCTCTTTTTGCATTGTGACTGCTCAACTGCCAGATATTCTGCATATTTATTCAGGGACAACATAGCACAACAAATGAAGATGCCTAGACACATTCACCAGCATCTCTGTGTCTTGAGTAGCTGCAGATGCTCATCCTCAAAAGTGAGTATCTGCATAATAAGCTGGATTTCTGCTAAAGTGAGGGAAACTTCAACTGTCCGTGAAATGTGCCACATGACAGTTATGACAAAGCTAATATTAAAAAATAAGAAGATGCAGTCTTGTAAAGCAAAAGACCAAAAAATCCCTCTACCAGTAGGCAGATTGTTTTAATGCACATGTTCACAGGGCTGTAATTAACCTGGTGTTGTACAAGCACAGAGCAGATTGCCAGGGGGCATAAAAAGCTTGGTCAGTAAGGATCTGCATGAAGCAAAGATGCTTTTGCTGCACATACTCAAAAGGTAAGGTTAGACCAATCTGCCAGTAAAATAGGTGGGCAGGTTCAAGGTAAAATCAAATAAAAATCCATTTATATTGAATTTATAATTTTAAAGTAATTTGATGAAACTCATCCTTAGGTATATTTTGGTTTTCTATAGTAGATCATGTAAGACAATAGTAATCACGCCTGTTTTTCCATTTCAGGTCACTGCAAAGGTGTCAAAATTGTGAGACATATTTATGTAAACATGAACTTGTAGAAGGCCAAGTGACACTGAGAGTAAATAATAGCTTGAAGACAATTAGCAAACCACAACCTTTCCTGCACACAGCTTCAAGCTCAAAGGCAGAATAAGAGTGTAGAACAAAAAATACTTGTGTCATGGATCATCTTGGCTCGCAGACCTCCTGGAACAGCACAGGGCTGCAGTGCAGCACAGCCCTGGGGCTCTCCCAAGCCCTACTGCCATGTTCCTCTAGTGCATTGTTAGCACACTTGGAGGCCCCCCAATGTGAAAAACTGATTTATTCCTGCAAGGTGTCCTGCTAACTCTGTCTGTCCCTCCCTGCAGTCAGTGCCAGCCATCACCAGGATGACACTGGAGCTGTTCTTCAGGCTCACTGTCCCTGATTCATGTCCCAGCTTCAGCACCGATGGGGTGGTGCTTCCCCATACAACAACATCTGAGAAGGCTGAACATTTTGATCCTCACTGCAATGGCAGTTTAGTTTTTATCTACTTGTCTGTTTGCTATCACACCTGATTTTTGAAGATCCTATCCAAGCAGATACAGGTTGCTCACTAGAGGTTAACTTGTGATTTAATTTCAGGCTGATTCACAATCAGACTGTATTTTGTAACTGTATTTTTTATTTGTACCTGCTACTTCTAGAAACACAAACAGTGCAATTAAAAGCAAAGGAAAAACCTGAAAGAAAACATCTATTTACCAATATTCTTTCTTTTTTTTTTTTCCGTTAAATACACAAAAATAAACTGTTCATGAAGGCAAAGGAACAAGTCTAGTCTGGAATGAACTGAAATGCAGCTTTATCCACTCATTCTTCCTGTGTGTACTCTATTCCACCAAAAACATTTATCAGACACCTACACAGTCACACCACTTCAAACTCCAGTCACGAAGTAATTACAGAGGGAGGGTTTCTTCCAGGACAGATGCTGAATGAGAACCTTTCCCTTTTTACAAGGTAGCTCTGAAGCAGTTCAGCCCTGGATTCATCATCAAACAGGAAAGGCTACATCATTCTCAAACACACAGAACTTCTTTTGAAATCCCACCAAGTTTACAAGAAGACTTCAGAATGAGTTGCACAAAAATCTAGAATTGCCAGCATCACAGACAGGATTTTACATTTTCCTTAATGTCAGATACCCCTAATCAGTGCTTGTAGCAGGTTACACAGACTATTTCATAGAGAACAATCTGTCAAGAGCTGTAACTGTTTTCTTTGGGCTCTCCAAGGACAGCCCCAGAATGCAAAGAATGTATTTTCTGGAGTTTCCAGACAAGACCTGTCCCCTTCAGTCTCACTTTAAGAAGCATTCAGATAGTTATCCTAACATTTCCCTCAAGCTGCCACTCTAGGCCAGCCTGAATATCTACAGCATTTTCTCCCACCCATTCACACATAGTCCCATATTTCCATAGAAGGCAAAAGATGAGTTTTCATTTTAAAACTATGATACATATTAAAACTTGCCTTTAGTTAGAAAAATCAAAGGTCAAAGCTCAAATATTTTTCTCCACAGAGCCCTTTTCATACAAAATCTCACATCCCACTGAAATATTTGAAGAATATATGAATTATACAATGTCACGGCACAGAAGGCAGATTATTGTTAATAAAATTTGTACCTGACTCCAAGAGAATTGTCATAAGATAGCAAACATTATCAGCATCTATTTATCAACTCTCAACTTTGTATGCTACATAGTAGTCAGTCAGAAAAACCAAAACCAAACCAAACAACAGGACTTCAGACATCCCGTTATCTTTTCCAGTACATTTTTACTTGACCTTTAGTGATAATTTGGTAATTTTATATAGTTAGTTTTTCTCACTACATGCTTCTCAGTCTGAGCACTCATATCTAGAGTCCATTAAAGTGTTTTAAAATACAGTAATTTATTTTTTTAATTATCCTAGACTTACTGTTCTGCTTGAATTATTCCCATCTTCCATACATCTGACAGAGGCCTGAATTTACCCAAAGTAATATTCAATTTCTCATCTGCTCATGCATTACTTGAGAAATGGCAGTGCTTCATCTCCTTGTGTCAAATCTTGTATCTTAAAGAATGCTGCCAAATAAATTTCTCTCCCAACAAATATGCTTGCAGAGCTAAGGCTGGTGTATGGACATATATCCTGATAAATTTAAAACCATTCCTAAAAGTGGTCATCCCCATTAATATCTTACTGAATTTCATAACAAAGGCAAAAATGTAAAAAAACTGGTATTCGGTTATATGGCATAATTTACAAAAGCATGGGCAACATCTTCATTCTTCTGTAATTATCACATTACAATTATCTAGTTTAACTGCATATATGTCCCTGCTCTTTCATCAGGCTTAATTCCTGCTGGTTATTCCAAGACAGCATCCATTTTTCTGTATTTATTTAAAAATAAAATTAAAACAATTTTCTGAAGCATTGTTTCTTATTTGGGATACACACTTCAGGTATGGGGTGAGGAATGGAGGAAAACACTGCAGCAATGCTGATTTATTGGTTAGTTTATAATTTAGAGAAATTTAAGTAAGTTTGATGCTTCCACAGGATGGTAATCTGCCCTTGCTGATTACTAAAGAGTTACTCAGGAGAAAAATCAATAGCAGAAGTTGCATTGGTTTTGTAGCTCCATTTCTGAGGGTTATATATATCAAGCTGTGATTGTGAGTTTGCTGCCTAAGAAATAAAAGATACAAGTACTTAAGAACACATTTGTTAACTTTTGTTTCCTTTCAAAATTGTTGCAAACTAATACACCCACATGGTAGAGGCATCCAAGTCTGACTGTAAAAAGAGGGCTTCAGCAATTTGCACAAGTAGTTTTGACTGTTCGTACCAATGGAAGTTTACAGAAGGTTTTCAAACCATACAGAATATGCTCTTTTTTTTCAGAGTGGCAGCACTAAAAATGCCAAAAAATTTGCATCCTCCAGACCCAGCACTAAGAAGAGCACAGAAGTTGGCAGTGATGAAGAGGCTGTTTTCCTCTAACTCTCTGAGAAGACGCGAATTTCCTGTCAAGACGCACAAAGCTAAGAAATGGAGTCCTCCCTTGAGGATAAGTCCAGAAGGGTTTTGTTCAAGAAGTTAAACTTCTTTTTCCTCTAAGATAGTTACTTTCTAAAGGCCTTGATCCACCATGATGGGATGATAGCTGCCTTTGTTGAAAAGAAAGCAAATTTTTTTTTAAAAAGCGAACCTAACAAATATGGGAAATATTGATGTCACAGCCGTGGCCTCTGAAGAGCACAGAGGATGCTGGAAAAGGACACAATGGAGGGAAATGAGTCTCAATAGCTGTTTGGAAACTGACAGTGTGTTTTTGACAGATGCATAAAGAACAAAGGACAGAAACAGGCAGTGCTGAAAGTCTGGGCAAACCATACAAAAGGGAATTAACTGGGAAGTTACCAGCACTTCCTCATCAAACCAGGAAATCCACAGGAATACAAGTTTAGGAGTGAAATAAAGAACAAACAGTACCAGCTCAAAAATGCGAAGTTAACAACAACACCAGAACCTACAGCAGGCTGAAAACGTGATGTCACCAGCACCTGGGACAGAACCCAGGGCAAATTCCCAACCCCAAACCTGCAGCTAAAGAAAACTCCCATAGCACGTAAAGACAGAACATCTCCCAAAACCCTAAAGCCCCAAAATGAAACCCCAAGCCATGATGTACCATGCTGTGTGGGATCTTGTGGTGCTCATGTCCCTTCCCTGTCCTGGGGCTCTGTGAGGAGCCCTCTCTCAGCTGGAAGAACTGCTTTGCCAGGGAGGGAAACCTCTGCTCCTCACAAACACCACTGAGCTCCTTGTCCCAGCCTGTGTCTCGACTCAAACTCAGAGCAAACTCCCCCAGACATATGATGGGGAGCTGAAGAAAAATTTTTCTTCAGTACCTGAAAATCCTCCCTGCCCTTAATATTTTCCAGAGCAATGAAAATAAGTAATGCACAGGATCTAGCCACCATGTTGAAAGTTTAAACAGGCACAAACATTCTCAACCTCAATTACTGCAGGCAATTATGAATTTGGTTTCACATTCAGCTTTGTTACTCACTGTCTGACCCTGGGAGATCACTTGGTGTTATTTTAAAAAATAGACAGCAAAAACAAATAAATAAAGACTACAGCAGGGGATTTTGAAATTTTCACCAAGGACCTATTTCTGCAACCTTTCCCTGACAAACTGCTGTTGAGATACAGAGCAAAAGTGAGAGCTTCTGGACCAATATTTTTTATCACTTAATGCTTGTTCTCCTGGAATTTGGTATAGGAAGTACTTGTCAATCTGTTCTTTAACTACTTAAAGATGGGCTATGAAAATCCCTTAAATACAGGAACATACACACAGAGCACATGCAAGTAACTTATACATAGACTAGATAGATACATCTATAATAGTCAAAACAACTTTCAGGCATCCCCTATTTCATATTTCTAACTACACAGAACTGGCAGAAAACTGTCATGAAATTTAGACTTGGAAAATAATAAAAATAAATTTTAAAACTGACACAATCCCACCAGATTTTCTTTCTCAGTATAAAGGATTCCTTATACTGAACTATCTTGTTTTTCTCATTTTAATTTTCTTACACTGCATAAAATTTTAAAATTTAAAGATCAGGCTCTTAAAGTAATTTACTTTATAAGTATAGAGCATGGATCTTAATGGCCTAAAAACTGAAAAAGTACAGTCCTGGAGTCAGAAATTAACCTTCCAGTAGAAAATAAGTAATGACAACCAAATGACCCATTGCAAACAATGCAGAAGAATGTGTTGATTTTTTTTCACTGTGAATTAAAGAATTCCCTCGGGATTTGGTGCTTGCCATATCTAAACCCTGCTCTTTTGCCATGCTTTTCAAGACAAGAGAAATAATTTAAAATGTTATATTAAACTAACTCCAAATGAGAGATTTATTTTACAAAAGGCACAATCTGAAAGTAGCTGCCCATTAAATACTGCCACTGAATTAAATTACTCAAGAATTCTCAGGTGTCTTACTGAGAATTATACTCAGCAAAATTAAAATCCATAAAAGAAGACAGATTTTTTTTAAACATAAGTGGGGTTTGGTTTTGGTTTTTTTTTCTGATGGGAATCTATCAACTGAAGGTTATGTTCCCTCTACTCTTCAGCTACTCCTAAGCAGGACAGCCCATTTTCACTGTTGGACACACTGGGAGAAGTGTGGTGCTTTATATAATTACCTGAAGTCCCAGAGCATGTGTACAACAGTAATTAAACTGTAGGGTGTCTTGTGAGCATTCTGACCAGCAGTTAGAGACACCACAAAAGAACAGATAATGGGAAAGTTTCTTCTCTTTGTCTCTTCTCTGCATTGCATATATTGTCTATACACATATATAGAACTGTATGCCGTCAGTCAGACATATTAAATAGTTTTTGTTGTGTTCAGAATCTGAACAAAAGGCTCATTTGAGTGAAGAAAAAAATATTTTGATGCCAGGAGCAATAAATTCCTAACACCCTCATTTGATCCTGAATTTGTCAGGATGAGCAATGCCCACATATGAACATGCAGGTAGACTGGAAAAAGCATATTTCTTTTAGTGGGGCCTTGTGAAGTAATTCAGTTGGGCTGGAAAAGACTGAAGTAGATTCTTTATAGGAAAGCGCTGAGACAAATTGCTTTCCTCTACAAAAACACTTTCCTGCAGAGATCTTCCCAGGCACTTTTGAAACCTAGATGGAACCACTTTGGCCAACAATATAAACACATCTGTGAGCAAAACAGCACACAAAACTCAAGTTGTGAGTACTCACTGACAGGGAGGCTGGCAGTGCTCAGTGACAGCCCTTAGTGGTCGTGTCTTCAGCTCATCAGGTGAGAGGGAATTATTGCAGTGGGCAGTGAAAAGCAAGATGGACCTGTCAGAAAGAAATAAGCACAACTTTCAGAAAAAAACAACAAAACAAAACCACCCTGTAAAATCCTAACAGCAAGCAAAGGCTTTAACAGTGTTTTGGTATTTACGTCTCACAGTTTTTAACACCAAAAGGACCCCATAATCTAACCACACCAGATGTAAGAAATAAACCTTCTTCTTCATGTGTCTCCTCTTTCCCCCCCTCCCTGTATCAAATGCAGACACTCAAGCACAGAGATTGCTTAGTAATTTAATTTTTACACTGCTAAACTAGTAAATAAGAAGGGACCACACTTCCCTGCTCAGTTCAAAAGAACAAAAAGACATGATGATCTTTATCAGCCTTTCTCAAAACTTTAGCATCATGACACTTTTTCCACTGGGCATTTTTATTACAAGAATTTAAATTAAAATAGTCTTAAATGTCACTTCTTCACAGACCATTTGTTGCTTTCTCTGTCAATTTATTTTCTTTCTCAGTATGCAATACCTTCTAATACCTGTTGATTCCCATAATAATTCTGATTTTCTTCAGAATTTCTATTATCTACAAAAGTATTTTTGAAAAAACAAGTATTGACTCATATGTCCATAGCCTCAGGAATTTCCACCTGGTCAATGAAATGATACAGGCCGAGCCAAAACAATATGTAAGATGACTTTGAAAGAAACATGTGTTTCACCTTGCATTATGAAACTGAACAATAAGAAATAATGGTGAAGAAGCGATTGGTCGTTCTGCCAAAGAAATTCAAATAGGTGATGGCAGCCCACTCAAAAAATATAAAATCCTCACAGGCTGGAGGGGGGAACAGACATGTTAACCATCAATATTAGAGCCAAATGTTTAATCCTAAGTATGTACAAAAACCTATAAAGATAAGCTAATGCTTTTCACTGTTATGCATGAAACTTTTAAGCTACTTTCTTTTAACATTGAGAGCATTTAACACCGCTTTATCCATGGCTTTCACTGAATTTAAATTAATGGTACTTATTTTTGGTTAAAAAAAGAAGCTTGATGTACTAGCACTGCTTAACTGCTGAGGTTTATCTCCCTAGAAATGAATAGGCATAATTGTGTTTCAGGCCAACAGCTTTCCATAAAGCATCAATTTTTTAAATAAGACAAAGAATTGGATACACATTGTACATTTGTATCATGCAAAATCTTTATGGCCAGAATCCTGGCATAAGATTTTCTAAGAATATAAATCAAGGTGAAAAAACCCCCCAGTGCTTTTAATGAGCAAACGTAAAAGCTGAAATGCAGATAACCTCACTAATTAGGGTTTGGGATGCAGTCTTTACTTTCATAATCTCCTTATGTTCACTATTACGCTTACATTCTTTTGTGCAATCCTATCAACCTAAGTGCAAATTACACTTCTAATACCTACCTCCTGCTTTGGTAATTCTGTGCCATTTACAGTATTTGCTTATAATTGTTAATACTTTTATACCTTCCCTGTTTGTGTATCACTGTTTCAGGAGCTGCTGGATTTGGAACAGCAAGATCCATAAGAACAGTGTTGGGTTACAGACACTGATATGCTATGAAGAAAAAGAATAAGTAATTCTTGAGAGCTAAAATCAACCTCATAAGAAAACATCTTTAAACCTCAGTAAAACCCACCTCACCCAGGCTTTCCAAACTGATCACAGGGAGCTGCTGGCTGACAGAAGGACATGTGGCCACTTTGTGACTACAGCTGAGAAGTCTTTTGGCGTTGGTGCCCAGGCTCAGGCCTCTGCTGGGGCACAGTCCCTGCTCACCAGGAGGGGACAGGTCCAGCTCAGCCCCTGCCCAGGCACTGCCAGCCTGTCACCCACCCTCAGCCATGTGCCAGCCCTCACCGTGCTGCTGGAGTCACCTCTTCTCACGGAGCAATGCGTGAGGAAGAGACAAGATCATGTAAAAATTACTTTAAAAATCAGGCTAAAGTAAATACAGAGGTTTTCAGAGGGAGATGTAAAAGCATATGACACTGTAAAAAAGTGCAGTAGAGCTACAATTCCAGTTCTCAATTTTTCCTTTGTCTTCTTTACATGTGGAAGTCCAAACAAAGATGAAATTGTCTAGCTATAACAGAATTAAAAAAAAATCCAAACAAAACCCAAATAAACCAAACAAAAAAACCCCATCATAAATCCACACAGTAAATTAATTAACAAAAATCAAAACAGGTTTCATGTTCATTACAGAATTGCCAATAAAGTACTTGTTACCAAGACTGACTAAAAATACAGTCTAACAAGTTCTAATACTTTTTTGCCTTGAAGTAGCTTTCTGTAAGAGAGCAGGGGAGAAGTGTTTGTAAACATCGACCAGTATTTACAAACAAGCCAATCCAAGCAAGAAAAGAAGCAAAGCCAAAGGGAATGAAGTTGTTCTTTTCAGACATCTAGTTAGAATAATAATGGATTATTTAAAAATAATTTTGGCAGGTACTACGCAACCAGCATAAAAATGGATTGCACTGTTTCTCAGAAGAAAAGTCACAGTGGCCACCCCACTGCAGCAGAGTTTGCCCATTTCCATAATACCTCTCCACAGCAATGCCAACGAGGCACACATGAGCATTAAAAACTCCAGGGCTGCCCATCTGCACCAATGCCACCCTCAGGTCCCTGCTGCCATCCACATCCCAGCTATCCCAGCAGTGCTAGGAACCACAGCAGCAGGGCTCAGAGCAGCACTATGAAGAGGGTTAAATAAATGGAAGGCAGAGTGGCAGATAACTCGGAGTGCCACTGGAGAACTGATATAAAAACCCATAAATTTAGTACGTGCTACAAGATCTGGTCCTTTAGAGTAATCTGCCAGGACTGCCAAGATGCTATCTATGAGCAGCCAGACACTTAAAAACTTTGAGAGGATTTGGCACACTTGATGCTGTTGCATGTCTTGCCCTTGGTAATGATAAATTAATGAGTCGTGTTTCTTAGATGAAGGTTATAGATTACACGCACAGTAATGACAGAAATAAAATATCACCGCTGCAATCATCTAAAAGCCAGGGAACAGCAAAATCTACATAACACAGACAATTTGTCCTGGTTGGTACATACTCTACATTGTGTTTTATTAGTAGCATTTTTAATTTTAATTTCTTTGGTGTTTTTTTTTTAGTCAATAGATCATTTAGCACAAAGTACTCAGAGTTTCACTAAATCAATTTCCTGCTCATTTTTGACACTGCTAGCCCCAGGCCAGGCAGCCTCCCCGACTCATCCTGCTGCTGCTCAGCACCAAGCCCTCCATGCTCACCACTCCCCAGAGGACACTCCTCTGCTTTAATTGGCAGAGATCTTGGCACCAGAAGATGGAAGAAGTGTCTGTGAATACCACGTGCCAAATTTTCCTTGCATTTGGCATTACCCAGCACTTTGCATGCTGCAGGAAAGGTCTGGGTGCCTTCAGCTGTAAGCTCAGAGTGATAAGCATTTTAACATACCCAGTAAATAAGGGACAAGTACACATTTACTGGCCATGCCAATGCAGAGATCTGTCACCATGCAGGCAGCTGTGGGAGACAGCAATTCCAGTTCTCCTCCCTCCTCAAGGCTGCAGCCACAGGAGCACAGCAGCAGCAGTCACCACCTTTGTGCTGGGGCTGAAAGGCAGCACTGCTCCCACCAGCAACTTGCTCCTTACCTCAGCAGCCAGCTGTGCAACACCTGGCTCCTCTGAGCCAGCACAGGAGCTGATGCGTTACTGAGAGAGCCCGACTAGACACCTCAACAAAACATTCCTGTTTCTTTAGTCTCCTCCTGCCAGTTTTAGTCTGCATCAGGTCCCCACTCTGGCTCGGTGTATTGCCACATGAGGAGACAGTGCCAGCACATGGGGCAGGAGTGGGAACACACAGGAATGTCCTGATAGGTGCTGACAGCTGGTGGCACAGCTGTAGTGTAAGACAACACAAACCATTTATATTGTATCCCTCTCCTGAACAGCCTGTGTCAGGGACTTCACCTCAGTAGGAAAAACCCCAAACCAAATGCATAGCACTAATCTTACAAACACCACCCTATGTGGCTTCCCAAGACTGATTTGTTCTGAGACTGCACCTGATCAAAGCACTGCACCAAGGGTTCTGAAGAAAAGATGTTATCATGCAACTTCACCCAAAGGCCAGGACAAATTCAAATTAAAGATTGTGTTTTGGCTATTAAGCCCCTGACTTTTCTCACTGCTCCACTCCCACACTCCCCTCCTTTTCTTTGGCAACTTGAATAATTGCCTTGCAATGTAGCCAGTGCTTCAATAAAGACAGAGAGATGCTTGCAGAGAGATGACTTGCAAGAAAAACTGGTACACAGTATTCAAAACCCAAATCTAGTACTTTCATGTCAACTCACTTTGTATGCACAGTGCATACTTTATATTCAATATATACAGTTATCGTCCTCCAGAAACTTATATAAACTAATGATTTATAAAATTCGGAACATTCCAACAGATCAGGGAATATGTAGAATTTCTATTCAGTTGATATTTTACACAAATGCCAATTAATTAAAGTGATATTGATCATAACATTGCATCCTTGACAAACAGAAGTAAAACTTTCAAAATATGTTTTTCCTCATCTTGACATCAATACATATAATGGAAATTTGGTTTATGAGCTGTAGGCCAAACTTGAAAGAGAAAGTATTTCTTCTACCTATCAGCCAGCAAAAGATATGAGACAGAGTGTAGATTAGTAAGTGGAAATTAACTGAATTCTGGGTAATGAAAAATAATAATAAAGCTTTTAACAGCCATGAAATTAGAAACATAAGTTTTTTCAACATATTACAGCTGTAGAACAAAAAAAAATTACAGAAAGGAAGACATTATAGACTTCTCAAGTATGAACGTTTTGTACTTCATAACCGACATATTTCCAAATATCTAGCTTAAAAACAGCATCATTTTTTCTAATGAATATTAATAATAATTGAAGACAACACTTCATATTTTCAAGAGCAATTCTGGATAAAGTCAGCAAGAATGGGAATGATAGCAACTGAAAAAAAAACATCATGGCAAACATCTAATAGCACTGCTTTCAAGAGGAGGAGAGCAAAAATCACTGCTGAATCACAGCAGAATAAAAACCCCAATACACCACTGAAGTAACTTTGTAACATCTTCAGAGACACAGCAACCTTAATCCAAATATAAAGAAAAGCAGTAAAAACGAAAAATATACCAGCCTGACATATCTACTGAAATACGTATCCCCTAGGACCAGGAGGAAAGAATGCAGAAGCTGAAGGGAAGCACCATGGTCATCCAAGGAAATTTCACAAAGAAATTAAAGATGCTGCAATGGAATAACAGTAAAAGTTGGTGTTTAACAAGCAGCAGCTGTTGGAAGAAGCCTTTGCACCAAAAAAATCAGGACAGCTGACACTAACAAAGCAAAATCGTGTTCAGTGAAAAACTGCATCATTCACCACCACTTCTGGGTGCTTCATCCATAGCCTGTATCTAGTTACAAACCAGAGCTTTGGATAGATTACAACCCCTGGATAACAAACTTCAAAGACTCTGTCCTGTTCAAGGGTATCAGGAGCTCCTAAAACTACAGCAGGAAGAACCTGAAAGAAAAAGACACAAAGAAACTCTAAAGGAGAAATGACTAAAGTAAATACCTTGCAATGGTTTTTTAAAAAAATATATATCTGAAAGGAAAGTTGGTTTTTTGTTTGGTTTTTTTTTTTTCCAGGACAGGTATAGTGTGTATTTAACACTACAACTAATACCTCTTGTTTACTAACGAAACAAAGGGCTGAAAAAACATCATGTAAACAGGAAACATCCATCAATAATTTGGAGAGTAAAGAAGAGGCCAACAATGAAGATTTCATTCATTTCTCAAGAGGGAAAAAATGGTGTTGGAAGGAGGAAGGAAAATGTCTGAGTGAGATGCATGAAAGGCACCCTGGCATTGGACAGGAGAGCAACACAGAACATTGTGGGCTGTGCCCACCACAGCTGCTAACCCAGTAAGGCCCCAAGCTCTACAACCAAGGAAAAAACCACTCTCTCTTGATACTGAGTTTTGGTTTAGATTTTCTTTTTAAGTAGCTCAGCTAACCAAAACATTAATCAATGTCTCAGCAGAGTACAGACCACAGCATAAACCTCAGCAATTACTGAAAGGTGCAAAGTCTTTGTATCCATGCACACATAAACATCACAACTTGCAGAGCCTCCAGTGAGTCCAGGGGATTCAAAGAAATGGTAGAAACAAACAGCCAAGTAGATAATAAAGAAGAAATTAATCAGGAGCTCGACTTGTAAGTGTGAAAATAAATATATTACCATTAATTTAAACCAAGTGTTTCCAATTAAGAATGATAAAATAAAACAGAGAAAACAATAAAACTTAGAGTGAAAATGCCAGAGTATCATGAACTTCCAGAACTACTGCAAAGCTTCAAAGATGGGCATCATGGCAACCAGAACCAAACAGCAAGAGACAGGGTGGAAATGGAAACATCAGAAGAGGAGGAGAGGGAACAGACAGGGTGGATGGTCTCATTAGGCCAAACACAGCTCACCAGGGGATGGAGGGATTGGGGCTACCACCAAGTGAAGGGATATGAGCAGGGCAGGGAGAAGAGCTGTCCCTATCAGTCCTTCAGTGCTGCTGGGAGCAGCAGCTGGGCAACACCTGAGAGGGACCTGCAGCCTTGAATCCTAAAACACCCTGCAAGTCAAGTCCTGGCAAGTCAAGTCTTCCTTACATTGCACCAGACATTACCGTGGAAGCACCTGAGGCAGCTTCAAGCATTGGGAAGCATTCTTCAGGGGGATAAAGGAAACTGCAGCCATTCACAGCACCATCACCAGGCACCACTGAAGTGTAATTGGGGCTGGATATAAGCAAAGCTTAACATTCCACTAAATGAAGGACTATCCCAACAGTATTATATGAAAAATCAATAGTAATTGCAATTCCAACCACTGTCTGTGGATAAGCATTATTATTTACAGGCTTACTGAGATAAGCAGTATATTGTCTCTTTAAAAGGGATGAATAAAGTTACATAAGGAGAGTCTCTCATTCAGAGACATAACTGCATGTATGTATAAATACACATTCCTTTCTATATATTAAGGGCAGCTGAACTGAGTTGCTGCAGACATGTGTATTTGAAAGCATGGGTAAGATGCCTCTGGTTTTATGCAATCTTGCACAGGAGTGTATTCTTCAAACTGTCCAGACCAGCACACCACCACCACCGTCGTTCAGCCCTTTGTGTTTGTGGCCAAAGTCCCGTGTGCTTTGATCAGATCAGAAGAGAAGCAGCAATATACCAGGCACCACCTTGCTCTCCCCTGCCTGGGCACTTCCAGGAAGGATTCTGCCCCAGGGCAGCACCTCCTCCTCCCACCTGGGAGACCACTGAAAACAGCAAACAGCACAATGCACTGAATTTACTTCCCTTTGACCACATCCCACCACAGGGAGGAAAGGACACCACAGAGAAAGCTGCAAGGCATGTTATCCTGACCTTCCTGACTCTTTTCATAAAAGAACCAGGAGACAAACAGAACCAGCAGTAGTCTGGTTCAAAATTCCTTTTTTTCCCCATTTTTCTCCCCTCCTTAAAGGAGACAGCTCTTTACACAGCAAATGCACATTTGTTAGGGAATGCTGGGGAGGCCGCAGGTTTACAAGGATTTAAGCAATGGCAAGAAAGCTCCTCGGGGAGCCCCACTGAGGCTTCCCAAGCAGCCACGGCCACATCCAGCTCCGAAAGTCTCCGGACCAAAAGGGCTGCAAGCCTGGGAAAGCCTAAGTGGCATTTCAATTATGACTGCCTCTTGTCCTGTCCCCAGGCATCCACTTAGGGCCATCGATCTGAGCCAGTGCAGCCCATCTCGTATTTCTAGTCCCTTCTGGCATCTCTCTAACTCTAGACAGAGACAGACAGGAATGATTTGGCTGATAACTAACAGTTCATTTTGATAATGCCTTCTGCACTGGCAAATGAAGACAAGAAGTTTTATTTTCACCTTTCCCCAAGCTGTTAATCCAACCCCAGAATATTGTCAGTACACCAAGCACTATGCATTACCTAATTTATTTAGGCCCACAAGTTAGTGTGATTCAAAGACACAGAATCAAGCCACAGCAAGTGAAAAAGAGGCATTATGAGATGTTAATCCCCTTCAGTAAACAGCAAATTTAAAAAAGAAGCAAAACCAAAAAACAAACATACAAACAAAAAACCCCACCAAAAAAACCCCTGCAAAGTTCACGGCTGCTTTTTACCCTTTCATGTTTTTAGTAGATCCCATTTCTCCAACTACAGACTTCAGATACTCTGTTTTAGAAAGTGTCACAAATACTACACATTTTCAAGAACTGTTTCACCTGTGAATGTATTCTGTGCCTCATCCAGAATTAGTCACCCATTAACAGAAACAGCTGCAAGAGCAGCACAGCCCCTTGATGCTGATACATTCCTGCTAATGAGCATCAACTGCACTTTGTACTCCCCTGTATTGTTAGAAAGTGTTAGAAGTTAGAAGGAATTTTTAATTCCTCTATATTTATCCATACTTGAAATATCTAAATATGGTCTGAAACTGCCTTTATTCCCCCTACTGTAACTTGTGTTCTAACATAACTACTGTAATGAAATTTTCCCATCTTTAAGTGTATCTCTAATAAAACAGAGGCATAAGAACACACGGTTGGTTAATTCGTGACACAAAATAAAAGGCCAACTGTGTGGCAAGCCAGAGCTGTCATTTGAAATTAGGGCATATGACAACCCTAATGTGATCTGAAATTCAGATTTCTATTAGGCCTCATTAAGCAGTTTAGAGAAAATCTTACTTATATTTACTGGGTCTTTTTATCTAATTACTTTTACAGAATGATGTACATAAATACATAAAGCCTTTTGAAATCATAAAATATTTTAGTATTAAGGTTTTTTTTTTCAAGTCCTATCAACTCTCAGCTATGCAAGAGAAAAGGCAAGAGCCTTCACAGTTAATTAAAAATTAAAACCCCTCAAAACTTGATAAAAAAATCTGGCCTATGTATTGGATATTCCTTCCAAAATTGTACTCCTTCCAAATCCCTTCACAAAGTAAGCAGCGCCCAATATTCAGGGAATTAAGCAGCACTTTGCCAGCTGTCTTTTAGATAAGGGTTATTTATCATAAGACTAAAGTCAACATACTTTTATAAATTGTAGTTTAAAGATAGATTTACTTTGTCTATGTAGGTTCTGTTTATTGTTGTCCTCATCTCTTACAATACCTGTCAACTCCTCAGCTTAGGGCCTTGATACAACACAGCAATAAAACATGCCATGTGTAAATACTTCTGGCTTATCAGTAGTCCCTCAGTTACAGAAATAATTCTATTTATTCATTAACCCCTGAAGAGCCACATGCACCTTCTTTGCCAGCATCCAACTACTGACTGTAGTTTATTTGTCTGCAAAACATTTCTTTTCAATATGATTATATGGCAAATGTTACAATCTAAAAATCTTTTTCATTTAAAATAAATATTTCTAAAGATACTCTGGTTGTTTTGTTTGTTTTGGGTTTTTTTTTTTGGCTGGTAAGTTTCTTGGTTTGTTTTTTTAATAAGCCTTTGGGATAGAACACAAAGAGAAAATTTGATATCCACCAGGAGATTTGGTGTAATTCTTCTGCTCCCAGCCCTCTGTATCACTCTGCACTGTGCAAACAGGACAATTTTAAAACCTGCAGGTGTTTTCATTAAACATATATTGATAAAAAATACTGTTCATGTTTTCATTTTTGCAAAACAGAAAAGACTCAATGCACTAAAATGAGCTTAAAGGCCTCACTTAAGAATACTGGTATTTGAATACTGAATATTGGATAGCACCAAAGTGAGCACAAATACACTCAGATAGGATTTTCAAGTATTAAAAGCTAAGACAGTGAATCTATACATAGCCACTGAATAAAGCAGAGCTTAAAAGGACACCGATTGCTCCTGGCTTTGCTAACTTAATAATAGGCAAGAAGTTTGAATGGTCTCCCTTTTACAATGAAAAATCTTAAATGCCCATACATACAAGGGCAGCTCAACTTCTAGGTAATAAACCCCTGGAAAATGTAATTAGTACCTAAATTTCAATGTATGGAATTTCAAATGGTCTTTTGAAAAATATTTGGTTTAGAAAAGAATACTGTGAGTTGCACCTAGGTGTTCAGAAATACAAACAAATATTGCTGATTTAAAAAAAAAAACCACAAAACAAACAAAAACCTAACCACAATAAAAACAACAATCCTCCCCCCCAAAAAAAAAACCAAAAAAAAACCCCCACCAAAACCACCAAGACTTCATAAACAGAGTGGCTGACCATTTGTAACATGACCAAAAAAAATCCAACATGGTGCCTTATATAGCTCTGGGTACCAAAATCTGCCCACAGAAGCACACACACCTGGATGGAGGGGGCACTTGCACAGAGCTCACTGACAGGACAAGGAGCAGTGGGCACAGAGACACCACCTAAGCTCTGCTTTCCAGCACAGGTGTCCCAGTGCTGGACCTGCTCACTCAGGGAGGCTGCAGTGTCTCCATATGTGGAGATACTCCAAACCCAACTGGATGTGTCCTGAGCAACCTGCTCTGCTGGGCCCTGCTTGAGCAGGGAGCCAGATCAGAACTCTAGAGGGGATTCTGGAAGCACAACGAACTGATAGGACTCCAGAAGTTTCTTCCAGCTCAAGTTTTCAGCATTCATCTTCCAGTTTTCTTTTTTGGTACGCCTAAAGGCAATCATTTTACACTGTCCTCAAGTGCAAGAGTGACAAGATATTAAGTTGCATGCATGCCCTTAGAAAATAATAAGGAGCTAAACTCTCCCGATCCATGCTTGCTTTCTATCCAGTTAAAAACATCCCTAGTAACCACTGCACTTGATCTGCAAAACAAGAGAGTAAGACAGATAAAGAACAGCAGTTTAACAAAAACAAAATTATTCCCACAAAGACCAGTCACCAGAACAAGGAGCAGGGAATAAAGACTCTTTTAATATCTGCTGGTCCATTTCTATGAAATTTAACAGAGGGCAATCACCTTGAAGATATTAAATTCCCCTGAGTGCTGGGAAAATCTGTCAGGTAGTAAAACAAGAGACTTGAATTATCCTCCCCTCTGAGATATCTGAGGCTATAACTTGGCTACCTGAGCAGCTCCCACCCAGCACCCCAGGCACCCAGGGCCAGGCAGAAGTGCTGCTGCTGGTGACAGGGCAGGAGGAACCTGAGGAAGGTTTACAGGATGGAGGGAAACAGGAACTGGCACTGCTGCAGGGTAAAAAGGACAAAGGGAAGATCCCATGAAATATGAGCAAAGATAAACTAGTAAAGCCTTCTGGTGGGAGGCTTGCTGAAGGGATTTGGGATAAAGGACAGAAACCTGCGGGCAGTGAAGCTTCATTAGTTCCACTAATCACAGACATCAGTTTGTTTCTAGGAAAGTATTTTGGTTTGTTTGTTGTTTGCCTTACAAGAATGAACAGGTGTCTTAATATACTCTGCATGTGGAGTAACAGAGGAGCAGCCAATACCAAGAGCACTCTGTTCAGGCTCAATTTATAAATGGAAAAGTGATTCTGCATTCAACAGGAAGGATAAAAATGGTATCCTGCTGTTCACAGTGGGAGACAGAATTTAAATATCCTGTAATATAATTTGGTACATCACCACATGTCAGGCTTGACTATCCTCATTTACACCAGTAAGCTCTTACACAAGAGCAGATCTTTTCAATCCAAGGCAGTAACTTCTATTTACATTGGGACAAATGAAAGAGCATGAGATGCTTCTTATCCTAATAAAATTTGTCATCTCCTGTTAAATGCATTAATGGCAGATATAATAATCTGTTAGTATTTTATTACAAGATAACAATATCGACACTGGATTGGAAGGGGAAATAAATTGTGATGTGTTGTTAAGTAACTTACACCATCATCCACAAAAATCAGTAGGTTGTAGTGTTCTCCAAGTTCAGTTCTTTTTAATTAAAAGAATAAATCAAATCACAACTAAAAAGACATTAGAAGCTTTACACTGGGGAAAAAAAGCTTTTCAAGCATGGATTTAACATTCACCATTATGTTCAATTTCAGATGATACAAGGTCACAACAAAGGTGTAATTTCTTTTAGTAAAGTCACGCCTTAAACTAAATGGGGAACATTTTTTTCTCCTCTAGTTCCAAATTCTTCCACTGTACAACAGTGTTAGGCCACAGATAGTTTGTAGAAGACAATGCCAACAAAGCACCAATCAGGACAGAAATACCCCTTGCCTAAATGGTTCTCATTAACATTTAAAAGGAAAAAAGCAATCCCATTTCTAACCCTAGGCAGCCAGTTCGGCGGGATTTGGCGGCCAGCTCTGATTCCCATTCCCAGGCTCAAGTGCCCTCTGCTGGTCCGGGCTCGGTCCAGGTGCCTCTGCTCGCACATTCTGGGCCACCCCTGAAAGAGGGAACTTCATTACAAGACGGCACACAGACTTCTCCAAAGACATCTAATTTAACTGCTGGAAGTTGTTCTTCTTTTTAAGTCTACAGAATCTGCATAAAGGAAAGTTATAAAGGGGGTTTAAACTTTGCAGCAAGAATTGAAGGTCTGTTGGCTTGGCTCAGATGCTCGAATTCTGCGGGTGGGGACAGGCAGATGAATGAACAAGAGAATGACCAAACAGGTGGACCGATGCTAAAGAATACCAAGAGAGCAGGTAGCTACCATGATGAAGTAGAAGATTAAATATATAGGAACAGACTGCAGAGGAGATTCAGCAAGGAGACTCAGGAAGACAGAGCATGCAAAAATCCATCCATAAAGTAAGTGAGCCATTTTCACTTTGGCTAAATTAGATTTCAGCCCTGACTTTAACTAGGATGTATGAAGTCAGATTTCTCCACATCTTTTTTCTCCGGTCAGGAGGTGGGTAGGTGATACTTTATTTTTTCCTTCTGAACCTTGTCTAAATCTACAGATGCCTATATACTCGAGAGCTGCTTTCTTTGATTCCCTTAAGCTTTGCAGCAATCCACTTCTTCAGAAGCTCAGCAGGGGTAACAGAAGACTGGTCTATCTTTGACGAAGAGGGACAGCTTCAGCCAAAGAATATCAGTTCTGTGAAGCAGGAATAAACTCCTCAGAGATACCTGACTGTACCTGAGAAAGAGCAAATTGCTCTCAAGCTGCTCCGTCTTTTCCTGCTCCTACCTTGCCATTTAGAACCATCAAGAAAAAAAAATAACACGGAGAATTTTTTTTAATTTCAATTAAAGATTACAAGCCAAAAATGGGGAGGAGGTTTAGGGTTGGGTGTCTCTCTAATAGTGATGAGCAACAGGACTGAGGCAGTAAGAAGGATCAGTAATAAAAACCACAATTAAAACCTAAAATTGATCTCAGCCTGCTCCTATAAATCTTTCATCATTCCTACCATTAGCATTAGTTAGACTTCTATAATAAAACAAATACCATTCTTGAAAGGGCAGGTAGAGAAATCAGCTTTCATGCTTGCTAACTGAAAGGCCTGATAAAGGATACAAAGCATTAAGATGCATCCAGATCATTAGGTCTTTGTCTTCAAGGAACTTTCATCATTAGCCAGTTACTTTTCATAGAAATTTTGGAAGCATGTTAAAAAGTTTTTTATTCTGTTCATATTAACATAAACTCCAAGCATTGGAAAAAACTAACTTTCAGTGTTTTGCTAAACTTAAAGCAGTTTGAGGATTTTAGGATCAATCTCCTGTCATCAATTAAAGGGGGAGGAACAATCAGGCTTAATAGATTTAGCCAAAATACCGTCACTGGCATTCAACCACGTGCCAATACTTGCAAGTTTTCTGGAATAGAAATTTATTTCACCATCTGATGCAACTGTATGATAAATCCAGTTTTTAAAAGTGCAGTCCATTTCACAGACATAAAGACAAAGGCAAGCTTATATCTACATGGCTAAATTACCTTGAAAAAATTAAAATATTAATTCATTTTTCAGCTCAATTTAGGCATGCTCATAACAAAAATACTCATTTGAGTTCTGCTTTTCTAGCAATAGGTGGCACTGTCAAATATCACTTGCATAAGCATCTCTTGTGCACCATATCATTCAGCAGTCAAGTGGAACATCTGCAGGGAAATGTGGCTAAAGTTATTTTCCTTTCTGCTTCCTCTAACAGGACAGAGTTTACATCTTGCAGTTGTTTCATTCCCTGTTTTAAACTACTCAAAAACATTTTTATGACAGTGAAAAACTCGAGAGAAATATGCTGTTAATGTTTTGAAGAGTATGCTGCTTTAGACAAGTGGCAAGCAAACAAACATGCCACATGCTCCAGCAATCTGTACGATAATACTAATATTTACCAAAAATATAGCAAAATGCAGTTTAAATAGGGATTACCTCAGCACTTTCATCTCACTTTTTGTGACTTGTTAAAATCCTTCAATTTCCATATCTCCGCGCATTTGTAGATAATATTCATGGGGTTGGCAAATGGCACATCTCTTAGCTTGCAAAATAAGCAGCTGGCTACTCCATCCCTTCAGCTTATTCATCACCTTTCCCTTTCTTCCAAACTCACCAGATTCGTGCTCTCTGCAGCATTCCTTCAACATGCTGGTGTCTTTTCTTCTCCACTAGTGGTGCACTGGCTCTGCAGCCCTGATTTGTCAGAGATGCTTAACAACTGCAACAGAGCCAGAATCCTGAGCTCACTGTTTGCGAGGCTGATCATGTACATAATATTGTTTTTGAGACTTGCTACTTCTCCAGTGTAATTTTTGAAGTCCCAGCTCCAATATAACATGCTCCTCACCTAAGCTGTTTACATAAGGGACATGTTTCACAGGAAAGAAAAGTATACCAGACTAAGTCTCTTTAGGATTTTAATTTCGTTTGTTTCAAAATAAAATATGCTGGAAACCCAGAAACAACAACCGGTGGTCTCAAAGCGAAGAAGGAATTAAACATCAAAGCTGTTTGCTTAAGTCTTTTGGTTATTATGGCAAAAGCATTAAATCAGTCTTAAAAGCACAACATGCCATTAGGCAGCCTTCTACTCTTTCTGCACAGTGTAGCCGCATCCCTGCTATTTCACAGCACTTTCTGATGGAGCACATCCAGACTCCCCTGGCAGTGCACTGACAGGACATGTTTCACCCTGGACTGTCCCTTGTCCCCTGTCCTCAGCTGTTCACTACCCCAGCTGCTGTCCCTGCACAATGATGACACCCTCAGCCTCCACCTGGGACTGACTCACTTTGCTGCAGTGCTTCTTGTAGCTGAAACACCCAGCACGTGCCTTCTGCTTTGGATCAATAGCCAGACATCTGCTAAACTTCTTTCCTTCCCCAACTGGTTGAAGGCAGAAAGTAAGTATGTTTTTAAGCAGAGGGCAAGCAGCCCAAATGAAATAGCACCTGCAATGCTGTACCAAACTCACTGTGATCTCAGAAACACCGATTCCAACTTCTGCTATACCGAAAATTTCCTTCTACCAAGAAATCCTCCAAATATAAACAGTTCCAATAATAGCGAAACATATCTGAAACTGCCTTTTAAAAAGACCTCTGCTCTAGGACTTGGTGCTGCTGTAAGGGCTTCTCTTCTAAAACTCCAAAATGGATTCTTTTAACTACAAAATGATTTACTGCTGAGGTAGCCAAAAGCCAGCAGTCAGCTCAGAACTACAGCAGATGTTTCCCCAGCTGAAGTCACTCAGTTAAATTCTCTTGCCCACTGACAAGAAACAGGACATCTAGGACTCAGAACCGTCACTTTCGGTTCTCAGTGAAAAGGAATTAGTGCTAGGAAAGTTATCAGGTGTGAAACTGTTACACGTTTAAATGAGATGATAGCTTTGAATAAAAAATGTACCCTCAAAACCGGCAGATTTTGCTTTAAAGGCTTCATTAGAAAAAGTCTGAACTGAACAAACAGTTCTGTCAAGTTTAGTTGAACAAAGCAAAGCAAACAGGCAAGACATCTCTACCTGGGCAACAGAGTAGCAGCAGTAAAAAACTCAAAACCCAGCAGAGTATCTTGATGCACAGAAATTGTTGGTTGTAATTAAGATAAAATTACTAGCCGATAATAATTACATCAATTTTTGTTTCACTGAGTTCTCAGTTACACTGGTTGTGTCATCAATAAATCCTACTATGACATCTCCCATCAACATTCCAGCTTCTGTTTTCACATTACTGCCCTATGTAAATTTAATCTCGGTATTGTAGCATATTCTAAGGCATTCTGTTTGCCCTGGACGCAGACATACTTCCAGACAGCCTCATTTAGTGCCACCTCAGTGTAGGTGTATAGACACAGGAAATACACAGCAATATCCAGCCTGAAGTCCCTGAAGGCCTGAGCTGAGTGAGCCAGGCTGCAGCAGGGTGGGACTGGCCTCTGTGCAGAGCAGCTGTGCCCAGCAGCCTGACAGAGCCCCGAAGGGAGGTGAGCTGGCCGTGACTGCACAGGCGGTGTTGGCAGGGCAGCGGTGGAGCAGGGGCACCGCCTCGGCCCCGCTCCCTCCAGCAAGGGCATTTCAAACTGGGCAACCCTCACAGCACCTGGGGAACACAGCTCGGGCTTGCTGGCCTCATATTCCTAATTACTGACTGTTTTGCACTGTACTTGGAGAGATTTCCTAGTACTCGTACATAAACAAATGCTCGTTTGACTTTTCCTGGCGTGTCAGTCTCTCAGAAATGTCCCATCACAGTGACACTGCCCTCCACAGCCACCACACTTCTACCCCACAGACTGGGAAAAGAAGGTGCTGTGACTCAAAGATGAGAAATGAGGCCTCAGAGTAGTGTCCTCTCATTAGAAAGACGACGGTAAGCTGAGATTGAAAAGGCAGATTTCTGCTGTGTGAGAGGAACTGTTACAGAAAAACCAACAGGTGTGCTCTGCAATAATTTTCAAATTGTCACCTTGATTTATATATAAGATGAGCACGTACAGCATTACTTGTCCTGAATGATTACATTTGTTTCGGTGTAAATCATCAAGGTTTAGATGCTAAGGGCAGCAAATGTTGCATTGATTATTGCTGCAGAGCCAGCTAATCCAGGTATCTCCTCAAAAACCTATAATCTAAAAAGACATACATTATCTTCATTGAGCAATTAAAATGAAATTTTATTTATGAAAGTTTGGGTTATACTAATTTGCTTTAAAAAACAAGAGTAGACTGCATAAGCATTAGTCTTTTAGAGGACTTTTGAAAATAAGCTACTAGTAAATCTTGCCTGCATGTAGAAGAGTATTAAATTTCAGCTCTGCCTCTAGCATAATTAAGTACCCACCAACAGCATAATACCTTCATTAAATTAAGGTGTTTGGAGTGAGATGTAAATTTGTCTTCAGATATGAGGCTGGTATTTCAACCCCTCCACAGCCTGAATATCATTATGGAGGACAGAGAAGGGGGAAGCACACAATAAGCAGAGTTACTGAGCACTCCTCTTCTCTGGGTACTGCATAACCAGTAAATAGAACCATTAAACGCCCATGTCTGTGCTACCTCCCACCAATGGAGAAAACAAAACAAAACAAAACAAAAAAGCTAAGGATATTTTTTAACTGCTGCCTCACTAGAAACAATTGCTGCTTTACTAAATCTTGTGACATCCAGGTAAAAGTTGTTTTTTTTTTTCCATCAGCAACAGCCCTCTTCATGGGAAAAAAGAAAAAAAAAAGTAAAAAAAGTGCTTTCCAAAATAAAAAAGCAACACAAGACACAATTTTGCACCCACTCAAAATCTATAGGACTTGGGTCACTGTTTCAAGAGCATGGACTGGATGCTGAGAGAGTGAAGAGCACCCTGGCTGCACCTGGCCAACAGGAACCATTCCTGTCCTCTCCTGGATCCAGCCCCCAGAAGGACCCTCAGGGCTCTGTGAAGATGCTCATCTGTTCAAGGGGCCCTCAGAGAGCCTCATCTCTGCAGCCCTGCAGACCCTGGGGCAGAGATGCCACTGGTACAGGGCTGCATTGAACCCTGCATGGTCATGGCCAGCAAGCACCAGGGTCTGAGAGCACCACTGAACCCACTTCTGCACCAGGCCCTGAGCACCATGTTGTGTCCTGAACCAAAATGCCCAACTTTCCACACGGAATACAAACTTGCTGACCTGAATATCTTGTGCTCACACTGGAGATCTGCTTGAATATATGTGAAGCTGCAGGAAATTCAAAATATACTGTCTGTGACTGACCAAAAATTTCAGTTCATTTTTGGTAATGGTCAGTCAAAACTAACCTTAAAATTAATCTGGTTTTATCTGGATCTATAGTTTAAATAAGTTAGTAAAGGTAACACTGACTCAGGTTTATGCTGAAATTTGCCCTACTCAGGTTACACTCCAAAACCCTTTCATAACAGGCAGAAAATATCTGATATTCAGGTTTTTTTGGAAGGCCAAGTACAGAAAGGAGGCATCAACAATCACATTTTAAGCGTATACTTGGGAGGGAAAAAAAAGGGCAGAGCTGTGTACACTGTAAATTCTTAATTTTTTTTTTCATTTTCAAGCATTTTACCCATTACTGTATGTGTAGAAATACAAGAACCTGAAATAACTTGTCAATATTCCAGTTCTGCCAAAACATTAAGATTGAACAAAGTACTCCTGGAATACACATAATTCAGTATGTTCATACAACAAAAACACGGTCCTTTTAAATGCTTCTGTGTCTATGTATATTTCAGAGAAAACACTTTCATAAAGGTAGCAAAAATATTACTGTTTGGGGATTTTTTAAAATAAAACAAGACAAAACCTAAGAGTATCATGGAAGTAAAAATATTTTATTTGGCAATATATCATGATTTCTTGAACACCGCACACTTTCTTTGCTCAGACTCTTCATTGTAACTCAAGTATCAAATTCTCATTCCATTTTAACGTCCAGAAACTCACCTCCAAGCTATTAAGAAAAAAAATCATTAGAATTTACATTTAGAATTTTCTCCTACAGCATGGCTGTATGTCTGAATATACAGATATGGGGTAATAAAATCCTTCCCTTCAAAGAGCCTAAATATAAATGTTATTGTAAAACAATAACTGTCAGTTTAAGAATGCCAGGGTTCCATATATTACAGGAGCTTAGAAAGATAAGAATTATCTGTGAATCTACCTTATCACTTCAGTTACTTGCAGTGTAAGTTAGAACACTCTTAAGTGTCTTCTGATTTGTCTATGTACCATATACCATGTCTGAAGCCTCAAAAGATGATTTACAGGAATCAGAATTTTAGAATATAAATATTTATCTACTGCAATCTAGGAAGTGTCTACATTAAAAACAAGCTTGTATTATTAAGCTGGAATAATAATTGCTTTTCTGTATTTATCTCCCAATGTTGCCACAGCAAAATGAGAAAAATAACAAACATTCAAGCACTCATTTACAGACATTCTCTTTATAATGAGAGCAACAATACAAGCTATTAGATGGCACATAGCTAAAGAGAAAAGCTTTTCCATAGGTCAAATATATCAGTACTAGCTTATAATCATCAAAACAGAAAGATTATTCCTTTAAAATCCTTTAATTCTTGATATCCACAGTTCTAATCCTCAAGTCATTGTTGAAGGCCACTTTTATGTTTGTGTTACACTGTTTAAATTTTGGTGTCAAGACTTTTTTTCCCAGTACTAAACCACTCATGCTTCACTTCTGTAATTTATGTCATTTTAGAAACCCTTAATTTAATTAAAATCTTTTAAAAGTAAAGAGGTTTGACTTCATTTTCTATATGCAAAGGAAGGGAAGCACATTACTTGGATATTTTGTTTGAACAGCTCATTTCAAAATTTATTATAAGTTGCTATCATACTGAGAAATAATAAAGATATATTTTTAATTACTTTTGCTCACAAGAACAGGCTAATACATATTCCATCAATATTATGATCCCCTTGGATGGAGAGAAGCTAAATGCTAAGCCAAACAGATTTTAAAGCTATAATTACTTGGTAAACAAGGGAATCATACTAAATAATTATACATTGAGATCAAATTAACCCAAGAGAAGTTCTGAAGATGTTCTGTATTGTTTTTCTCAGTGGCTGCTGTGTGCTGCAGTGTCACCGAGCATGTCATTATCCCCAGAGCAGGAGGCTCCACGCTCTGCCCAGCGCGGCCGTGGAGAGAGGGCAGATAAAGGCACAATTCCACCTCACACACTCCGTGTCCAGCAGCAAAACGCTGCTTTCCTCATGCACAGCCCAACTAGAAGGCAACAAACCAGGAGGTCACCGAGGCAAGGTCATGAAGGAAGATTATTTCTAATCTGCTTTAAAAATATTATTAGGGCTTTTTTTTAGGATGTCTGTAGAAAGGCTCTCTGGTTGGCTGAATGATAAACACTGCTATCTGTAACCAGATTTAAAAAAAAAACAAAACCAATTCAGCTCTTTTGCCCATTCAGGTATTTTAAAAAATCTTTTCATCTACAAGGACTGATGTCCTTCTCTGCCATTTTTTAAAATTTTAGTATTAGTGAGGAAGGATCTCTTAAAAGACCATGCTAGAACAGAACACGGCATACAGAACAGAGCTAAGTTTCTCAGAACAGTCTTTCAGAGAAAGATAAAGGTTGTAAAGACTAAGAATTTCCCTAGGACACTTCAACTTTTCTCTCCTTAGCATTTCTCCCCCACCCCAAAACACATCAATAGTGAGCTTTGCTAAATCTGCAGATATTACTGTTAAAGGTCTTGATACTTCTGCCTTCTGTTTCCCAGTGAGATCCCCTGGTTACAAGCAGTACTTATCACCTCACATCGGCAGCAATGTACCAGCTTTCCGGAAAAGCAAAACAGCCTTTTTTTTCTGAGCACATAGAAACGTACACGATAAAGGGCTGTGCTTTTCCTGATCCCAAACTTCCCAAGTTACTGAAAATCTTTTCCATCGTGTCCCCTTGACTTCCACATAAGATGAGGGCACAGCGTTATCAGGGAATTTGGCCTGAGTAAAGTATGAGCAGCGCAGGCTCATACTGGGGCAGTATAGGATACTCAAGCTCATCCAAATACTTTACTTGTAGTGTAGGAGCTAGAAACGATGCTTTTTAAGTGCTACAAAATTATGCAACTGTAGAATGATGTTACAATTTTGTATTCTGGGATGGATTTTTAATCTTTAATTAGACTAGAAAATAGCAAAGATGAATCATACCTTATTAAAAGTTGTTTTTTTTTTTAAATCACACCTTGCCATTAAGCTCCTTTTGCATGCTTAGCACACAGAACATTTTGTACCAAAAGAAAAGTACAGCAGTAGACATTGGTTTAATCCATTAAGTAGCTCTAACTTGGTCTTTGTTAAAGAAATCTGTAATTCTGATTTAAATAAGTTTGGTTATCCAGCCAAATGTCACCATCAGAAGCTGTCCCACAGTCTCTCACAGCCTCAGGACCAAATCCTAACCCAGGCCCTGACCCAGCCCATCACAGCACACATGGCTGAGGGTTTTCTCCATCCAGTCACTGACTGAATTTGATCATTATTCCTGCAGGACACGGCTGCATAACCTCTCCTTGCTGGGTTAGCCCAACTGCAGCGTCTCATCCCAGTTCTGCCTCCCTCTCTCTTTGACACACCTCCCACAGAACACAGCACCAGCCCCTCTGAGCCCCACTCAGCTGCCCATCAGGCAGCTCCATTTACCACAAACTGATGGGCATTTGATCAAAACAAGGGATTTATAGTAACAACTATTACCAAGACTACATTTTTTCCAAACGCCCCTTCCCATAATGTCAAAGCCTGGCAGTCTGAAGGGAGCTGACTTCTCCCAACTTAGGAGCAGATGCAGCTGGAATTACTTTATATTCTAAATAGTAAAGCCATGCCCTGACAATATGCAACTCACCAAAAGGTTCTGCTTCAAGGAAAAGCCAGATAAAATCTCCAGGTAGCCAGTTAGTGCTTACATGGACTACCTAAAGCTTTTGTTTAACCCTGAAGTAAAGTTGTACTGAGAAACTAAAGTGCTTTTCCTCTGAAAATCTCAGTTTGACCTCCTAACTGACAACAGAAGGGACAAGCTGACCAAGCTAGTGAAGCACAGTTGAGTTAGACAAGTACAGGGAAAAAGGAGAAAGCTATTTCTAGAATACTCCAAGGGGTCATAGTCCAAATACAACACATGGTGTCGAGATCTTTAGGGATGTGTGCTAGATCTATTGCAACAAACACCTTCACTGAGCAGCTGCAGCAAAGGCTTACACAAACAACTTTCCAAACTAAACTGTTCTAGTATTATACAGAATAAAATGGAGTATTTAAATTGAGAAGCACCATAAAGATGAGGAGGTGGTGCACTACCGGACAGGTTCCAAATTAAAATTCATCTTGACATATGGTCGAAAAGTTTCAGAAGAAAAGAATCCATGACAGTGAGAAAATGGGCAAGATTTTTCCTTTATGCAAAAATACTCAACTGCACACAAACAGATGAGAAACAAGTAATTCTGCAGTAAAAAAAAAAAAAAGCTGTTGGCTGCGGCAGATCACAAGCTGCACATGAATCAACAATATCATGCTGTTCCTCACTCTCTAAATATATACTATGTTTATATTTATATAGGGCTGTATAAAAAAGAAAACAGACTGAAATAATCCTTCCAACTCTACTTAGTCGCAATTCTGCACAGTTTGCAGCTTTGTACTTCAAGAACAAGGAAAGCCAGACAAGGTCCAGAAGAATGCCATAAAGATAATCAGACAAAACATGACCTACATAAAACCAGACTGAAAAAATCTCAATTGTTTAGTCTAAAGAGGAGTTGATGTGGTAGAAGAAGGGGATAGGATAAGATAAAACACTTTCCACTGCAGATAATGCAAAAATAAAAAGAAAAGGAAGAGGTTTATTCATATTCATGAAGCCAGCAACAGCATGCAAATTGCACAAACCAAAGGTAGGGGTTATGAAATACTTTTTAACAATAGAGAATGATATGTGGGACAGAGGTTTCATACATTGACAATCATTTGAGGCCTTTAAAAATGGCTTAGCCAAATACCTGATGTCAATACCATTAAGAGACTGTATCTTGTCCTCAGGCAAGAAACGAACCGGAGTCCCTCTCAGAGTCATCTCCAGTCCTATTTTTGTATGATGCTGTCATTTCTGCTTGGCTGGACTTGGCCATGTTATCTAACGGTGTATGACTGGTATAACTGCAACTATTACTTGATTTTGCTTGCTATTACTTGCCCTTAAAACCCTCTCCTCCAACAGCAAGTCTGCAGCCATCAATGTCATTCAAGCATCATGCCTTGAATCCCAGTAAAGCAGTGG
Source organism: Toxostoma redivivum (assembly GCA_013397375.1). NCBI lineage: Eukaryota > Metazoa > Chordata > Aves > Passeriformes > Mimidae > Toxostoma > Toxostoma redivivum. The sequence continues at coordinate 1,583,794 of VXBI01001219.1, forward strand.
CATTCCTCATACAGAGAGAGGTTAATGGGTAAAGTCCAGTGCAAAATCCACTGATGTCACATCCTAAAACTCAGAGAATGGTGCTGGCTGGTAAAATGCACCATTGTGCATTTCTGGATCAGCCCTGATTTGGTGGAATAGTCAAATGTTCATGTTCAGCACAAGGATTTTATACCACCTCGAAGCGTTGCACAGGCGTGTGTGGGGCAGGGGGTTGAAGGTTTATCCCACATCTCTCAGTTATGAAGGGGATCATGCAGAGATTGGATCTTTCAAAGTCTTAAAATAAGTTTCCAAAAATCTGAATATTCTCCTTTTCCCCTTGATAAAGCAATAACTTGCATTAAAATGATGAGGTATTGGGTTTTGACAAGATTCATTGGTCAAAACTGCAGGCTGGAGCATGTGCTGCAGCAGCACACTCTTCCGTACAAGCTCATCTGCTTTCTTCATCTGGGGTCACCATGTGAAATGAAGAACTTCCTCTTTCCTCATACTCATGCTGTGTGCTTTATTTTCAGCTGTTCAGGTGTACTTGGCCTTCAAAACCCTACTTTGGGTGTGAATTTTACAAATTTCTCAGACTACACTCCAAGCACCTCCATGCTGCTATGGTTGACACAAGCACTCCAAGCAGGATTTACTTCATGCTCTTTACTGGAATACATATCTCAAAGACATGCTTCCCAGTGTCCTATTTCCAGGATTTTCCTTTTTGCCCTAATTCATACAAGAGAACCAAGAATATTCTTCTGACCTTTGCCACTCAATTCTACACCTTCATTCTACCATTCCTGCTTTGTTGCTATAAAATTCTTTGTCCCAAGTTCCCCTTTGCCATAAAGAAAAGCTCAAGTGTTTTTACAAGTCTGGGTTCATGTTAACAGGCCTCACATCATACGACTACCAAGTGAGTCAGCATAATAACCATATGTCTGAGCCTGAATCAAGATAAAACATCAGTAGAGTCTTATTCAATGAGAGCAGAAAATTCCTACTTGGCTCTGCTCTTTCATGGCTGTATTACAATCTCACACTACGCAACTCCAATTTTCCTGAGGGAATGTATTTTTTTTACTGTTCTTCTGAACATAATACTAATCTCATCATGCGTTTGCCCTGTAACTCCTATGGATTCCAAAAGTTTTTGTGCAGTCTATAGAAAACACAGCACATCTTATTACCATGCACTTCATTTAAAGGCTATCAAGGTAATGACCTTGCAATATTCCACCTGTAGTTTTCAGCAGCAGGACACTCTCATTGCTGTCTTGCAATACATGAACATAATTTTTTTCTATAGCTGCTCAAATCATCTCATTTAATGGAAATATACCAAAGATTAAAATTAACTCACAAGAAAAACAAGGAAGCATCTCTCTCACCCTGCCATTTGCTCCTTTTCACAAACACCACTGCCACACACAGGTGCTCTTCTAGATAGCTGCTTTCTAACTAAACCTTCTTTTGGAAGGTGATTTGAAAGAACACTGCAATTTAACCCAAAAAGAAAATTATAATTTTTGTCAGGACTGGGAAACAAAAAATCCAGGCCACACTTCAAAAAAGCTCATAACAAAAAACAAAACATGCAGAAAGATGAATAAAAGAGCCTTGATTTTTGCTTTATTCAATGACTACAAAAAAAATTCAAGTCAGAGATGAGATCAGTTTATCTTTATATCTAAAAATACTACTTTATAGAAAACTTTTCATAGTGGATGGAATGGTAACACAAGTGCTAGGAGTTTAAAGGCAGACAAGCCATAGGCACTTACACTCCCTGTAAAACTTCTAAAGAATATTTCCTTAACCTACATCCAAGTCTGAATCATTCTTGAAGTATTTCCCTGACTATAGGAGAAAATGTAACCTCTTAGCATGTGAACTTGGCAGTTTCTTATTTATGGGACAGAAATGCCTCGCAGTTCTGAGCAATGTGAGGGACCATCAGCCTGAAGGACACTGGGGAAAGCAGCTGTGAAAGGAGGGGGAAGCACAGAGACTGCGGAGTGCACTCCTCAGCAGGCAGTTCTCATTTGCTCAGACAGTGAGTGCTGCCGAGGCTGAGCCCCACTGGGCAGGATTTGTCAGTCCCTCCGTGATGCTGCTCCATCCCCACTGCTGGGAAGGCTCCCTGTAGGGCCTGAGGCACAGAAAGTGCAAGGTAAAGATAAAATACTGAGACAGCAGGGACTGTACAGCCTATCTGCCACCACAAAACGTGTTGGAAAAGACGGGCAAGTCTCCAGTGCTGCCACGACAGAATTTCAGTCCCTGTGAAGATACTTAAGAACATGAGCACCACAACACAGCACTCTGTCACCCTACTTAAAAGTTCACAGGTGATTAGTATAAGCCTGACAACAGGTGTTCAGGTTTCAACTCTAAATCTGCTCCTAAAACATTTTGAAATAAATATTCCTGCTTTCCATGTCTTGAAAGAAGTTCACTCTATGCCAAATATAAGTTTCATTCTTAGGCCAAAATGTCTTCTTATCACAAGTCACAAAATATATGAAAAGCATATCTCATTCTGAGAAGCCTTTAATTTGTATACACATTTTGCCTCAAAGCTAAAAGGAAAAACAAACAGCAGCAACAACAAAAAAATGCCCAGCATTCTAGACCAGCATGTTATTGTGCCAGAAAAAATGACAATTTAATTTGTCTAAATATAGTATGTGGGAAAAGGCACATTTTCTTGCAGTCTAAAAATAAAGCTTCAACCTTAAATTAAAGGGACAAGTAATTTCCCATTAGATACAACAGCTTCTCAAGAGAAGTCTGTCAAACATTTTGCGAGTCAACTTAGCACTTTTTATCATTCCAGTTCAAGGTCAAGGGGCAATTCTAGTTCATAGCCTGACCTCCAGCACATCAACATGCTGTGGCCCTGCATTTGATGACTCCTGGTTTGAGGCCCAGAATCCATATTAAGCAATGGCAAAACTCCTACTGTAAGATGTAAAGATCCAGAGAGATGGATGATACCATTTCCTTTGGTACTTGATCCTAATGCTTACAGCACCCCCCATTTCTGTGTCTACCCAGGTAAGGATGGTTTGGGCCCTTTCTTGCAGTTGGATAAAACTTCTGCTGATTTGTCATTCCTGAGTCCTGAAGTTTCTCATTACTTCATTTCTTATTAGCATCACTTAAAATGCCTTTTTTTCTTAGCTATAAAGCTTAGCATCTGACTGAATCAGAATTATGGCTGAATACAGGCAGGATCAGTACAGATAATTCTATATTACTCTCTGCCCTCATTATTTACCGCTTTGGTAATCTTTGAGTCATTTGCAAATTTTACCACAGTTCCATGTATTCCAGATCAATGCTGAAACTGTTAAATGGTGTCAGGCACAGTGCTGATCCCTATGGAGCTGCACTCTATTATTATGACTAATTTTTTAGGTTTGTCAGTTGGCCAGTTCTTAATCCTTTTAACTGGTGCTTCACTGATACAGGGCAGTGCTATTTTTCAAACTGGAATGTCATGCAATGCAAAGAACTGTCTTTCTAAAAGGGCTGTTATAGCTACACCTTCACCTTTGTCAGCCAAACCTTTGAACTACTTTAAATACTGAAATTAAGCTTGCTCATGACTCATTTCCTGTAAAGCTGCACATACTGAGAATTACATCCCTATTGCTTATTTCTTTGTAAATGAGTCTTTTGAAAGATTCACAGTATCCTTCCCAGCACTGATGTCTGGATGTTCAATCTGCAGTTATTCCAAGTCTGTCTCCAGAACAGAAGATTTCTCTACAGAAACAGACATGGAGAGTCTTGGAATTAATTATGGATTGAGTATCTAATGTTACCATGTCCTTGACATGAACGATGTCCTTACCATGAACATGCCATGTCCTCTTCAGAACTGAAACAGATACAGTAAGACAAGCTCATGGTGCAAGTGCTGATGCATTAACATAGTTAATGACCTTTTTTTTAATTCTTAGGATATTAAGATACAGAAAAATGTCTTTCAAATTTAAATCCACTGTAGACAAAGGAGTCTCTTTTTTCCTTCTGACCAAACTTTTTGGATTCTGCCTATACAAAGTCAACTATAGGATTTTAACATCCTTAGTTGTCTTGAGAGACTGTGGTTAACTCAGCAACAATTTCTGCAGAAGTCTGAACATTCCCCATTTTTCTGAATTTCAGATGCTGAACAACATTCAAATACTACTTTTCAGTGCCATTCACACATTTCCTGCCACTGTACTTCATTCTGTACTGCTGTAACAATCCCAGTGAAGAGAACCACCAAAGTGAACACCTGAATCTCTGCTGAAGTCCAGAACTGATAGAAGGCAGGGAGATGTTCAGAGAGCTGCCACGGATCAAATACCTTGGCTGTGTGTATGATCAAACACCACTGTCCAAAGGGTTGTGCATCTGCCAAAACTCCAGCAACACGGCTCAGGTGACATTCCATCTGAAAACAAGGAGACAAACCCAGCCATCCCAGCCCATTTAGCCCTTCTCTGTATCTCTGACCACAGGGTCGTGGCAGTCACCCTGATAACAATACTTGGCTATCGACACCCCCAATTTACAAATCCAACTGCTCTGTGACAGACCCAAAGCTGTTGTTTTCGACCTCTCCAGAGAACTATAACATACCTTCAGCTCAGCAAAAGAACAGTACTACGAATTTTACATGAAAATATTATTAAGTATTAAAAAAAAATACCATGGAGCTATCCATATTTGATCAATTTGATTAATTCTAATAGTTACAAACAAGTTTTCATTACCCAGTGCTGTTGATTTTTGAAACAAAGACCCCAAAATGCGCCAACTCTCTTAACGGTGCATTGCACTATCCTCCCCTATAATCAATCCTAGTGTAGACTGCAACTTAACATGAGTGAAGGCAACAGACTGAGCTGTGTGTAATTACTCATTTGATCTTATTAAGACACCAAATTCTAAAATTACATGGCTCAGGGCTGTGCATTGGTTCACTGGTGTAGACATAGGTACTCAGCAAATTCAGCCTCAAAAGCTACATACAGGTAGTAGTTCAACTTCTCTAAGGCAAACAGAGATGTGATACTTAGTATCAGAATTTCAGTGTGGTAATAGAACTGTTATGCACAAGTTCAGTGCTTTTAACAAGGTTAATGTAGAGAAAAGTTCAAAGTAAAACTCTAGGAATGTAAAACAGCCAAATATAAAATTTATTTTATGTCATTAATGAACACATTAATGTATAGGTATTAATTTGACATGAATACATAAAAGACATGTAAAATAAACCAACTTTGGTGGATATTCAAGAACTTGATTTTTCATTAGTGAATATCAGCGGTTCTACATAGTCATTTATAAAAAAATTATATAACAACACAACCCATGTTCCAAGGTTGAAGCTCAGAAAAAAATATTCAGCACCACAGAAGTGTATGATAAACTGTCATAGTGAAACTGGGCACACTGTGTTAACAGAAATAGTGAGACACTTAATTTAAATCCCAAAGAAATCTGGTTATCCATCTTAGCTCCTCAGGGAAAAAAGCTTCATTCTTAAAAAAGTCTGCTCATGTTACAACTTCCAGATAAGCATCACTATTAATCCTGCTATGCTCATTTATATCATTTGTTTCTTTGCTACCTCACTAACAGATGCCAATATTCTTTTGCTCTTTACATACAGGGCAGAATTATTAATCATAAATAATTTTTTACTTTTTGACCTTTCTTTTTGAGCTAACTTCAAAATATTTGTGTAACTAGAGTATTGTATTACACATAAAAGACAATACATCAGAGTCACCTGAGAGCCAGAAAACATTTTACACCAGGTCTCCAAAATGTGACTGAGTTGCACCCTCCTGCCCAAGGGACAGGCAGTTCCCTCTATAAGGGAAAAGAAAGAGCTTGCAGCACACTCTGAACTTTGGGCTCTCTTGATCAAACAACTTTTAAAGAAGTAAAACAATTGGAAAAGTAGGAGAGGTGAAGGCATTCAGCTGCCACCAGCTGGAAGTTCTATAAAGAATAAACTCCATGGCTGGAGGAACACACAAAGATGAAATAATGTGGTAGGCAAGACCCTCAGTGGTAGCTAGAGCTACTCCAACATCTTATTCTTCTAGTTCACCTCAAATGCATGTCTTGGAAAAACACCCTCCAGTAGTTGCTGCCTGTAATGGAAAAATGACCAACCAAGAAAGCTTTTTTTTTATATATAAATTAAAAATCAAACTTTTTTGGCAATCACAGTTACCTGATCATCCAGCAAGAGCCCAAGAACTGATACCACTGCTCTGTCTGTGAGGAGGTCTAAGAAAAACACTTTAATGAGACGTGGGACCAGTGTCTGAATCATGTGGGGAGAAGTTAATCTTGACTTTAACTGTAATTAAGTATTTTAAATTTTTTTGCACAAAACAAAAAAGCAAAAATTCATAACAGTGTGAAGTGAATTAAATATTAACTTCAAATTACAGATTTTTTTCCTTCATTTGGAGACGACCTCATCTCTTTTAATGTCAAGCGGAAAACTGCATTTGGAAGCAAGTAATAAAATACTTTAATTATGAAAAAAATATTGTCCACAGAAATAATATTAAAATCCCATTCTTTCCACAGCAAGCACTATCCAAACTAATTCAGAAAGACCTCTGACTGGAGGAAAGAAAAGTGCAAATAAACCTGTGTCGTTAAAACAGCCCTAGAGGCACCTTTTGTTTTAGAGGTGAGAATTAACTTCCATGGGTCTTACTGCACTGTGCTAACTTAACTAGTTTATATATATAGATGCATATATATAGATATATAATTTTTAACATAACTTAGTATATACTCTTGCAGTGCTGCTGAAGCAAAGAAAGGATTTGTTTAAAATAAACATCAGAAGCTGAATAAGGTGTAAGGAAAAGCAATGTCAAAATACAAACCTACCACTTCAGTTAGCAGAAAGGTTAACAGAACAAGACATATCACCAACATTTAAACACAAATATGTAAATATCAGCTAACATGGATCACTGCCAATATTTAGTGAGAGAATATACAAATAGGCTTGTATGACTATACTATATATGAAGCCTTGGCAAAAACAAAGTTAAGGGAGGAGCACCTTGGTGGAATTTAAATGCTTTGATCTGACAACGTAGGTCTGAATTCCAGAAACTGCAACAGCATTTGTGACCCATATACGACTTCAGCTCTTCTTGTAAGAAGAATAATATTCATTTCTCTGTTAATGAAAGAGCAGCATGGTACAACTGACAAGCATAAAATTATTCAAGAAAGTATTACGAAGACTGCTAAAAGAAGGAAGAAACTGAGAAAAATAAAGCTTTTTGTATGATCGTAAACAAGTCCACTGTTGTAGTAAGATGCAGCCAGTAAATGATTTCCTGTCCCAGCTTCTCTCAGTTCTGTCCTTCCTTCATGGTGGATAGCCAGAGATTTGTGGTGGACATTTTTCTGGGACCAGGAATGCAGGAAATAACTTCATCAGCGTTTGCCTGCAGTTTGCTGGTACCAACTTTAAATTATTCAAATCCAGTATTGTTTGCTTTGGAGACACCACCACAGCATCCTCCTCAAAGAAATAACAGAAACTGATCCTCAAGGAGCTCCATAGTGCCAAACCACTATGTCCCCAGTCCCAGGAGCTGCCCCCACAGCAGCTCTGAGGTGATCAAGGTGATCCCAGCTCTGGCTGCAGCAGCCCTGAGCAGCTGGCAGCAGCCACAGCCCAAGGAAGGTGGCACAGTCCCATCCCCTCAAGCCTAAGAAAGTCAAGTGGCACTGACTGTCCTGTCTGAGACATTACACCTCAGCTTGCACTTCTCCACAGCACAGCTTTTCTGAAACCTTATTAATACTCCAAACACAGACAGATTTTACATGAACAGAAGCGTATTCCCTACTTATCCACTAGGTCTGCCAGTCAAGCACCAAATAAAACGTCTTTTTCATGGGAAACCCTCCGACTTGCCAAAGCAAACCCACTCTGCAGCCCTTTTAGTCACTGAGCAGTCTGGTTCTTCTTCAAAGTGCAGGATCTTAAAGATGGGCCTCCACCCAAAATGCAGCACCTGTGCAAAGATTCTCTCATGTGTGTGTGCCCTTGCCAAGGGCTCGTGATCCCTCCTGCCCACAGCCCCGAGCTGAGCACAGCAGGGATGAGGGCTAAATAAAATGGCTCAGGCAGGCACACACCACAGACAGCACTGCAGCTTCAGCAGGTAAGCCCAGAGCATATGGATTTCAGGGGTAAATTGAGTATCTAGCTGTGATTTACACAGATCTCCCTGCTTTAATAAAAATGGAAAATTGAATATAGAATTCTAGCCTGATTGAATGCTGAAAGCTTATTCTATAAAAATATCTTTAAAATACTAATGTACTCACACTTTTTCTTTTTCTTTTTTTACCAATTCAGACATGTAAATAGAGAATCAAAAATTTGGACACATGCGTATTTGAAATTCACTCTAGAGCACCATACACACAGCAGTAGGCGAAACACATTTGTCCCTTTATCATACCTTTGACAGATACTGTAACAGATAATAGTTCATTTATTGAGCCAAATATTACTTCATATTGTAATAGTGTACATTAATGCTATTCTTCATTTTATTTAACAGTTTATGATGTGTAAGCCAGAAGAGCCTGGGATGACAATTGAAAAATTATTTAAAATAGAGAAGAGAATAAAGCAATGTCTTACTAGTTAATTTTATCTTCACATTTTTGTTATGCATGGCAGATGGTTTATACTTCCTCATGTCATAAAATCCTATTACAGGAATTTCTCCAGTGACCCATGATTTCTCTTCCTTAACATTTCCCACATTGCCTACCTAAAAGTCAAAACAGAAAAAAATAAAAATTGTGGTCTCCTTGTCCTGTAGAACTTCCATCCTGTGACACCCTTAGAGCTGAGACCAGTGGAATGGGATGAATGATGTTCTCACTACCTAGGTGGAAAAGATGAAGATCTACCTTACTTTCTCAGAGATGCTTTTCACTGTCTGTGCTCATGACAGTTTTATTCTGGGCCAACAAATGGGCTTTTTGAAAGGGAAAATTAATTTGTAACAAAGTGATAAAGTAGACTGAAGAAAAGACACTTCTTGCAAAACCATCATCTAATAGTAAGTATTCTTGTTTGTCAGTGTAGGTGGTTGTCACAGAAGTGGCATAATAAGCACAAAAAGGCACTCGGGTGACCACATGGGAACTTAAGTATAGTTAAGCCATATTTTATGCAAGAAAGTTAAGTAAAAATAAGATATTTGCATTTACATTGATAAATACAGACATACAGTTAAGTGAAAGGGAGGAAATTATAATAAAGTTATTTAACAGATCTTTGAGCTAAAGGATAATGTTTTTCTCAAAAATGTGACCTTAAATTCCATCTAAAACTATCCTGAATATTTATCTATTTTGCAGTCCAGAGCTTTTCTTTTTTTTTTTTTGCAAATGTATTTTGCTATATATTAACAGTTTCATTTTGCAGTTTTCTAATAATAGGAATTGTGATAATTTCCATTTTCAACCAGCACTAAATAAACCTCCCATTGCTGTGTTCCTCTCTGTCTTTATAGCCTGGATAACCCAAAACAACTTTCTATTTGTAGAAAAGCTGTATAAAATCCTTATAGAAGAAAAATTTTAAACAATAGACACATATTTCCAAACAAAGCATTTGAAATATTCTTTTTACTTCTATGTGCAGACCTAAGCTTAGAGCATGCTGTCTGTCAAACAGGAAGAGAGATTATCACTATCACTTAAATCACCACTAGAAATAGTGTTCCAATTGTCCTGAGGTGTTAAGTGATGCTATCAGCTCCTACAAGAGAAAGAAAATTCAGGGGTGGAGTTTGGCAAGCTTCAAAATAAAGGTTTCTCCACTTAAATCTTAGTAGAAAGCTTGCAGAGTTGATTCAGTGCTGATTAATGGAAGCGACAGTGCCTCGGCTCTCAGCTAAATCACGGTTAAAAGGCAGATGAGAAGATACAGCAGTGCTGATGTTTCAGAAGTAGAAACATTTCTGTCCAGTGTATACCTATCAAACATTTCATTTGAGTTTATCTACCAGATACAGGAAATACTTAAGTGAAAGTGAAAAAAAAATACACAGTAAGAAGAAAAGTAATTTGAAGGATAAAATGTCACACTTCCCTAACATATGATTGTGTATGACTCTCTTCCAGTAGTTTCATGTCATTAACACAATCTATTTTTCATCAGAGTATGAATTTTTATTACGAAAATCTTTATGTAACACTAATCTTTCTATTATGACCTGAGGGAATATGCTGCAATAATATTAGAAATCTTCATGTGTTTCTTCATTTAGTGATTCCAAGCTGATATCCGGGGTTTAAACACAATTAAATGATTAAAAAATGATGGGCATTATGCCATGGCCTTTTAACTACCCCCACATAGACCAATAGCACAACTCACTCACTGGAGGAAGTGAGCATCCTCTGGAGCAAACTATGGCAGTATTGTAACCACTTCCTTGCTATTCCAAGGTCCCACCAAAGGTGTTGCATCACAGAGGAGCAAGGTGGTGGGAGCCCCAGCACTGGAGGGTGTGCTTCTTTCTAAATGCTGGAGAGCTGGTAAAAGACTCAAGAGGCAACAGAAGAACTCCTGTACCAGAAACATCAGGCGAAGAATCTTGAAGCAGCCTAAAAATAGGCTGTTAAATACCAGCAGCCATAGGGAGGGCAGATTTACAACATTGTAATAGCCAAATCTTGCCTTGTCAGCACAATTCCTTCTACTCCCTCCAATGAAACACAAAAGAATCTAAAAGCACAGACAGGTATAGATTACTTTCTGAGTCAGGGTGAAGCCCATGGCACTGCTTAGGGACCTTTGAAAAATTCAAGAGACAAAGAGCATGAATCCCCTTCCCAATCCTTGATAATAAGGAGGAGGAGGGGGAAGGATGATTGCCCCCACCTTCCCCTTTCCACACTGAGCACTAACTTGGCCTCTTCAAGTTTCCACTTGCCCACCTACCACCTCTTGAGCAGTTTTTTGAGCAGTTTGATACACACTGACTGCACTGTAAATTAGCAAGTCAATCTGGCCCTCAAAAGGGTTAAGGCAAGGGTTAAGAATGCTAAGATTTTAAGTCATACTTTCCATTGGCTAATCATTACTCAGCTTGAACTCCTGATGGTGAACTCCTTGACACTAATGAGCCTACATCTGCTCCTCTAACTCAAAATTACTTTGCTCTATGAGCTACTTTTATTAGCAGGCCAATGACCATAATAAATTTTTGACAACGGACAGCTATTCAGCACAAATCAACTTAAGCAATTCTTCCATCAAGTTTAACTGTGCTGTGTTAGAGGAAGCAATTGATTGCTACTGTAAACCTGTGCCTCCCAGGCAAGCTGATTTCTTATCATACACCATGTAAGTAACCAAAAAGCAAACAAACCAACCCCCACATGCTGTGTGAACAGCCAGATCTATCTTATCAAGTAAGCTGAAAAAACCCGTGTGTTTCACTGGAATTCATAAGGTCAAGTTATAAAGCAGACTAATTAAATGAAACAAAACTATAAACACTAGAAGCAACCGTGAACTGCCTAATCTAAATGACCTACAGACACAAAGATACTAATTGGTCCCAACTCAAATTTGCCCTATGTAAAAGTGCTTGAGGAAGTCCAAGTGATGGGTTTTCCCCTGAGGTGCTGAAATTGTCTGGCAGCTGCCTGTAGAGGATCTGCTTCCTCTGTGTGCAGCTTTTAACCGGAGCAATACCCACATGAACAAAATGGGGAGAGTGCAGCAAAGCATCCTGTGTTAAAGATGTTCAGTCAGGACTTGAGAAAGCTGGTTAACTTTATGATCACTGACAAAGTTTCAAAGCTAATGTTTTCACGCAGTTGTTGGGTTCCAGTGACCACAAATGAGGTTGTAACACATTGTTTCGATCAGATTCAAGATGGTTTTAACCACTGAAGTTTACAGATAGACTTCTTATGTTTTCTACACTTAGCAGCAAGTGGAGTAACACACAGGTGCAAGATAAAAACAAGCCCTATGTCTTGTTTTGTATGAAATATGGTGTGCAGTATGTCCTAACTTCCAAGGAGAAAAAAAACAAAGCTTCTCTAAATTCACCCACAGCTTTCAGTCTCAAAATAAAACTATATCCTGCTCATCTTAATAATTTCAGACTCCCCTTTACACCCCAACTGTAAAGCACAGGATGGTGGTGACACTTCAAGACCAAGGTACATACACAAACTCAGAAGCAGAACACCAGGTGAAATTTATGAGTCAGATATGTCAAAATACCTTATGAAAAATTGTTTCATCTTACTAATAATCTCTGTAAACTCATAAATGTCACATCTCTAAATTCAAACCACGATGCTGATCTGAGTATTTATTTACATATACTACATATTATACGCAGTATATGCTGAAAAATGTTTGTATAAAATGCAACTTGTAAACCCCCAAGACTCAAATACTGCTGATGCCTAACACTTGACAAGGTCTCAACCAGTAAGAATAAAGGATTTCAAAATTTATTTCAAGAGCATTTCACAAGATGTCTGAATTTGAAAAGTCTTGGTTACCAAATAGGCAGCTGACAGTTATTTCTTGTGTAATGCATTTCAGAAATAACCTAACACGATCACAGTATCTCCAAACCTCACATCCTCATTAAGAAGTGAGCAGGTGGGTTTCAGAGTACATGAAAGCATCATGCTCCTGGTAGAGGTAACCTTTTTTGTCCTCATTAGGATGAGTGATGACAGCAGTGAAAAAAAATGAAGCATTTTCTCTTTTCTTTTTCCTTCCTTTCCCCAGTACAGTAACAATAACCAGCAGAGAAGATTCTTTGCAGCAGATGAATAGATCCACAGTGGTTTCAAGGTTTAGTTTATTAGACAAGAAGTATCCCAGGCATTTCTACCTTGTGTTTGACTTAGGATGACATAAAAAGAAAATGCCGCTTGCTATTGCAGCATTTGATCCAAGACTCTCCTTTAATCTTGTTCCTCTAACTTTGCATTTTGTCTTTCCTTCTGCCATTCTTTCCAATATCCTGCAGGATACAAATCAAACAGCATTCCACCAGAAGGGCAATGACTGCAAGATTAATAGAACACACCAACAGTCATGTTGGCAAAAGACAACAGCTGAAAGTTAGGAGACCACCCGTGTGTAATATCAGCTGGACACTTCAAAGTGGAATTGTCCCAAAACCAGAACAACATAGTAATTAAACCAAAACCCCCCAGAATTTATTGCACCTTTTCCATGACAACTCATGTTATGAGAATTAAATACATAGGCTCACACATAAATGCACCTTCCTAACCTCTCTATCCTTCCACACTAATCACTACACGCAGCTTCACCAACACTCCCACCTTCCCAGAGAAGGACACTGGAAGGCATGTGCCTGTTTAGCCACTGTCAGGCTTACTGGGTCATCCTGCTGTTAGAAACCAAGAATATTGCCTAAAAATCTGCACAAGAAGAAAGGAAAATAAGTCCATACTAATTTACCGGTTAGAAAAACAAACGCTGTACTTCTGAATCTCACTTCAATTTTTTTCAATTCTTATCAATTCCCTGTAGAATTCCTGCACCTGACTACCTCTCAGAAAAATGGCAGGATAGAGGGTGTGTATGGACCCAAGCCTTTCATCAGTCAGGGGCCATCCCACAGGGTCCAGGGGAGGAAATTCCAGGGGTTCTCTAGTTTGTTCCAGCCATGGTGCAGCATTGGCAAGAAGGAGGAGAAGAGCTGATTCAGGTTCACAAATCCTCCAGCTAAGAACAAAGAGCAACATCTCATTGCATTTCCATTTATCATTATTAAATTCAGTCTTCCCCTACCAGTTTTTTTCTGCAAGCAGCAGGCTGAAAGATTATGTAAGAATCTATGTGGTTCTGCAAAGCTTGGAGAAAGAAAGGATAGCCATGACCCCCAAAATCAGTGAAAGCCCAACTATGTTAGCATACAATTGCTCCTGATAAAGCTAAAATTTGTGTAGAAACACCTTTGAGTCAAAGACTGACAAATACCACTACACCTTGGAGAGCTCAAAAGGTATCATGAGAACAACTGGTCTAAGATATGCCCAAAAACTGAGACTGCAAGTACCACCACAGTAAAAGAGAACCAACAAAGTTCAATGTCTTGAAAAAAATGTGTCTGACATGAACTGCAGCATATTGCAAGCAAGGAAAATAAAAATTAGTTTTAGTTCCTTAATGGTGAAATATAGTTCCTGTTTAAATGCTTTCATTAGACCTATTTTAGTTTTGAAAAACAGAGACCTTTTTTTCCATTTTAAATAAAAGTCTCATTTTGTTTGCAAACAGCAGCAACAAAATATTTTCAAAGTAACTCTGCACAGAAAAACCAAATAGGTACTAGCATTAATTCCTACTGATACAGAATGGTAAGTAGGTTGCTTTAAATTAATTTAAAAGTATTAATTACATCCGGTCACAAGACCATAAAATTAAGCAGTCTAATCTATCAACACTTGAAAAATACACTTGAACATGCTTTCCTAGTGAGCAGTGGTCTATGCTATCAGCTTCTGTAAAATTCAAACACCAACATTTCCATCCACAGAGCTTCAATGACACCACTTAGTTAAGAGTTCAGGGAGTTAACAGCTACAACATTCCTCAATCTATGGGTAGCTCCTTTACTCAGGATATTGATGAGTACTAGAATGAAACAACTGGCAAAGACAAGTTTCACAGCTCTTGTTCAGAAACATGTGGGAGGTTTTGCAATTTATTTTTTATGCTGCAGCTATGGCTTCAGAAAGTCATAGGGCTGAACTCCAATATTTCCTTGAGAGAATCAGAGAGTGTGAAGAACAGAGAAAATAGGGTATCTATCATTTGCTGCCCTCACCTACAGGCAGAGGGCTTTGAAGACAAAGTGAAGACATGTCAGTAGCTGTGCATCCTCACAGAATTTGAGTCCAAGTAAGGTGATCACCCAACCTGCCTGGGGTGGCTACACAGCATAATGTATGTCCAAGGGTGTGGTATGGTAAAAACATCACAGCGCTCTCTCTTCTGATGGAAGATGTAAATAAAGAACTGTTGCTGAACTTGCCGGCCATCCACTTTCACCCTTTTTCTGCCTTTCATCTATTTTTGGCTGAAAATGTCAATTTTCTATCGTAATAAATAAGAGCATTTCATGAGTTATACAGTTACCAGAATTTGAGGTTTAACTAAAAACACTTCAGGTTTTGAAAAGCCAATCAAGCTGCTGGTAACCATTCCTTTTATATTCACCACATTATATAAAGTTCCAAACATTGAAGTCAAAGCTTGAAGTTCAAGGTTGCAGTGCAGCTTTAATCATCTATAAATATTACAGGAGAGCAGTTTAATTACGAAAAATTACAAATTATTAGCATGGCCATATTTTACAAATAACACTGCTTTTACTTCAGCAAGCAGAATCAATGGTATACTGGTAAAATTTGGCTTCCTAAATTCACTGGAGTGGAGGTACTTGACAGTTCCCTCTCAAACCAACTTTACAGTTTCCCAGCTGTCTAGTGACATTAGTCATAACAGACAAAGTTAAATTAAAAATTCTAAACCATCACCCTAGGAAAAACCTTGATAGAAAAGCATAGAGCAATACTCTTTAAAACCAGTATCAAAATATATCCTAACACTATAAAGAAAACACACTGTAATTTTTGTGTGCACTTACTCCTCTACTCCATTTTAATAGATGCAATTTTCATGAAGTCTAATCACAAAGCACAACTCAAATGGGTGTCTTGCTCCATTCTCATTTTGAAAAGTCTAATTCAATGGATCACAGTAATGAAATCTTGTATTCATCAAGGCATGTGTTTAGGCACAGAGGTTAGATGTCACTTGTGTGATTGATAATGTTTGTTTTGTGCTCTGCTTTTCAATAACTCTTCACTTTAAGCAGCATTTTGCTTCTAAACAGGAGTGGGTGTAAGGACACTCAGCATAATGGAATGGGCCAGGTTTAATTCCCTTAATCACTTGGTCAGGGCAACAGAATTAACTGTCCACATCTGTTCCCTCCGAGTACACATGCTTAGTTTTCTCTGTTATGCAATAAAGGAGTGTAGGGTCATGATGCCACATCTAGCCTGCCTTTTCCTCCAAATCTGAATCCACAGGGAAAACCCATAAGCTCAACATAGCCTGATTCTGGACCACAAAATACTTGGGATGTGGCAAAACCAGCTCCATCTTGAGCTTCAGGAGTAACTTCTTATATGATTTGCCATAAATGTCCAAAGAGAAAAGCAGAGCTATTGTGCCAGTCATAAACACACTAAAACCTTGATATAAAATGGTTTCTTAATGAAGATGCTCTTGATAGACCACTGAAAATGGAGTGTAACTGCACTCATGCTCAGCGTGATCTGTTCAAGACAATGTGATCTAAAATATTCATTCAGCATCCTTAGTAACACTGATAGAGAGCTGCTCAACAAAGGCTAGGGAGGGCCAGAGTTAAAAGAAAATTTGGATAGGTGTCATTTAAAATGGCAATTAATCTAGACCTACTGTTTTGTGCTTCTGCCTTGCCTCTGAAACCCTGTGTTTCTGTGCTCTGAAATCATGATGATGGAGGTCAATTGTCAATTGCTCTAAGCCCCTGGTGTTCACAGAATGGTGATTACCATGGTGCTCTGCTCAGTCTGGAGCCACCTACACTCACCTCCTTTTGACATTCATATCAACTATGCTTGTTTAAGGATGAAGACAGAGAAATCCTAAGTTCATAAGTTATAAAAAAACCAAAAACCAACAACAGAGTTCATGCTGGGAAACAAACATTGAATCACCAAAAAGGGAAGAGAGGAGTCGCCAATAGGCAGGTAAGTACAGGGAATACAACATGAGTAACAGACAGGGAGCTTCTAGAAAGTGAGAAAACCCATTAATTTACAGGAACAGCAGCACTATTTTCTGGTATAAGAAATAAACTAGTTTTGGAGAGAAAGAAAACAACTTTCTCCTTTAAGGCCAAGGACAAACAGCATAGGCAGTAAATGCTATGTTTCACCAAGAAGTTGTTCTCTGCAACAGCTGTCATAAGATATACTAGAAGCGAAAGGAAAAACAGTCAGGAAAACCTACAGGTCAGATGACAGCTGGAAGGTGAGGGAGAACTTCCTGAAATAATTTAATTAAAAACTAATTAAGAATCTTCTCGTTTACACCCTTTGCAGCAACACTGCTGTCGTTGCCTTTGGACACAGACTGCTTTCAGTCAGCATTTTGTCCCTTGCCTGACCTGAGCTAAGGGTGATTTCAAGTTAGCGGGTTAAACACAAAATAATCCCCTCTCAAAGCTGTGGCAGTCTATGAAATGAGGCAGGAGGCAAGACACCTCTTAACTCCCTAGTATGTGATACTGCACGGGGTAAGCCAGGAAACCAGAGGCTGACTGTGTCTGTGCAGCAGCCCTGGGGGTGCTGGCATCCCGGGGGACAGGGGAGCAGCCAGTGCTGCTGGAGAGCAGGAGGGAAGCACAGCAGCACTGGGGCATGCAGCAGGGAGCACACCTGAGCCCCAGGATCCCTCGGGAGTCTGTTTACATCATCCCTCATCCTCCTGGGCAACCGCTGCCAATTCCTGCACACGCAGAACCCAGGACAGCGGCATTTCAAACCCATCTGTGAACCTCTGATTTCATCACTACAGCAAATAATAAAGAAGGGCAAATGAGGATGATAACATTGCTTGTTTTACAGGCAGAAGGTCAGAGAGCATGAATTAGTCACTCTCCTGTGCAGGCCACTGCTGGCTGGCTGACGGGGAAGAAGAGCCTCCAAAGGGCACAATTCCCTCTCCCAGAGTTAAGGAGAGCATGTGGTGCTGTGATTCTGCCTCATCTCGTCCATGAGCCCACTAACAGCCAGGCAATGCCTAGCAGAAAATAATCAACTACTGTCTGGAGATAAGCAACATTTTATTTCTCCTGGGAGAAAGTGGGGGAACCAGGATGCAACAGCTGTTTTCAGTCACACTATTTCTGCCTTGGACTGCTCACACTACACACGCTGCCTTACTACGGCTTGAAACGAGCTGCCGATATTTATAAATACAGAGAGATAAATAGCTGTGTCTGAGTGTGTGTGTGTGCATCTGGTTGTAATGCAGAAGTAAGGAGAAAATATCCTTCCCACGCACATTAATGCAAATGCAAAGAGAAAATATCCTTCCTACAGACATTTATTTTAAACTGTGTGTACTAGCATATTTTTATTTTAGAAAACTGATTACTTCATCAATGGATTGTGTCCTCACTGCACTTAGCAGTTTGGAAAAAAAAAAGAATTCAAATGTAACTCACAGGACAAACAAGTATTTATTTGAATTTTTAAACAGCTTGGCAATTTTTCTTCTCCATTTCCTACAATAATATAAAGCATGTTAAATGGAAAAATGTGTTACAAATGCAAATCCTCTGTAAGTGAAAGCATATAGAAAAAGAATAAAGCTATTGAGCAAATGGTAAAATAATTTTTCTCCCAGCACAACTGGAAAGCAATGCTGCCAAACAGTAAACACACCTGCAAAACCAGATCTAGGGAAAAAGTTAAATCCTCTGACCTGTATATTTTTGCAAATTGAGCTAGAATTAATCCAGTGAACATTTAAAGATAGTGCTAACAACAACATTTTTTCATAACAGGAAGTTTTAGGAACATTTGCTATGATATCATGATGTGTACCTAAAAGAAAGATAGGTTTAATAGCATTCAGTCACCATATAATTACACAGCCTGTATACAACAACCGTTGAACGATGCAGCTAAGCCAATTTAGGACAATATGCTCACCCACTAAGCTATTACAGCTTAGAATGACGTTCTTATCCACTTTAAAGTTCAACTTACCATTAATTGTTTAACACTAATAGAGTTCTGAATAAATAAAGTCAACAAATTAGAATGCTATAGTTAATTGTAATTAATGTGGCTGTGCATAAAATCCTGCTTCCACAAAGAATAAGATAGCAAAGAAGATAGCTTTGTGTTTTCCTAATGAAGTTTGAATTCTTCTACTGCAAAACAACTACTTACCACTACCATCTTCACCCAAATAAAAAATGGTCAGATAAAAATTAACAATTAACAAAGAAGAACATTTTGTAGAAAAAAAATATTCCTAAACCACAGCAAGGGCATCTGCATTGTAAACTCCTCCACATAAGTGTGTAGGCACATACACAAATATATATATATTTATATATCTATAGTAAAGGCAATGCACCTTCTCAAAACCCGTGATTTATATGGTTTCCAATTGCAATTTACTGTCTTCCTTTATACAGTCTGTGTTCTAGTTCTTTCTCTCAAGTTCCTACATTTAACTGCAATCTGTAAGGGAAAAGCGAAACAAAACAACCCACAATAAAACAAAATCAAAGCCAAATAATACAGAGGATTTTCATCTTTATCTATCTGCCTGCATCTCTTGGTTATATAATCACAACTGTAATCTCTGATAAATGGAGACTCAATCAGACAGCACAGTAATGCTGGGGAAGATCTCTCCAAGCTGTGAAATGTCATCGAATCTAAACAGACTGTTAAAGCTTCAGAATGTTCCCATCAAATGACCAGATGGGGATGCAATCATTCAAATCTCCTGCAACAGAAAGTGCAGCAAGACCATGAAATGTTAGCTTCTCCATCATCTGTCTCAAATACTGGGAAGGAAATATGAAAGAGAAGCTTCTTCTCATGTTTCTCAACAATTCTGCATAAGAGACCATACCAAAAACGAGGTTCTTTGGTCGAATAATGAGCACTTGTCTGAGGCAGAGCTATTTGCCATAGATTTCAATATAACACCAGGTGTTTGACCATCACTTGTGCAGCATTCTGAAAACTCCACATCAGACTGCTCATTTCTATTCAGCAGGGCAGGAATCAAAGCTGACTTAAAAATCCAATATAGCTATTGCAGCTTTTTTTTTTTAGTATTATAAAATACAGTCTCTTTGAGAATGTATTTTCTGTGAACTGTGAAAGAATGAAAGAAATCCATAGTACTTGCAGACTGAATCACAGACAGAATTCCTATTTCTTGTACTTCTTGTTTCTGAACTGTATCACCTTTAACCAAGGTGATAAACTACACACTTTTTATTACCAAGCTCCCCTGAAATGATGTGCTTACTATGCAAATTTTAGATGATATAGATGATACTTTCAAATGGTCAGAATAAAGGAATACCTTCTTTTCTTCAGATCTATCAAAAGAGTCAGCTGCAGGTGAGATGAGATTTTTAAGTTCATTCATCGCATTTGCTACACTTACACATCCTTTGTGAGAGAGAAATCATGGCTAAGGGGTAGCCTGCATTTTCAGTTGGGGGAAGGTATCAGGGTACAACTATCTGGGCTTCAATATTCCACTTCCAAGCACACACAACAAATGAAAAAGTCCACTAACAGAAAACATGGCAATGAGAATAATGGAATAAACCTTGCTTCAGCATTCCATACAGCTTGGACAAATCCAGAACTCAAAGTGCCAGTAGATTGAAATCAAGTATGAAAGTTCATAAAGTGTGCAGGAAAGACCTGTGACAACACATTTGGGTTTGTTCATCCACAATACTTTATACATCTAATTTGGAGATGCCCTGTGTATCCAATCATGACATGTACTTTATCTGCACAGGCTGCTGTCACAGGCTGTGTATTCACCCCCAGAGAGACAGGTATGTCTGAAGGAGAAAGGCCATCATGTTTTCTCATGTTCTTTCAGTTTGGCACAGATTACAAAACAAAAACTCTGTTATTAAGAATCAGCATTCATTCTCTTAGTTTCTCACACTGGGCACCATGTCAATAAAACAGCATCACTGCTTTTAGTGAGAGGAGAAGGCAACTCACTCTGATACCAAATCTAAGAATTCCTACCCTCCTGAATCACCATAATCCATTCACTCAGTACTTCTGCTTTAGTGATTAAGTACCTGAGAAGCAGCTGAGGGAGCTGTGGAGGCTCAGCCTGGAGAAAAGGATGCTCAGGGGGCACCTTCTCATTCTGCTCCCAGGGAGTCATCAGCAGGACAAAGAGAAATAGCTTCAAGCTGTGCCACAGGAAGTTCAGGTTAGACATCAGGAAGAATTTCTTCACTGAAAGGGTGGTCAGGTCTTAGAAGGGGCTGCCCAGGCAGGCAGGGGAGTCCCCATCCCTGGGGATGTTCAGGGGACAACCAGACGTGGCACTGAGTGCTCTGGTCTGGTTGACAGGGTGGGGGTCAGTCAAAGGTTGGACTCAATGACCTCAGAGGTCTCTTCCAACCTTAAGGATTCTGTGATTCTCACCACAGACCCAGCAAGGGCTACACCCCCAGCTGCAGGATGACAGCCATTCTTCTTATCAAGGGCATCACGGAGGCAACAGAGACTAAACTGAAGTGACTCCTGCTGTTGCACAGAACTGACCCAAGCAGTTCTGGCAACACCCAGGCCTGGCTCAAGCTGCACCAGCAAAAGGTAAATATTAGATAACAACACCATGTAAAGCAATTGGTTTTGACATGCCTTGGCCATCAGGCAGCAGCGTGAACTGCTCAACAGACAAAACACATTCTCTCATTTTCTGCATCACAGACAAGAAAAATCACAGAGATTAGGACCATAACCAATTCAGAGCCAGTAGGACCATTAACTCTGTGCCCTCTAACCTGCATTCCTGTCACTCTGCATAGCTGCAACAAGCAGATGAATTTGTAACCTTCAGTGCAGCAGCTAAACAACATATAAATTTCCTGCTTTACATTTCACCTCAGAAAGCTCCATAAGCACCACACCAAACCTATTAAGAATACATCAGCTATTGCTTCTCAGAAAAGGAACTAGGTAACTTTATTACATTTTTCCTGCAGCATAATCAAGGATTTAACAGTCACTGCGCAGAAATAATCGCTACACTGAAGATGTATCAGAAATCTGTTCAGATGGGTTTTGCCCCAAAAACGCATATTGTGAAAGTGTAACAGAGAAGCAAATTAAAGGGAGAAATGTTTTAGAAAATGAGCAACTAAATTAATAAAGCTTTAAGAGTTTTTTCTAAATTCTCTAACATGGTAAATTTATTTGACTTGCAGACTGCATGTATTCATTTGCCTAGTTTTGCTACAGCAAAATGAAACATATTGCTAAATGAAACATAATGAAGTACACAGATTTTTTTCTGCAGTAGTTCTAACCTGATTTATTTTTAATTTGAAAAAACTTAATATTTTGCACATGTAGTACAATCAAGCACTATACTGTGTTTTTGTTTTAGGTCTGGAAGTAAGGCATAACCCCCTTTTTCATCGAATAAAATTTATTTTTTTTTCAAATCAACCATTAGAAGTCTCTTAGTATCTGATGAAGACTTAGAGTCTTTTTTTAAAAAAGAAAGTATCTGTATTCCTTTCCAGCTTTCAGATACCAATCTCAAACTGGGCAACAATATTTTAGTATTAAAAAGCTCAATAGACATGATAGGAGTTACTTAATTCAATAATAATCTTATAGCTAATACCTCCTCTTACCACAAATTTAAGACCACAGAACCAATAATCAAAAACTTCCCACACCCACTTCTTTTTGAAGGAAATCATATGTATACATGCATATCCTTCCAAAAGCCAAACAAATTTATTTCAACATAAGAACAAAATAACAGCCTATATGATGTTGTGCTTCTCAAAAACACATTCTGAGAAGCAAGGGTTTTATGTAGGATTGCTGACCAAGTCTTCACTTGAAATATACTTTTGTAGTATTACCTTCACTCTAAACTACTGATTCACAGGAAAAGGCAGTTTCATCATGAGTTTTCTAATGGAAACTCACTTACTACAGAAATACCACTGGCTGATGATAAACAGATGAATGATTCACAAATGCAAATGAGGAAAAAATATTCTACAATAACACATTTGATTTTAGCCACAATTTAGAAATGCATTTCCAAGATTGTTTACCAGACATGACACATTCCTTCCAGTGTCCTTGTAAAAGCCCTTCACCTGAACATGAAAAGCCTCATCCATTAATCCAAATCAACACAACCACTACCCCCTGCAGAATCCCACTGCTGTAACAGCTCACAATATAGCAAACAAAAAAACCCTACAAACGTGCCCCAGCAGTGTCTAAAAGGCAGGTATTCCTGCATCACTAAGTTGCTGCTTTAGCCATCTCCACTGAAGGCACTTTCCAGAGTGATGTACTCCCTTGCATCACGCCATCGGGCTGTCCGTGATGGCTGCTCAGCCAGCAGGTGAAACAGCACAAGGAGACTTCACAGCCCCGGCTGCACTGGCACGTTCAAAAATGCCTCTCCCCTAACAAGTCTGAAAACCCAGCTGGACTTCAACATCATGCAGCAAGCTAAGCAGCATTAATTCCCTCCTTCAAGAGCCTGACAAAATAGGTCTGGTTTTCCCACAAAATCACTGAAATACCTTTAATGATCACACCTCTGTCACCAGGGGTGAAAAAGCCTTCCTAACAAAACCTGAAGAAATTAATACACATTTTGACAGGTTTTTTAAACTAACAATTCAGTAGCCATTTGCTATCTGACCTTCATTAGAATTTCCTTCATTATCATGTTGCAAAAATCTATTACATTACTGACTGAGGCAATTAGTCACTAGAAAGTCACTACCATGTACTCCAAACTGGGGAATCATCATTACCATTAATTTCAAAGGACAGCATTAAAAGAGACAATATCCAATATTTTACTTGCTAGTTCCACTGTAATTTATATTTGAAAAGTATGTGGGAAGGTTATGCTAGCCTGGATAATCGGTCATTTTTCCTGAGCCATTCTGTTTTCTAGGGAAAGCCTCAGCAGTATCTAGGGCATCCGGGGATACCTCAGTGGAATTCAGAGTTCAAGGAGCCAGTCTGCAGTACTGATACAGTGGTAGTCACAGAGGGCACCTATTTCCACTTTTAAAAAGATCAGTACTGATGCAATACAGGGGAACACAGAGAGAGGCAGGGCATTCACTCACAAAGCTATTATAGCTTAAATCTTTCATCTTGCTCTATTTCATGTGCATTCCAGGGACTACCATGAAGACTTTGCTCCTATTATCCTCTCTTCACAGTGTCCCTGTACGATGTAAATCATTATCTACTTTTCTGGACTTTTGTTTCTCACATCAGGTTTGTCATCAAATAAGGACACTGTCATTGTCTCTACATGGCAGTCAGTGAAGTCTCAGCAGCTATTTGGATGCTGTTCTTAGGATACATGATGCCAAATTAATTGCCTGGAATATACAGATATTTATTTCTGCAAAACTTCAGCTATGTAGTTAGAAGGCTGCTGCAGCATGAACAGAACAGCTCAGTAAAACAGCTATCTTACAATCTTAGCTTCTTTCCATACTGTAGAGGCTTGCTTAGATAGGAGGCCTGAAAAGGAAAAAAATAGTTTAATGGAAACAACAGAATATCCTACCTTGTCATTGCAGGGATTTTTGTATCCAGGAACAAAATTTTTACCCTTCTCTAACTATCCATGTTTTCAGCTGTCCTAATTCAAAATTCCAGTTCAGTCACTTGAGAAAAACTTTTGATTTCTAAGAAACATACTTGAAAAAAGTTGGAGGGTACATCTATTTAAATCTACTTATTTCTATTATGAAGTGCTAGTCCAGTACATAGCAGAAAAAGACAGCTGGGAGAGACCCCCACTGCAAAGCTGTCTAATCTGTCCCCTTCATGCAGGACAGTATCAATGGTAATGCTGCCATCCCAGATGGATGGCTGGCTAGTCTGTACTGTAATATCAGTAATGGTGAGGATTTCACAGCCACTGCAGATATACTGTGCTTTACTATTGTTATCATTTGAAAGGGGATTTGGGGTTTGGCACTTATTTGTTTTCCCTAATTTTTAACCTCAGCCTCACTTGGTGAAAGCTTTAAGGAAGTTCCACAGAGAGCAGGGATGTTCAAAGGGTACACAAACTGAACAACTGTGCCAACTGGGGTAAAGAACAAATAATCTTTCTGGGCTGGAATTCCTGCAAGAAAGTGGGAAAAAAAGAAGGATAAAAAGGTTTGAGGAGAAGTCCTGTGGACCTCAAAACTTGGTAACAGAACACAAAAGCTGTGAAATGGTAGCTGTGGAAACTGATCAGCCAGGTTAAGCATTGCTTTTCGGGCTATGTTTCCATGTAAGGATAATGTCTCTGCCATTTAATGTCATGACACTCAAAAAAGAAGATAACAGTGTCCTGAAAACAAGCCTTAACTGTAACACACAGACACAGAAGGGGGGGGGGGAGGAAAGTCCGTCTCATGGTAAAAGAAGCTACTCTCTGCAATGAAACTGTAAATTAATCTTGCAGTTTTGATAACTCACACGCAACAGACTCAGGGACAGCTATAAATGAACCATTTAAGAAACGCAAGCAGCTCCAAGATCTGACTTACTCAGTTTCCCCAAAAACATGTTTCCCATGGAGACACCATATTTCACTGGGAGACACTCTATTCCATTTAGCAGGGGGATAATGGATTAAGTCAGAGGAGAAGACTGAAACATTTCCTTGTCAGGTGTGTCCCAGGAGTTAAGAGAAGCTCAGCTCTTGTATTTCAGAATTTCAGCTTTTAGTCAACACAGGACTTCAGAGATGACAAGGCCATGGGAAACAAGGTGACACTAGAATTTTAGTGCTGCCACCCAGTTTTAATTTGGGGAAGGCACAGGTGCTTCTGGTATGGTCCTGGTCACCCTGCTCAACAAAGGATTTCAGCCTTGAAGAATTTTACAGAGTAGGGCTAAACTGGCTAAACATTATTCAACCAAACCTGAGCCTTGGTAATTGAAAGAAGAATATGGTTCCGTAATGTGCTAAAAGCAATCAGTCGATGGGCCATCTTGCTGCCACATACTTCCAAAATAATACAGCCAGCTTAGTTTATTTTTCAGAAGACTCTGGTCCATGTTCAGACTAATCACAAAGAGAGAAGATAGCCTCTATAATAAAGCTGTTTATCTGAAATTAAAAATTGGATTAATTTTTTCCCTCCTACACTACTAGAACATCATCCAACTTCTATAATCTTCCAAAACACTTTTTAATTGAAACATTTACAATTAAAAACAAAACAAAACAAAAAAAACAGAATTGCAAAAGGTGCATAATTAGCAAACCCAAAGGCAAACATCTTTTAACAAAACTGATACATTTCAGGCAGCAAATCCAGTTCCCAAATGCACCTACTAGAGCAGGGCTGGAAGGACAGCACAGTTTGTGAGCTGAGTGCGTGAACAGACCAGTAGAATTTTTTCTGCTATTCAAAGGCAATAGATGCAGACCCTTATCTGCAGGACTGCAACAGCCCTTTTTCTAAGTGGGGAATAAACTTATTTTTCAATGTATTAGCTTATCCTGCAGCACTGTTTCCTTACTCAAGTAAAGATTGTTTTCCATAATACAAAAAGCTATTATAGATTTACTATGCGAGCAAACTGGGATGTCAAATAATTGCTAAGTAGAGAAGACGAATAAACAGCTCTATGGACCTCCAAGTAATCAAAGTGGGAAAAAACATCAGTTCCTAAAATTTAGCTATAATCTACTGGTAATGGACACAAATAAGAGTTCATACACAACAGAAGAAATGGCACCAAGTACACATACAACTTCTGGCAATA
This sequence comes from Toxostoma redivivum, assembly GCA_013397375.1. NCBI lineage: Eukaryota > Metazoa > Chordata > Aves > Passeriformes > Mimidae > Toxostoma > Toxostoma redivivum. The sequence continues at coordinate 1,610,530 of VXBI01001219.1, forward strand.
AGATAATTAGTCAACTCCAAACTTTACACTTGTAAAACCTTCCCCAGTAATGTCATGGCTGAGGGGAGCTGGGTAGAGAAGAGGGAGAAAGGAAGGTGGAAGGGAGAAAAAGTACCACCATCCAACCAAAGAGATTCCTTTTAGGGTCATGGCATAAATGACCACCACCTGACACAGAAAATAAATAACCCAACCATCCGACATAGAAAGCATTATGTTAAAATACACGGGAATATGCTTACCATGATTTCTGACACAGACAGATGCAATCGTAATAAATTTGGGGAATTATAGTCACAAAATATTCATGAACTGACTGAACTAAGTCAGATAACCCTTGGTCATGGAGCTGAGATCCTGGAGCTTTACATCCAGCTGAGCCAGACTTAAATGTAGAGTTGGTAAGTGATATAAGAAGGAAGACAGTAAGACATTTTTAAAGCACATTTTTGCTAGTTTACTATCTGGACCCAGGAAACAGCACACCAGCCATAGTGTTTCCATCTGCCATGCCTGCCAAGATATCTTTTTGCAAACAAGGCAAGACACAGATGGAGTAGCACATAGCTGCTCCTGAACTACCATGAGAGCCCCTGTTTCACTTCTGCTCACACTGCCTAAAATGAAAGCAATCTCAAACCAAATACTGAGCACCTTTTTCTTTCACCTCAGCAATTATTTATGCAATGTGTGGTGCCAAGCCTCATTTATTTTTCTTCTTTAAAGAAAAACACCTAGAAACAAGAAGCGAGCCTCCCTACCCAGCTAAAACCGTAGCATGGATAAGCAAGGTTTGATCCCAAGTCACCACAATCACTGCAAGGCATAAATTAATTTCAACTACCACAAGTTCAAGCTCATATATATGTTTGTTTCTGCTTAGTTTGAAAATAATACCTACTAGTTATAAATGATAGGTTCTGCTGTGCCTATATTATGATCTACTAAGTACAAAATAGCATTTCATTAGCAAAATTGAAGTGGCATCTAACCATCTTAAAAGTGTCCTTTCAAATGTACCAAACCAAACTGCAAATGGACAACAATAGGAAAAACATGTTCTAGTAGAGGCTGCCCTAAGCAGGCGATCCTTTCTCATGCACAGTCATTTGAACAACAGCAGGGCAATAATGACTATTTTCAGGATCAGACCCGAATAGTCAAACATACCTAATTCAAGCTTAACTGTCATTTTATCAAAGTGTTTTTACATTGCAAATTTAAAGGCCCTCCTATTCTGTAATACATAGGATGAATTACTTGTTTTCATAAAAGTTGCTTAAATACTTTTTGAATACCCACCAGGTTTCATCTGACAAGAACTAATCCAGTCTGACTATACATTAGACTTTGTTCCAGGGGCCAGGAAATTTTCAATAATCAGAGACTCTTTTGTATCCAGGGCTAGATGGAAAACCTTTGGCAAATGGAGGCAGAACAAAGCAGCAATCATAGCAGCTTTATAAAGGATCTAAACCCTACACTTCACAGTGATTCTCTTCTGCAGGAGCAGAGGAATGAGAAAGGCTGTCTCCTTTGCAAGGAACCACCAGGCAAGTAGGGAATGACCATCGATGTGGGGAGTACCAACAGACTCAGTTCTGACTTTTCCCAAGAAGGCTGCTGAGATGAAGAGAATGACACAGATCTCTATCCCAGTACCCTTGTGTGGGAAAAGGTCATCTAGAAGCTGGCCTTAAACTAACTGGGGTACAACCATAAATTACAATCTTGTAACACAAGATCTCCAGAACTGACAATGTATAAACTCCAATGTCCACAGTCAGCAAAGGTTATGGGGAGAGTGACAGGCATGGAGGTAATGCAGAAGCTGCTCTGTAAAAGAGAAATCTATTAAGGGCTTATATTCTGGACTCAAACACAAAGGGAAGTGATTACTGCTCCTTTAAAAGAAAAAGAAAGGCAATTTAAGCCTGGAGGTAGCTGATACTGAATGTCAGCTGAACTAGAGGAACTTACAGACGCCCCTGGGATTATTGGAGAGATGGAAGAAGAGTTGCAGTAAGGTAATTAGAGTTTCAACAGAAGAATAAATATTCCACAGGCAATCCACAGGTTCTCCTCACCTCTCACCATTTCTTCTCTCCAGCAGTGACATCTGCTTGTGAAAGCCAAGGGAAAGGTCTCTCTCATTCAACTCATTAGTTACTAATCCTCAGTGGAAACACAACAAGGGACACAGTACCAGGAGGAGCTGTCAGCTTTTCCTGCCACTGCTCCAAGGCAAGCGCAGGGCGCGGGGTCTCCAAGGTGCTCACCCAGGAACAGCGACGCACTGCTGGAGCCACGGGCCCCAAGCACTCTGAGAGAGAAAGACACACCCCAGGGCAGCTGAGGCATTATTCAGGTTACCTTCTTCCCTGTATTCTTCTCCTTCTCACCTTCTTCATGTCCCAGAGGGAGAGAAACTGCTGTTTATAGGCAGGCTGCTGAAGCAAGGGGTAGCACCTTGCTGGGGAATGATCAGAAGGGGCAGGAGGAAGAGAGTGATGACAGCAATCCATTGAGGATTCACTATCTCAGCTTTTTTCCTGTGCAAGGCATTTTGGTTATCCACATTGTGACCTCAAAAAGACTCTGTCTCTCCTTTGCCCTGCAATGGTGAAACAAAGTGATGATATTTCCACCTTCCAGAGGGTCTGCTTTATAAGGAATACTGAAATATCTGTGACTTTGATGGCCTAGAGAAATGCTGCAACAAATTGTGCTTCAGCACTGGTCCTGACCACTGTCATGATTCTGAAATATGTTATGTGCAGCTCCACTCTCGCGTCATCTCTCAGCCTCAGGTATGTTGCACAGAGGAAAGAAGGTGACAATGTTCTGGATTTCAGTCAGCATTCCTTAGCAGGTAGAAAAGCTGAAAGAAAAGACAGCTGCACAGCTTATTCTTTACTCCACAGCTGAGGCCATTGGTGTCAGCTAGGATTTGCACTGCAATACCACATACTTCAGAACTGGTTAATAAAGCTGTGACCTCCAAATTTAGCACTTCACTAAGAGATTTCTTCTCAGGCTGCTCTGTGCCCACAACAAGCAGCTGGAGAGACAGGGAAAAAGAGAAGACTTAGTTTATTCTCTATGCAGGGAGAGAAGTAAAGCCAGGTGACTTCTCTGCAAAAACAAAATGGTTTAGGTCTTTTTGGGGCCAAGCCTATATACAAATCTTTACTACTATCCTTGCTTTTTAGATTATTAATAATCTACCTGACAGTCCACTTCTCATGAATCTTTCCTGAAAAGACTCAACTACCAAATACATGCATTCATTTCAGGTGACTTAATAGAAATACTTTTATACAGTTGTTTTTCTCTCAAGGACCTTCCACAGCCAGAGATCCAAGACCAAGTCCAGAAGGACATTAACAACTGAAGAGTCCAGCTAAAGGGATTTTTTTCATCATCTTATAGATACCCACTCATCTCTAAATAGTAAACCTTCTTCACAAACCTGTTCTGTATTGCCTCACTCTCAACAGCAATTTACAGTTTCCCTTAATAGTGTTTTTGTGTGTTCTTTAGCTGATATTTAGGCCACGGGTTCCCAAAACAGAAGGAACTGATCAAAGCCATTCACTATGGGAATTTTCTGTATCTTCATTGCTAGCTAGACCTCCATGTATGTTTACACAAACTCAATCATGTTTCAGGTAACTGTAAACATTATAGAAACACTATAAACAAATCAAACTGGTACAAGATTATTAAAATTGCTAATCCACTTCATGATACATTTGTGTTTACTCAAAACTGTAGTTAAATGTATCAAGTTTCAACTCATTCAAATATTCTTCTATAAAATAAGATTTGCCTAAAACTTTACCCTGATTGGAAGGGGTCTGACAAAAAAATCTTTTTTGTGAGACCCAATAATAATACTTTCAAATTTAATGCTCAGTCAGCTTTGCTGAAATAGGAGAGAAAACTATTTCCCTATCTTTTCAAGGCTTATTTTTGTGGATGCTCACATTTGTATGTTCTCATGGAAAACCAGCACACCAACCAGAGCTCACTCTCCCAAAAACCACAGACAATGTGAAAATATTTTCTCTGTGTCAAAAAAACATGGAGAAAAATTAGGAGAAATGCCCACTCTAGAAAACATTCCATAAAAGAAAGGTCTGTGTTTCAGACTATGCTCTTACCACCTCCTGAAGGACCATGACTTTCTGAATGTCCCTGAGCACAGACCCAAAACCAAATGCACCAAGAACCTTCACATGCACATCCAATCCTTCAACAGCTATAATTAGGAACTAGGATCAAAAGAATTTTTTTTTTTCTTTTTAATGGCTAATTCCCTAGTAATGGTCAACTAAGTATCTACAGTGACAGCAGAACTGCCTATCACTTGCTTTATTTGGTTCAGAAAACTCATTTAATGTGGCAAGCATAAAGGTTAAAACACTTCTCCCTAGGGAATGTATTTTCATATACTCGGATGAATTTAATATTTACCTTATTTCAATTGACTCATTTTTCCTCCAGAATCTGAATCAAACACAGTATTTCCTGAAACACTGGCAAGTAAAGTGAACCTTATTTTCAAAATCAGAAAGCTTCTTTCTACTGTCATTGTTATATTCCAATATCTGGTATTCTGCCTTTCTAAATGTGAAACTTTTTTTTGGTTGTTGTCATTGCTGGAAAATGTGCTTACCATTGCTTTAGCATGTGGTACGATTTTGGAGCACACTACTGTGGTAACTTATTCTCCTTTTTTTAGAGAGATTACAAAAGTCACTAGGCAATTACATTCAGAAAAAATCTATTATTTATATTTAGTATGACTTCCTGTATTTTGTTGTTTTACATCTAAGCCCTACACCCCTACACAATGGGTTCATAAAAGAATTTTTATAGTTTCCACTTACATACAGTTATCCACACCTCTTAAACTTAATACAAAATCGTTTTCTACAAGACAGCTGACAACACTGTACAGAGCCACTCAAAACCACAGCAGAACCAACACTCCTAACTCAATTGTTTAGGAAAAGTGACTTTCCTAAAAATTATCCCTCCCCAACAAAAAAAAGTAAAAAAAAGAAACAACCCTGTTCATAGTTAAGGGAACACACTTCCTGTTCCCAGAAGGCACAGAAGTGCTCACCTGGAGACAGGCTCTGCTTTTGTACATGTGCACACTGGAAAAAGCTTTACTGGATCTTTCAGGCTGCGGTTCAAATAATTTATACTGGCTGTTATCCCTGCACCCTGACATGGCCCAGGATAAGCAGCAGAAGACAGTTCTGTTTCTGTCACTTTCACTGCTCCCCTCAAACAGCACCTGAAACAAAACTGCTCCCCTCGGGCAGCACCTGAGATTAAACCATTGCTTAGGTGTCTCTTTGTCACTTCCAGTGCAGAGGTCCAGGGCTGGCCTTCCACTGCTGCCTCTCCCCGTTCTTCACGTGCCATCTCCCACAAAGACTGTACCTAGAAGCTATTTCTATCCTCCTCAAGTGTTTCACTGATATGTTCATTAAGGATTTTAGATAGCCTTGCACCATCCCTCTGAATAAGCCCTGGTGTTTTCCTTGCCTATGTGGGCTGAGAAACAACAGATAAATCTGGAGAACTGAGACCAATTCAAAGCTTTAAAGGCTGCTACTAAAGGTAAAGGCAGGGTGCTCCAAACTAATATGAAAATCCTTCAAAAGCATCTACTTACGTATTTTCTACTATTTTAACACATATTCATAGTTCTGAATGGTTATAGTTAATATTTAGTCTAAATGTGTTTTGGCTAAGAAGTCTCTTCAGAACAAAAACAGAATGAAGACCCTCTTATCCAAAACCAAAACCAAAAGGGTTTCTTAATTTGTTCTTAATTTGCCATATTGAGTTGCATTATAGTTAAAAACAAAAAACCAAAAAACCTCAAAGCATACAAACACAAAACTAAAAAATCCCCAAAGCCAAACCATCCTGCATCAGTGAAACTTTATTTCCATTCACCAGAGAATAAAATGTTCCTGTTCCTGAGGGAAAGAAAAAGGCATGACTTAAGATCAATAGTTTCCCTACGTATTGGCCAGAATGAGTCTGAATACAGCCACTGGTGTAATGCAGTGTGTGCACCATGTATCCATTCACAATCTGCTCAGCTAAACATAAAAGTTTGTAATCCAATGTTGTGCAGCTTGTCACTAAAAATCTTGTAATCACATCCCTGTTTGGATGACTACTGGGTTATTAATGCTCAGCAATAAAGATGAAAGTAAACAATTTATTACTATTTGGCACTGAATGTCAGTCAATTCAACTAAAAAGAATCTATTTAAAAAATAATAAAAAATGAATAATATCTAAGCTTAGTATGCTTCCTGCTTATCCGAAAAGTCTATCTGATTATATCGAGTTAGTCGGCAAGGTGGATTTAAAATTTGAGCTTCACCAACATTATGGGATCCCAATGCAGACCAATAATTGTGAGACAAAATTGAGCTAACAGAGAATGGCCCAAAGTCTCATTTCAATCCGTAGGTGGATTAGGGGAGGCTGTATTGCATGGAACACGTTCCACGCCGCTGCAGCCCAGCCACTCTCAGAGAGGAGCAGGAGAAGCAGGGGCTCATCGAGGCTGCCGACACAACAATGATACAGAGCTGGTCCAGTCTGTGGCTGGAACTGTGTGACACAGCCAGAGTCATTTTGTACATCACTAAAAGCACTCTGTGCAGGAGCTGCTTTGTGCAGGAAGAAATTAGAAAGATGAGTCACCATCAGTTGGCATGAAGGCATTGGGATGTGACACCTCCGGTCACAAAGTGGGGACCAGTTCTACTTGTACTGAGTATCAGCACAACCTTCTTTTCTGTTGTAGCACAGTAGATATTACATAAAACTGTTCTTCCTGATAAGGATCTTGTGAAATTGTAAGTAAAGCATAGTTAAAAAAAACAAAAGGCCTGGGAGAAAACTTGCTATTTCCATTAAATATTAACCTTCTGAAAGAGCAAGTCAGGACTAAAACATCTCTTATCTTAATTAGTTTAGTAGAAATGAATTTAATTTATATCGTAAGGTTGTATTTTCTATTACAGATCCAGGGCAGGGAAGGGCAAAATTTTTAGAACTATCCATTTATATAAAAAGAATATTATTGTTTAAAGGATCAGTCCAATAATTTTTTGGTCTTATCTTTAAGCATGGACTTCAGTGGGGCTCCTATGTGCATCTTGTGCCAAAAGCATTAAGGACTGAGGGATTAAATTCACAGTAAACTGCAAACAAACACAAACCAGGTTTTCAAACATTGGTATATTGACTTGAGTAGTCTAATAGTGGCTGGAGCTTTGTCTCCATCTAATTTGACCTTCAGTTTAGTTTGACCTCTCAGACAAGAAAGTCTAGACATTGACCTTGATTGAACTCAACATTTTCCTTTTTTTAAGTTCTTCTAAATAATTTTAAGCACACAACCACTAATATAGCTAACACCATGACTTACTCTAACAGTAAAACTGTTCACAGGAAATTTTCTTTGACTGCAGAAACAAAAATGTCTGTATTTGACAGGAAAATGCCAAAACCATGTCCATATATGAAAAGTTGATGGATATCTATCAGAAATAAAACTGTTCTTTAGAAAGGCAAAGAAATGCAACTATTAGCCCCCTCAAATCAATAACCTCTGGTAATCTCTGTGACCTAACAAGAAAAAGTGCTGTCTCAATTCTTTCCCGCAGCTTTGATTTTTAGTGAAAAATATTAAGTGAAAATACAGTTCCATTTAAATACAGGAAAACATAACTAATGATGTTCACGTGTTAGTTCTCCCCATGCTACATGAGCAGTTGAAATCTAATGACACAGAAAGAGCATTATTTTAATTATCCCTATAAAAAATAAGCATGTAGAGGACTAAAATGTTACTGTTTCCTATGAGCACTGTCTTAGTAGAAATGTCTTTTTTTAAAAGCAGAATAAAAATTCAAACATTATCTGGCTTCAAACTTTTTCTTTAAAAAACGCAGTATAAGCGTGTTAATAATTGGATTAAAAATTACTTCTTTGAGTTTTCAGGTGTTGCCAGGACACTAAGAAACCACAGCTAGAAAAGTTTTCCTCTCAAAATGAATTGAAGCTCAGACCTCACAGCTGGCTTTTTGAATACCATACAATCTACATGGGTGTAATGTAAGACTAGTTTTTATTTATTACTCAGCAAGTAGAAACCTCAGCATATGGGCCAAGCCAAATTAATCATCAGCCTAGAAACTGATTTGCCAAGGCAAATCAGGAAAATGATGCTCAAACACACTGTTTGTATATATTTTAAATCTTGACAAAGAAAGAAATGTTCCTTATTATTAGGTTGTCATCCCCTTGTAAAAACTGACTTGACCTAGCACTTATATAAATACGCCCCTTAGAAAAGTACCAGTCGTTATTGTGCACAGTGGTTCTGTACCAGTTGAATGACAAATGCAAACATCTTAAAGAAAGAACCACCTTTCTCAATTCCTCTGAAGTTTGCAGAAAAACTTTTGAGTCTGTACAACCACTGTAAACTATTACACTTACCTAAAGTAACCATACTAACAGGTAATGCTACTCTTTCATTCATCTGCCCTTAACAGAGACTGTTTTAACTACAACAGATTTCAAGAAGCATTCCGTAAAGTGCCCTGTGAGGATGTTGGATGGCTACAGAGACTTACTGACAGCTTCCATTCTGTATTGTTACAGCAAAGCTTAATATTCTTAAATTGCTAGAATGCTGCTACTTCTACACTTTACTTCTCTTGGACACATGCATTTTGAATGTCTTTGATCTTACATAAACTACACAACTAAACCTTACAAACAAAGTCTCCTTTAATTCTGTGTTCCTGCATTTTAATTCTGTTATAATACCTGTTTCCTCCACATAACACAAGATTCTGTACATTTAAACAAGTGCAAGCCAAACATTATATATAAATATTTAAATATTTATGCACACACATATACAGACAGAGACAGTACTTGCCATTTCATTATGAGCCTTTTAGAAGGACAGAACACTTAAGCATGAAGTAACAAAAAGGTATAAAAGCACATATTAAGACATCAGTCCTATTAAATCTCCCAAAATTGCTACAAATAGATGTTTACACAAGCATGCTAACAAGAAGCTTAAAAAAGGAGTCTGGTTCAAAGACAGAGAGTTAAGAACTCAATTTGCACCCAATTAGGCACCTTATTTAAATTTCAGTCTGGGTGCACGCAGGAGACAAACCAGTCTCTTGTCCAAGTGCCACTCCACGGCAGGTGTAGCAGGGACGCGCGCCGGTGTCAGCACACGCTGGTACATTGTCTGAGCGCTGGACGTGATGCATGCCAGCAATCCCTGCCTCCACAGCCAGGAATTTATTATCCACAGCAATTCCCAACAGCTCAATCGCAGGGCTATGCGTGAAACACCAAAGCGCTTCTGTGTTTATTACCTTCGCAAACAACAAAATATCACCGTCCCTCAGTGCTTCCCGCAAATCTGCAGCAACGATGCAAAGCAGCATTTTTTTTTAAATTCCCTTTCGGAATACAAATGCCTGCCTTCTCCTATTGCTGCCTGCTCCTAGCCGAGACGCACCGTGGACAATAGTTTCTGAATCAGCGATACCTTCTCACACTGTTGGCAAACACTGAAGAAATAAATAATAACATTGTACTAAAATCTCGGAAGAAAAGGGGAAAAGAAAGTAAACAAATAAATTTAAAAACAGCAGCTTAAAAAAAACCAAAGACAACACTAAAACACCGTGAAAATATAAGAAATACCAGCGGTTCAGGATGTGAGGATTAATGGGCAGAAAGGCAGCAGCGGCAGTTATTGCAGAGGCACAGAGAATCCTCCTTCCCTGGAACTCACGCAACTAATGACCTCTCCAAGTGCTGAATTCCGCGGCTCGGCACCAGCCCGCGCACGGCCGGCCGTGACACACTCACACACACTCACATCCCAACTTGTCAACTCCAGCACCGCGATTACGGCGGGGATGCCGGAGCCACGGAGCCCCGAGCGCGGCGGAGCGGGGACGAGAGCCCTGGGCATGTCGGCAAGTGAGAAGTGAAGAGCATTTACCAGCAGCGGCGGCGGCAGGTTGAGCAGCCCGAGCGCCTCTCACCGTCTCTGGGCGATAACTTCGCACCGGTGCGGATTCCTTCAGTGAGGAGGGGACACCCCTTCCTTCCCTGCCCTTCCCCGCCTTCGCTCTGCTCTCGCTGCGCGTCCCGTCCCTCCTGCCACGAGCGGAGCGCCGGGAAGGAGCAGCGCCGAGAGGAAGAGNGGCTGCCCCGGCCGGGCGCTGCCGCAGAGGCGCGGGAGGCGGGGACGCCCCGGGTCTCCGGCGTCAGGATGCTCGTCCCGCCGCCCCGGGATCGGGAGGGGATGCGGGTCGGGAGGGGAGGGTCCCTTCCCGCCGCTGCGCAGCCCGAGGAGCGCGCGGAGGCAACAACAAAATCCGGGCAAGCGAAAAAAAAAAAAAACAGAATTGTTAAAAAATCGCTTCCATCTTTTTGCCACAAGTTAGAACCGTTCCAACAATTGTTGTCACTTCTGCAGAACAGAATTGTTTTCGCCTTAAATATCGCGTTCTATATACTGTTACTTCCAATTGCGTGCAGAATACTTATCTTCTCTGAAACAATTAAATGTTGACTATTACTGAACCTTTAATTTCTCCCTCCACATTGCTACACATCTGTCAGACCACCAATGGCACCAAAACGAGGAGTGTTAAAGCAAAGTAGATCGGGAAACTAGAGAGTGACAAAGTACAAGGCACAAGCTCATGGCAACCTGTAAAACTTTGTACATATTCTTGCCAAGGCCAGGAGGAAAGTAGCAACCGAAATTAGGCAGGAATCAGAAACAGCTGTGAAAAGGAGCCTTGGACATGGGCAATGCACATCAGCAGGGCTAACAGTGCCACAGATCAACTGCATTACTATATTCCACACCACAGAAGATCTCTGTAGAGAAACGCATGAAACTGGAGCACATTGGATTCGCTGTAGTTGGGGAAAGTGCACCGTAAATTTCTGAATAGATAGAAACTACAGCAGAGTTAATTTTCCAACTGCAACAGTAGTTTTGTAACTGTCAACAAAGAGCAAGAGTTTTAAGGGGCAATCCAGAAACCAGCAGGGAAGCATCTCTCAGCTTTTCAAGGTTAATTGTGAAAAGGGGAGAGTTGAGCATACTGGTAGAGCTTGGTAAATTACATGCAACGCTGTCGCTTGAGGACTGCATCTATTCACAGGAGTGAAGAAGATCCACAGAACAACAGCTTCTCCCTGGCCTCGTGTTTTTCCATGGCATTTCACAGATTTCAAGATGTGTCCTTGTCTCTAAAGCTGTGGTCAAGATTTTAATGTATGTGTGGTGATATGTTGATTCTGCAGAGAAACTTGTGTACAGATATACTGGAAATATATTTACTGGAAATAATATTCCTGTTTGATAATAAACTAGATTGCAAAAATGAATGCTAGAGAGTTCTTAAAAAGACTGTTGCAGTAAAGTAATGAGTTGTCCCTATCAGGAAAGAAAGACAAAATTACACTGAGCTTGGAAGCAAATCTTGTCAAACTACATTTTGATGGATGCAGGTGTCAGTGAAAAAGGTAATGGAAAGTCTGTAATAGCAGTCCATGAAGCATTTGACTTGATGCTTATGATGATTAGGCAAATTAACAAAATTCAGAATTTGTTCAACTCATACAATCTAAAAATATTTGGAACTCTTAATCTCATTGGAGTGGCATACAGAATATTACAAAGCTACTTAAACAGACCAGTGATTTGAGAGAGAACAAGCAAATGGCTTATTAAATAGCATGCAGCATGGGTTTGTTGCTGGTCAATTATGATGGATATGGGTTAATGGCACAGACCAATCCAGTTGCCTTGGTACGCTGGCCTCATTTGTTCAACAGAGCTGGTGAAGTCAAGGTCAGGCATCTAGTAAAAAGGAATGTGGGTGACATTTCAGGTTCGGGAATGTTTTCTGGAAGGCGGTTTATGATAAACAGCGTTAGTTTGTCCTGGTGAATAACTGAGTACATGCTCCCACGGTTTTGGGTTAGTGAAGATGACAGCTGGGAGTGGATGGATAGCAGAGAGTATCAAAAAAAAATAACCAGAAGTTACAGGTTGAGGCAGTAAGATCAATGTGGGAATACTGGCTTTGTGTCCACATTCAGGATTAATGTTAACTATAAATCCAGAATATCTGAGAGACAAATAATGTAGGTTTTAGAAGGGTAACTGTATCTTACCCCTAAGTGAGCATCCTAACAGAAGACAGGGAATCATGCTCTCTCTTCCTCTTGTTCTCTGTTTAAATTGATCATGGATTCCTTTAGATGTGGTGGCAAAGCTCCAATGGAAGACAGGTTTGTTCCCATCCCTTTAATCTGCATGTAAGAGTATTCTCCTGGGAGTGGGAGTGAATATGCATGAGGCTGCAGAGAAGAACCCAAGCACCTAATTTTTGGGTTAGGTCTCTTACTACCAGATTAGTCAGTAAATGGTGACCACAGGCTACTACCTCCTTTAGCACCTTTTAAATACATTAGCTCTGTTTAGTTCTTTGGAGGAAAGAATGTGCATGCCTACCTTCAAAAACAAGATCCAAGCAGTGAATCTGAAGTGAATATGAGTGTATTTCTTCAGTTTTTAGTAAAGTGTCTGAGAAGTGGGACTGCAGCTGTGTCACCGCCCCGTTGGCTGCATCAGCCGCTGCTCCATGGCACAGCCTGGAGCCTGCATGTGTTATCGGCTCCAGGTCCCAATGCCTTCAGGGGCCCTCTCAGAATCGCCTTGTCACTTACAGAGCCTACTGACACGACAGCATCTTGTCCACTTTCAGAAGGGCCATGGCTCTCTCTTTTTACACTTTGAAAAATTGACCTTCAGTGTGATTTCAAAGGAAGGAAGAAAGGAGGCAACAAGAAAGATTAGCAGTTTACTGATGGTAACTGCTGGATGCTTGTCCCCTTGCCTTTTAAGCACACGTTTGAATTTTCTAACCTGGAACTGCTGATTTTTCAGTGTGTCCCTATACATCATTATTTCTCTATTAGTATGTAATACTAACACCACATCGATTGCTATAGCTTGGTCAAAACAGGCATGATAAAAGGATTTTTGGAAGCTGATGCTATATAAATACATTGTACAATGAAGGTGAAATTTTAGGAGTGCAGCTGTTAGTAATAGGAACATTTCACCTATGGAATGTGCATTCTGGTCTTGCTTAGACTCGAAATAGGATCTTTCTGAAAGTTATATTGCATCTCACATGTAAGTTATGGGATCGGTGGAGTGGTTATCTGGGGGAATTTCACTGGCTGGCATCACACAAGAGGTCACTCCAGCTGATAACCATATTTTTTTCCAACCCTGTAAGCTGGAAACTGTGAAATGCAATGGTCCATTCTAACAACATAGGACTCTTCAGAATAAAGAGAGCTTATCTTCCTGAACAATGCCTCTCATATGTTTTAATGTGTTGTAAACAGGATTATTTTAATTAATTGGTACAATTTCCTACATTTATTATATATACTGCAATATCATTAGTCAATTATGCAACTGCACCTGATTTAAATGTTCAATTTTCATTCTTAATCCTATGTCTGCAATTGCATAGCAAGAAATAATGAAAAAAAAATACATGTGAGTATCTCTGTGTTCCAAGGAAGTAACCACACCATGGCATGGGAGAAGTAGTACTGTGTATCATGCAGTGAGCACCTAGCAGAGCAGGAGTGGCATGATGTAGAATTTTAACACACTGGAATTACCATCTTTGGTAACTCAGGAAGTCTGTATGTTTGACATTGCAAATAAGGGACTTTGTGTCACCTCCTAAATATTGCCTGAAGCTGCATGTAATTCGTCAAAAAAAAGAATGAAAGGTATTGAAATTGTACCAGTATTTTCAGGTAGTTTCCAGTCTCTTTAGCCTTTTTTTTTTCCTTCCCTTTTATAGGCAGCCCATCCACCTTGTAAGAAAGCCTTTCTTTGAAGTGGCTTAAATGGAGGCACCGATCAGGTAGAAAGCCACTTGCTATGTGCTTGAACAGCTCTCAACAATGCAAAGCCATCAACAAGGTTGCAGTTTTGGAAGAAGAAGAGGGAAAAAAAGATGGAAAGTCTTTCCACCTGCTCAGTGGAAAGTTAAGAAAACGTGAAGACTTTTATAGACATGGAACGCTGTTGTACTTCAAAGGATTGCTGTCTGCAAATGAGCACGTTCAGCATGCACAGCCATCCCCAGTGGATGCAAAACCCACCAGAACACCACTTGTGTGCCGTGGTGTGTGCTCTGTATACAAGAAAGTCTGAACTTAAACATCTGACCTCTTTTCTCCCTATAGCTGACCACAGATAGTTGAAAGGAATTTGGAAGAATATGGCTGTTAACCTAGTGTAAAGTGGAATAGTACTAGCTGAAACAAATGATGAGTCTTTGCTCATCTGGCTGACCAAGAGGAGAATTCACCGGTCACTGAGAAGAATTTTTGTGTTTAAGTTGTCCAGCTCTCAGGAAAAAACACATTGTGGGTGTTAAATTAGGTGTCACTGTTAAAGAGTTGGTAGGATGCACTGTTTCCACAGTAGTTACTGTGCCAAGAATGCTTATGTGATAATCCTAAACCACTAATACAAATGTTAAACTAACGACATAAATATCAGGGCCATTCTTGCTCTGTGAATCAGGACCCAGGTCTCTTACCTTCTTCTGGCCCACTCAGCTACTGGGGTCATACTGGTTTCTAATTACTTTTTAGATGCAGTTCCCAAATACTGAGATCTGTATTGTCATTGCTGTTGTAACATAAATGGAAGATACAGTTGTTGACTAGTTCTCAGTTTGGTTTTGGAAGCTCCTATCTGAGTGTAATTGCAATGTTAATTCTCTCAGCCGTTTTAATGACTCTGACACCACAGAGGATGAACAGTTTCACTTGTATTCCCGCTGTAATTACTGAGAGGTTGTAGCCATTACGTTAAGAAAAACTATTTGCTTTATGTATTTGTCTATATTTAGAAATGTCTTTGCTTTTTAAGAGTGGGAGAAAATACCACCAGGTGATTATGATAAAAACCATGGAGGTCAGGGGCATTCTGAATGGTAACAATGTCATTGACAAAGTGAGCTAAGGATAACATCAACATTTATTTCTGATGTCAGGAGTGGTTTTAGCTCAGCTCTGCATGAAGTGGAACTGGTGTGGATGAGGTACCCCACAGACACACTCTGCACAAGATGGAATGAGGCTGATTTTAGGTAAATGGCACCACACACAGACAGTTCTAGTACCTAGTCTAAGTGAAAGGTTACTTAAATTGGTTTAACCACAAGAAGTGGTAGAATAATATATCTGGAACAATATACAGAGAAAGGAGAAAAGGTAAATAGGAAGGTGTAAAGGATGAAGTAGCTCTGTGACATAAGATTGAAATTACTTCAGTCAGTCCAAGAAGCCTGCCTCAAAAGCAATGTTAAGTGTGCAGTCTGCTTCAGCAGTAAGCTGAACTGGTGAACTGGTACAGACAAATTATCTACTGGAAGGTGCATGTGAAAATGCAAGGAATTAATTGGGATGCAATGATGAGGAAAAAAAACCAACAAAAACAAAACAAAACAAACAAACAAAAACCCCCCAAAAACCAAACCAAACCAAACCAACAAAAAAAAAAAAACACCAAGGCAAAACTAGAAGTGTCCAATACATAAAACAGGACGTGCAGTTTGTGACAGTTTGTCTTCTCAGTGGTACACATCTACCCCTATATGAACTGCCAATGCAAACTTCACCAACAGAATTTGTTCCTTTTAAATAAGACTGGAGACTGAGCGAGGAATTAGAGGGTGGGGAAAGCAGAATTTGTTGTCTAAAAGTACTTTCAGAGATCAGTGAATATTTTAGCTTTCATAGGCTCACTTACCATTATGAAATTAATAGAATAATATTTATTTCATTTTTTTAGTACACAAGAACTATCAAGAGAATGAAAAATAGATAATAATAAACCAACATAAATTTTCAGAATTGGAATAACTTTTTTTTCCAAAAGGTAGCATGAGTTCTTTGTCATTGCATTTTAAATAAAATAATTAAATGTTAGAGATGGGTCTTTAAGAAAGCTGTTAGTTAATTTTACTTTTGCTCTGTTTGACCTTAATTTTGCCCCATCTTTCATCGCTAACTTTTATGGTCTGTGCCTTCTTATGCCCTCTTTTCTTTTAATGCAAAGTATTTCCTTGAAAAGAAGTTCCATACAAGCACACAAAAGTATTCAGCTGCTTAATTTATCTTCTGACAAAATCCAACAACTCCATTCAGGATCAGAGCCCTTCTTTTGCTACTGACTAAAGAGGATGACACAGTCCTCTCTCTGTGAAGGTCGTGGTTTAAGTGTCTGATTTCCTGAATACTGCATGAAAGAAGGATGATGAACTTAGCTGTTATCAGCTACTTTGTGTGACGAAAGGTGCAAGATAAAGAGGAACTTTTCATGCCTGATCTCCTTTCATTATCTGTTGTGTTAAACTGCACTGAGCAGTCCCTGAGAAGCCCAATATTTTATGCATTGGCTAAAGCAGCACTGGGCAATAGATTTATAAAGTGATATGGTAGACACAGTTTACTTGCTGTAAATATGTATAATGCAAAGAAACATGTCCATTTATCACTTCTACCAGTATGAACTCCTGCAGTGCAAAAAGAAATTAAGGCAGCCATAGAAGAATGGGAAGTTTGAGCAGGAAATATGTTTTCAGTGATGTATAATCTACAATGTCTGGTTTAGGGTTACAAAAATACCAGTAATCACTGATGAAATGCTTAAATGCTAAAACATGATTTTTAAACTGTAGATAAATAGGAAAGAATAAGCCAAAACTGAATTGAAGGATTTATTGTGTCTGGATGTTTTATAAAGTTGAAATTTAAAGTGCTGGAAAAGGGAAGAGAATGCAAGTAATCCAAGGAATAAAGAGAATATTTACCCAACAAGATTAGTTTAATGTGTATTTTCTTTTCTGTTTTCTTATTTTAATACATCTATCTCATTTTTAAAAATGTCATGTTTGCCATATAAAATCTGCCAACTACTGATCTACAATTTCCTTCTAGGTTTAATGTAACTTCACTGTAATTTTTCTGTATTTTCAAACAGTTTAGTTTTCTGTGCTCATTAAAGCCATCATTTCTTTGCCCCCAAAGGAATTTGTAAATGCTGGTTAACACACTCTAACATCAGGACTTGCTATGCAAGTTATTTTATTCTTCCCATTCTCTTCCAAAGGCATGTAGTTACACTTCACTTATTTAGAATACTTGTCTAGGTGCTCTCACATTATTCAGTGTAAAATGTGAGAATGGCAGAAGTTTCACACTGATACACTTCTGCAGAACTGACATTTCTGAAACTTTATTTATGTGTTCTCTGCATTCTCCTGTCCTATTAATGTTAAAAAGGTGCAGGGGATCCTTTGTACTATTCCAGTCATAAGTTATTTCCAGGCTAATTTCTGATTTTAGGAAAAAGAAAGAAGGTGTAAGCTGAGACTGTCAGATCCTCAATGACAGCATATACATGAGATATAAGGTACCTCAAAAAGAGAACTTAAAATTCTCTCACTGTCTCCTGAGGAGCCCGAAACTTATTTTACTAATACCAATATTACTTTTATCCTAATTACCAGTATTGAAATAGTAAACTGAAATAGAAACTCTGAAACATAATATATTCAGTATAAAAAAGTGTACAAAATAGAATTAAATATAGAAAATCAAATGCAGTCTTTACATTGCTAATAAGATTCTGGAACTGGAATTCACTCATCCTTGGGTTCATCATATACAATTTATCCTGAGAATGCTGCAGTCTCTCAGGTCTGATGACCTGCTTCACTTAAAGAAAAACTGACTTTTTCAGTGTTCCAAATAAATACAACGCTAAATATAATTAGGTATATGTGGCTGTTATGTAAGAAGACACAATCCATACTAATTCATTCATGTTCAAATTCAAACTCCAACACATGTCTAACAATGGGCTGCACAAAACTTGGTGTCTGTCCCTGACGCCGATTGTTACTCCAAGCATAATTAAGCTTGCCTCCAGCAATTAATCACCTTGACTGCCAACAAATAGTGTATTTATCTTCATTAGCTGCTTGCATGGGAGCCTTTCCCTTATGCCTTGGAGCAGGAGCTCCAAACATGGAAGAGATACAATTCCATGGAAGGGATGTGGATTCCATGGAAGGGACTGGGATTGCATGGAAAGGATGTGGATTCCATGGAAAGGATGTGGATTCCATGGAAAGGATGTGGATTCCATGGAAGGGACTGGGATTCTATGGAAGGCATTGGGATTCAGCTGTTCCATGGACTGGCACAGGCACTGCCTCTTGGAGAGGGAGGGCCAAAGGCAGCCTCAGCTGGGAAGGGCTGGGCTGGCACTCTGTGCATCAGGTGTGACTCCACAGCCATAGGAAAACCAAGTCTGTTTAAGACTGTGATTTTGCATTTTCAGCTTCCTCATATATTTTAATGAAAGACAAACAGAATTACGGACAGTGCAAATTATTTTTCTCAAGTGAGAAAGAAAAGAGAGGATGCCAGACTAATTTATTTGCTTTTGTTTGCATCTCTTTTTCCATGATTATCTTAACAAATGAGTTTACTAGCAGGAATGTTTGGTAAAATAATGAAGCAAATATTGTTAAATATTGTGATTATTCATAGCAGAACCTATAAGTCATGTTTCTCCAATTGGAAAAGAGAAATATGTTGCACAACCTACATACCCATTCAAAAAGAGCTTGAATATTCAAAAAGCTCTGCTTATGAATGAATTACGTAAAAAATTATGCATAGATATTATTCAGCAAACAGTTTGAACATATACATCAGAAAAACTAGTTTGTTTGGAAAACTTGCAAACACATAATGGAGCAAAGAAATTATTCATTATGAATTATTTGCACAGCATCTGTCTTACTTTCTCATGTTAATTGCCTCTGCTAAAGCACATTTTCACCCCCTCAGTATGTAAATTTAAATGATTTTGCATATTCTCTGAATATCCAGTAAATGCAAGTTTCATTACCTTACTGCTTACATATTTTTCTCTCTAACTGTACTGGTGTTTATATAATTTTAAAATTTGACCTACCAGCTTCCTGTAGATTGCAGCCTTTTCCTCTGGATTCTGATTATTGCCTAAAAAGAAAAAAACACATAAAAAAAATTAGACCCATGCACATTGACTGCATTTGTGAAAGATCTCGTAAGGTATGTGTTAATTTCCACTGTATTTATAAAAGCTAGGTCTTGTTTTTAATCACAACACTTTAAATGTAATTATTATAAATCTAGGACATGACCCACAATTGATTGAATTAACAGAGATAATTTTACTGACTTCTCAGAGCCTATAGCAGACCTTCTCCTACAGGAACTGAGTGATGTGTCATCATATCCTTTTGTGCTTCCCAAGATGTAGCACTCTTGAGTAGAATTATTTGTTCTACAAATACAAGCTTATACATCAGGCAATCTGACTTCCTATAAAAATATCTTTTTTTTCCCTGAATTTTGTGAAATTTGAATTCTTAGACCACTGACTCATGTTGTCTCTCTAAGAAGCATGAGAAGAAAATGTGCACATGGTATCCTGTCTTTTCTTTGCCATCACTTCATACCACCAGCAGAAATAAACGTCTTGCCCAAAGCTGTCTGGTCTTAGAAAATAAATGCAAGTTTAACCCTTCAGACCTGTTAACAGAAACAACCCCCTGGCAAAACCTGTCCCCCGGGTCACTGAGAATGGGCCAGGCAAGAGAAGCCCCAGGACTGTCTCTCCCTCATCAGCACACACTTTGTTAGAGACCTGCAGAAAGCACTGGGAAAGTGTCAGTGCTGTGCTTAGAAGCCAAGCTCTTTGAGAAGTACAAATCCACACTTCCCTAATAACATAAAACCTTCTGTTTAGGATTCCATCCTCAATGTACCACAAAATACATAACCCCTGAAATTATTCTTTGTTTCTCTTTTATACTTTAACACATGGGTAGAACTAAACATCCTTACTAATTTCTTTGCTGTGGGCAGAAACCTGGCTGAATGCTTACAGGAAGTGTTTTGCAATGGCCATTGGTCCTTTCCCAAGGCAAAGGAAGCAGATTTTACTGCCTGCACATCACTACTAAAAACTCAAGTTTTCTAGCATCCTAATGGATTGCAACAGGGGAAAAGAAGTTGGAATGTGGAGTTATGAAACAGTATTTTTGCATCAATATGAAATTTCACTAATTTTTGCTCTACAGTTATTTGTGGGTCATAACAGAATTTCTGTCATGAATTCCTAGTGCACCACAAAGACCACAGTAGTATTTTCTGCTGCTGATCCATCCATCCTTTTGTGCCGTAATGCACCAGGCCTGGCTGTCAGATCATATCTGAAATGAGCAGCACCAATAAAATTTTGGGCCTAATCTTCAGCAACTCATTTTTTTGTAATATACCTTTAGGCTACTAAACACATCTATAGGTTTCTCCTCAGGATAGGATGTGTTGTCCTGTATGCTTTAGCAGTTCAGTGAGCTGAGCTGATTCAAATGAGCCTTGAAATGTTAAATACAACTTGTAATATCAAACGCTCTCATATCAAATAATTTTCTTCCTGTGGATCCTAGGGAGATTAAGGACTCATGCAGTGACTGAAATGTCCACTGCTTACATCAAATATCTCAGCACTGGCTGTATCATTATCTGCTCACTGGAGGAATGGCTGGAAAATACAACTGCAGCACTTCTGACTTTATTTGTAAATCAAGCATAAGGAGCATCTATCAGGTCCATATGGCAACAAGAGAATGTGAAATATTGAGTAACTGTGTTACAGTGTGACCAAAGTCTTCATGTACAACCTTGAGGTGATGTTTTCTTTGTAACTGGTGTAGAAATTAATTTTTGGGTAAGGGAGCAAACTAAATGCAGTATGGCTGCACTTCAAATTTTCCTTGTGTCTGCTTATCTCAAAGCCCAGAGAAAGAAGCTGTCTCTTCTTTGTTTTTCTGGTTTTGCTTTCATATCTTGCAGCAGTGTCTGTTTACAGCTTGCTTACCTTCCTTTCCTTCTCAGTTGAATTAAAATGAAGGCTGGTTTGAATCATTCAAAATGCCTTCACCAAAACCACCCCTGTGTGTTTAGAATTTACTGCTTCTTTCCCTCTGCTTTGCAGATGCAGAAGAGACACTTGGGGCAGGGTGCTGGCTCTCCTTGACCTCTTGGGCCTGCTCTGTTTCCAGTGCAGCTCCTGTGTCCTTGTGCTGAGGCTGAGCTGGGGCTCCTGCCCTAATTCTGGCACGTTCTTACTGACATACATTTTTGTGCTATAATTAACTTAATTATCATATCATAAAGCAGCAGTATGATTTCCATCTACCATCTTCATGGTAGCCTTATAAAAACCAAATATTTTGAAAGGTAATTAGTAAGTAACTCTGTGAAAATTGGGAGGTTTCTCGTTGTAAATGCAGTCACACATAGGATCAAATGGTTCTGGAGATGCTGTTTGAAAAATTCTGAGAATGTCAAAAGACTAAAAGTGGGCAGACCTCAGTGTTGTCAACAATTTCAAAAATTATATTAGCATATAGAAAATAACCTTTTCTAAATCACAATTATTTCAGGATCCTAGTTTCAGGAGAAAATGTGGAGTCTTGATACTGCTATGGAACAACTGCTAACTGCATAATGACAGTCACAGCACACAGAAATGAGTAGGGAGTACTTTCATGGAAAGCATATTGTCATCTTCCTTGCATTGAAAGTCAAAGGCAATTAAAACATAATTTAATTAGAGAATATCTTATCAGCTGTAAAAAGTAAAATTGATTGATATGCAGTGTAGGGATGACTTGGCTGCTGCTATTTGTAAAGTGATGCTGAGGCTGACAAATTAGTCACTTGGTTTTTTTATTTGATAATTTCATGTATTTTTATATTTTCTTTCACCACTGAAAGCATTTAATTAGCTAATGTTTGATTGCTCATTGTTTAGAAATGGAAAATGTTACAACTGCATTGTGATTTGAGGAGTTGTTGGCCTTGAGATTAAGCATCTTGCATGACTACATCCTGCTCTCTCATTACTAAAAATATTTATCTGATAATAGGATTTTTCCTACGATTATTTTTGTCTGTGTTACCCTCCAATAGGATGTTTTAGTTTCCAGCTTAAACCTCACATGAAGCTGGAAACAGGTCAGGACAGCTCAGAGCAGCTCCAAATCAGTGAGCAATCTCCTCACTTGGAAGAATCTGTATCACTTACCCAAGGGCTGAATTTGGCCATGCAAGGAGGAGCCAATCAGGAGGATGAACAGTGACTAACTAGCAAACCTATTTCTATTTTTAAAAAGCCACAAAAAAAAAGGGATAGCCAATTTATTTATTTTTTCTTAAAACACCCCTCTAACATTCATTAAACTGAAAATTTGTTCTCAATCATTATTTCAGTAACAAGTTGCAGAGTGGTTTGAGTTAATAAATATTAACAAAATATCCAGGTGTCTGTTCTTTTCTGTTAAATTTATTCTTTGGAAGAGGGAGAGTTGATGACATGTATTCATGGTTTTTTTTGCTATTTCTAGTATTTTTATTCTGCTAAGAGAATATAATTATTAGTGTTCAGATTAATGTCCATATGGATTCCAAATTAATACATTACTTCCCTTAGAAAGAATGTTTCTACAAGAAAATCCTAGGACACTTTCAAAGGACTAGTAAATAAATGCGGTAAATTTGTTAAATAAATAATTTAAATTAAAGTGATCTTCAACACTTGACTAAAAACAGATGCCAGTCCTTTAAGGGTAGGACTCCTGACCTTTGTAATGCTTCTGTCTGTAGAACTTCTACTGCATTTGTAGAGATTAGCTGGATGAAGTAAGAGATTAATCTTTGCTTGACTAAAATAATATCTTCAAGGTGGGTTTTTTGTTTGTTTGGGGTTTTTTTGCGTGTGTGTGGTTTTTGGTGATGGTTTTTTGTTTTGTTTTGTTTTTTAAGATTTCAGATCAGTTTGGTTTTTATTCCTGATATAAACCCATTCTTCTTGGGTCTACCAAAATCTTTTTGGAGTGTGGCAGCTGTGATTTTTCCCTGCCAGGAATATCTCCATAGAAGCATTTATTCCTGTGAAGCCCAGTTTTCTATGTGGGCTAACTTCTTTCAAAGTGGAGACCCATAACAATTGAATATGATTAATAAGGTAATTTCTGCTTTGCTCAAGGAAAGGATATCAGTGCACGTGCACACCTTTTTATACTAGAATCAATTTCAGAGGATAGTTTTTCATATTAAGTAGGTTATGAATAAGAATGGTCTCATTTAGATGCAAGAAAATATACAGAATTCTGTATAAATATTCTAACAGTCTGAGAAGGGAAAATAATTTGAAGAAGTAACTCATTAGGTCTGACTTCACAGTGATGCATTTAATTAAAAAATAAAGATAACTAAATCAATTAGTTGTTTCTCAGATTCTTGGAGACAACTGCTTTCAGGTAGATCAGTGTTATATTTACATATGCATAAAAGATATATATCATAATAAAGCAATTGCTTCTATGTGAACTGGTGTTTAGGAGCTAGTTGAAAAAGATTATTTCATTTGAAAAATCACACAAAAAGCTGTAAAAAGCCAGCACTATGGTACTGGAGACTCATAAATACACTGCTACACTGCTAGAGATGTATATTAACTATACATTCTACTGTAATTGAAGATGTCCCTGCTCAGGGCAGGGGGCTGGCCTAGACAACCTTTAAAGGTCCCTTCCCACCTAAACTATGTGATGATTCTGTGCTTCTCTGAACTAGTGGAAATTAATTTAAAAGTTTGTGAACAAAAACACTGAAAAAGCCTTCAGCTGCATCCAAAAGGGATGTTTCATGAAAATCCATACAGTTATTAGTTCAAAATATTAAAGAAATAAACCAGGAATTTGTTATTTCACCAATTAAAAGTAATAAGCAAGTGATAGTTACACAGCCTAATAAAACACCTCTCATTTTTGCTGCTCATTATAAACATCTCGGTACTTCACATACTTTGTACCGTGAATTTATTAAAAACACTGAAAGCAGTAGGTTTGCCAAAAAGGCATGATCGCCTTTAAATAAGTAACAAAACAACTTCTCAGAAGTGAAGGCAGGAATGAGCAGTGTTCACAAACTGTTAGCTCCCCTCCAATTAATTTTACAAGATGCTTAAAGCTCTCATGCTCACCTGTGGAGATAAAACCTTCCCCAGTCTGTGCATGAAGGTGCCATTGTTGTCTTTATTGCTGTTAAAAATATTGTACCCCTTGTTGAATGAGGGTGTAAGGAATTCAGAAAAAATGCCAGTTTGTGGAATTAATTTTGTGCTTTCAGTGTATTTCACACAACTGGGGCTGGGTTCTGCCACTGCATCCACAAACAGCCTCCCCACAGGTGCTCACACCAGTGGGCTCCAGTGTCTAGAGGAACACAAGCTGTACTGTAAGGAAGAGAGAGTAAGACTCCTAATTTAAAAGATCACTGTATTTTTGAGTCTACATTACCTTTACAAGGAATAAAGAGCAGCTCTAAGCCAGCCAGCAAGATAAAAGCCTCCTCTCTTCAGTTACAGGGAGATCTCTAAGAGGGATATCTGCTCTTTGCTTTATTATTTTGGGGGGTTTTTTTAATGGGGAAGATAAGGAATACCTTAAGGAACATATTACAGAAATCAAATTTACTGAAATAGTTTAACTTTATATATTGATGATCAAAAATATTTTTGTTTAGCCTAAAATTTCCCCTGGGGGGAAAAAATGTGATGTATGTGATGTAAAGACATTTCTCCTAAATAAATATTAAAGAAGAGTTCACTACAGACAAACAATAAATTCTGGGAATGCAATTCTCTAACAGCCTGGAGGAGATGGCTGTTTTAAACAAAACAGTGTGATTTAATGAGCCAATGTACATCTGGGAGGCTGAAGAATGCTGGCAATGTCCACCTCGGTAGCAACAACCACACAGTCCAAGTCTGTGTTTGCCCAAATCTCCCTTTCCTGTTTAAAAATCCTTCTCAAATAATCTGATGCTAGCAGGAGCCTGTCAGCTGTTGTTATGAATTACATAAGATTAAAAAAAAAAAGATTGGGAGGAAGGCTCTGCATGGTGACAGAATGTGTTTTGAGTATATAATATTTCTTTTGAAAATTGCAGAACCGCTGAGTTTTTACTAATGTGACGAGTTTCTTAAAAAATGGTTAATACTTCCTAAAGAAAACCTGCAAATAAGAAACTAGGGCAGGCAGTAATATATTTTGATGCATATTTCACTCAGAGGAGTCCCAAAGCTTGACACAAACACTTCTGATCATGGCCTGCTGCAGAATCAAGGATAATCTCTGCTACTAAAAGGAGCTCGCTGCCATGTTCCCAATGGCAGGTATCTAATAGAGTACAAGAAATCCTTTTTCTTTTAGGTGATGGCAGACCTGACTAAAATGGTAATGGATTTTTGGCCAAGAAACTCAATATAAAGGCAAATAGAGAAGAGCTGTGTTATTCAAACATAAGTTATTGGGCTCAGTCCAGAGTAAATGGATGAAATGACAGGATGTGCTGGGGAGAAGGTCAGGTTACACAGTGTAATGATCCCCTTTGGCCCTCAGCAGGTGATTCTGTGAAACCCTGCTCCTGCTGCACGTCTGTAATCCTTGTACCACTTCTGATTTATTGGTAAGAGACCATACACAGTAATGATACCTGTGCATGATTACTGGCAGCGTTTGGCCATGAATGATGTCAGTAAAAATGTGTTTAAGTAGAATTATGACTTGCATGTTTTTAATTTCATGGTGAGATCAAGGCCTAAGGAGGAGAACAGGCATATTAATTTCCTAATAGGAAAGCATAAAGTGCATTTTTGTTCACTGTTTCCCACCATTGGTATTACCAGGACAGCTTCACTGTAGCAATAAAAGAGCTGGAACAGAAATGTCCCAGGAGCTGTAACTGTAACATCAAAAATCAGTGTTTTTTTCAGAGACCTCAAAGTGGCACTGTGCTGTATGCTAACATTCACATCACAGCTCTCACTAAGGAGGCACTGCTGATGTCACCGGGAATTTCAATAAGAAGTCCATTAATCTGTTGACTCATGATGATTTACAGATGATCTCCATGCAAGTCAAATTTTTACAAAGAAATCAAGCAGTGTCATAAAGTAAAACCACAGTTCAGAGCTCACCTATTTCTGACCCTGATTCCTAACTCTGTAAAACGGACATTTATTGTGTACTTCATAAAATGATGCAGTTGGCTTTTTGCTTTCAAGCAACGTTAAGAAAAAATGAAAACTAGTAAATTACAGTATAAATATCCTGGAGACCTAACTATAAAGTATTGCAGCCTAGCAGAGCCTCCTGTTCCACATTTTATTTTATATGCACATTACAAAACTGGTGTTTAAAGAAATCTGTGTCATACAAACTTGTAAATATCAAATATTAATTTTGAATAATAACACAATGCAACCAAAAATCCATCTGAATATACAGAAGGGAAAATCTTGCATTTATATTACATATATCCCTCTGCTCTTACAAATATTTTGCATATTGAGGTTTGACAGCTTTTCCTCATTATCCAATTTTTAAAATAAAATCCTCAAGGATACCTGAAGATGTTTACCAGTATACAACAGTTATTCGTATGACATTTCTTATTTTTTTTTCTATAATTAAACACAGTATAATGAGATCTGGAGGGAAAAAAGCCTTTAAATATATACCAGAAATCATACCATCCCCTTACTAAAATAAAGTTAGGAAAACTGGTTTTACTTTCTAAAGACTTATGGTCTCCTATAAGAAATATCCATGTTCAATTGTATTAATATCATTATTTAAGCCAAAAATACTGCTTTAGCAGGCAATCTGTCCAATAACATTTGCCAACACCCCATAAAGGGGATTTTGGTTAACAGAAAGTATTTGCTATACATATTTTATTGCTACTCTATCAGTTTCTGGTTTGTTATTCTTAAAAAGGTATTTGCATTGCTTAGTCTTTGCCTATTTGCTGTTCATTAGTCAAAGCAAATAACAAATTGGAGTTGTGATAATGTCAAAGCCAGCTGACAGGATAAGTAAAATTATATAAATGACCACTGAGGCATGAATTTTAAATAACTATCAAACATAAATACACAGTTAACATATGAATATGGGTTAAGTTTGTGTCAAAATGCACCAAAAGGCTCACAGAAAGGACTCAGTGAAACCAAAACCTAGGAATTTTAGAAGTTTACCAATATGTTACCCCAATAAAAAGTACAATTTTAAAAACAGTTATTTTCTGTCAGCATGTTCTACATAACGCATGTAACAGTAAAAACAACTCAAATATTCTAACGTTTAGTAAATGGACTAAACAGTGTTTCCAAATGGCTGGTTAATAGCCTGTCATTCTGTTTACTTGGCATTTCCAAAGGATTGCTCAGATATTTTATTGATATGTTGAAAGTTGCAAGTGGCAACCATTTGACTGAATAAAATCCTATAGATTAAAAAACATACAGATTAGGCATTTACAGGTTTAATTTCACAGTTTAATAAGTCTTTACAATTATACTACCAATGAAAATAGGCAAGGTAAGGCTTGTTTCTGAAATAGCCACTTCAGTTACACCAGCAAACCTTTGTTTAAGAAGTTGAGGAGTGTGCCAGAGGCTTTAGAGAAGCCCAGATAAATATCATCTGTAGCCCTTCCCTTGTCCACTGATGTACTCACTTCAGGACTACTCTGAACTTTATGAAGGGATAGTTAATTTTGAATTCTGACATCTTACCATGTATTTCTGCCTCTCAGTAAGTCGATGAAAGGACAGGAACAGCATGGCAATTCTAGGAGAAAAGTAAGG
This sequence comes from Toxostoma redivivum, assembly GCA_013397375.1. Lineage (NCBI taxonomy): Eukaryota > Metazoa > Chordata > Aves > Passeriformes > Mimidae > Toxostoma > Toxostoma redivivum. The sequence continues at coordinate 1,638,542 of VXBI01001219.1, forward strand.
AATGTCTCTGCCTCATTGAGCCCAGTGCCTGCACAGACCCCGTCCTGCTCTCTCTCACAAGTGAGCACTTCAGGGATGCTCACTAACTACCAGCTCTGCCCTCTGTAGGTTTCTCTATGTGCTGGAGGTTTCTAAAGCAAGAATCTTGGTCCTGATTTGGATTACTGCTGTCTTCCAGCAAGTTCAGCTGTGGCTGTAATACTTGGTGGCTGAAACGTGTGAAAGCACAGGAGGATAACTAGAGGGGAGGGCAAAAATGAAAAGCATGTCTGATACCCTGAGGCATCCTTTGCCACGGGACTGCTGGCACACTCTATAGGCTATTTCTTGTTGATGTCTAGCACCAGGAGGATTTTTATTGCAACTTTCCCCAGGAATGTTATTCACAGATAGTAGATACTTCACCGAATTTCATATGAACAAGCTAAGATGTTAAATAAAGTACTGAAAATCTTAATCAAAGTTATGAGTATCAACAAGAAGCAAAGTAGCTGATAGATTAGCTGCTGAACAAAAGTTTTCTATGATTAATTATATTATAGTGCACTAATTTAGTTTCCTCAATCTGTAACTTCAAGTATCTATACTAATTAGTTGCCAACCTACAATATAATAAATGAGATAATGAAATAAAGATGTTTTAAATATCCATTTCTATTACATGCACAATTTGAAGCATGTTAACAGACAAGATGAATTCTGATTATTTTTTCTTAAGGATATATTAGCATATCATTATGTACATGAATGCCAAATAATCACTTTCTCTCAAGAATAATGTTCAATTACTAAATCCACAGGAATTTGAAAATAAAACAAAATACTACACACTAGATGCAGGCTGGCATGGGTTAAGTTTACAGAGACATCACACCTTTCTCCATCACATTTTCACTTGCTCATGTGCTGCACAGTTTTGCTTTGATGGAAAATTCCTTTGGGTCTTCTTGGTGTAAGCTGTTGGTGCTCACAGCAAAATTTGCAGAGGAAGTGGTGAACAGAGAATGTTTTCACTCAGTTGTTAAAACAGAGAAATATCCATAGCATTTTTCACAGTTCATGAAAGGGACCATAAATTTCTGTTAGCTTTGTTCAATTTGGGAACAAGTTATACAAGTTTATTTTCTTCTGTGAATTTTGTTGGGGTGAAAAAAAAAAGAGTTATTTTCTGAGTTTGTTTTAGAAAACTGAGCTCTTAGGTTCCAAATTTAGACTGAAGGAATTGTAATATTCCCCATGGAAGCTGAAGAAACTCTTAAGGAGCCTTAGATGGAGGCAGTATTATTTATTTTCCTGAAAGCAGTGATGACAGTCAAAGCACGAGCAGTGTGGCTTGTTTTATACATCAACCTTGCATGTTTTCCTGTCAGCTTTGCAGTCTGTCATCCACAGCTTTGCCTCCAAATAGCATGAACTTTGAGGACAGCAAGCTGAAATGAAAGACATGCTGCCTCCTATAGAGAAGAAGCAAGACCATCAAGGAATAGCAGAATATCTGTTTATTTCACTTTATGTAGCCTAAATTGTCGAAAAATATTTCATTACTAGTAGAAACATAATACAATTCTTTAATGGTAGTATAATTTGTTGTTGCTATTTGGAGTGAATCTGTGAGTAATCTAGCTCCTATAACAGATGAAATAATAAAAGAAATTACTAAATGCAAAATCTGATATACAAAAGCAAAGAATGAGCTGGAACAGCTGCAATAGATTATTACAAATACTTGTCAGAATTGTTCAGCTCGAGCAGTGTTTGCCAGCTGGAGTGCAGTTGTTCTGAGAGGGCGGTGAGCTATCCTTCCTCTCCATGTGGAGAAACAGCACAGTGAAGTGAGCAGAAGCACACAAAATGCCCTGGTATTTCGCTGCAGTGTTTTACTGCTGGAATGATTCTTGGAGACAGAAACGTTCCAGCACTTCAGGCAGTGCTGCCAGAGCAGTGCCTGGCCAGGCTGGAGCACACAGGTGAAGTTCAGGCTTCTATCACTGCAATCCTTCCATGAACTTTATCAGTTGTTGGGGTTGTTTTCCCTCCTCCAGGTGCAAGCTGCAGATGTGTGGTCAGTGCTACTGTCCGGGTAAAAACTGCAGAATTTTCTCCTCATTCTGCCAGGGATTGAGTGGCTGGGAATTGTACCTGCCCTGAGCAGCTGCATTTGTGACAAGACACATCCCATTACATCCCATTTACAACTTACCCTGTCAGGTTAGTGTGGAGAACATTAGTTTGAGAAAAAGGTGATAAAGATTCCTATCATGTGAATTGGAAAGGAGATACAAACATCCACCAATGTTTAAAATAAATGCAAAGGGGTTTTTTCATAATTAAAACTGACATACATTGAGTTTACTAGTCTGAAGTTCTACAGCATGTCAGCATTACGTTAGAATAATTTTAAATATGCTGGAAACACATTATGAGACTAAGTTCACACAGACTTGTATTTATACTGGTCAAACAGCACTAATCAAACTGTTTTATTTGATGTTTGATCTAAAGCCCATGAGAGTCTGGCTACTGTATTCAGTGTGCATGGAGTTCAACCCATAGCTGCTGTCGATGAAACAGTACTTGATCCTTTTATAAATCCATTACTTATGTTACTTGCTGAGTATATTATTCCTTAGATAATTCTTTGCAAGTAACTATCGGTAGAACACTTAAAAAACTCAGACCACTTATTCTTGCAGTTTTCCTTTTCAACCCTTTCAAATCCTGTTTATTACTGCCTCCCTGCTTTCCTAGTATCAGGGGAAAAAAAAAGAGGTTTTCAGTAACAAGAAACATTTAGATACCACTGAAAGACTTCTGCATGCTCTTAGCTACAGTGCATCACATCTCTTATGTTCATTTTAGAATTGCTATTTTAGTCACTGGTGTTTTACTTAAATTAACTGCTGCAGTGTGGCCATATTTTACTGGGAGTTACAGGTACCCAACACAGCTGTGCATGTCAGCATAAAGGTGGCATCTGCTCTTTTCACTACATTTGCCAATGGCTGGTCAGTTTGATCATTGTCATCACAGTCACACAGGATCAGAGACTGGCTGAGGTAGGCAGGAACTTCTGGGGATCATCTTGTCCCTGGTCAGGCAAGGCCACCTCAGAGCTGCTGCCCAGGACCATGCCCAGATAATTCCTGAATGTCTCCAGGAGTGGCCACCCCAGAGACCCTGCAGGGACCCTGCCCATTGCCCAGTCACCCTCACAGGACAGCACAGAGCCTCCAGTGTTCCACTGTGTGCCCATTGCTCTGGGCTGTCACTGGAGCATCATTGAAGGGAGCCTGCCTCCATCTTCATCACACCCTCCCCTGTGGAATTCACACACATTCCTGAGACCCCCAGGCATTCCCTTGGGCAGGCTGGATAGGTTGAACAGTGCCAGCCCTGCTGTGGAGATGGTTCAGGCCCTGCAGCACCTTTGTGTCCTTTTTCTGGACTCTCTCCAGAAACTCCAAATCTCTTTTGTACTAGGGAGCCCAGAACTGGACACAGTGCTCCAGATACCACAAGGATAACATTTACCCTCAATAATACATAAACTAAAGCATACTGTAACCGAATTATGAGAATTATAGCTAAAAAAAATAGGAATATTGGAGTAAAATCCAGACATAAAGGGAATGAGATTTCAGGTGCATAACCGAGTAGATGAATACAGAGAACTTTTTGCATGCTAAACAATAGAATAGTAAGCATGTCTGTGGTGGAGAGCATGAAACATGGCTAAACATCCATTAATAAGTATCTATTTTCCTTGGCAAATGCCTAATTATTCAGCACAGTAATTTAATGTTCTGTATTAAGCTAAGAGGCACACAAATTAATATACCCATATCAATGGGCTCTGCTCAGTTTTCCCTGCTCACTTCCACCAAAACATTCAGAAACCTCAGCAGAGAATATTCCTGAAATCGGCTAGTAGTGTTTTGTACCCAGCACATGAGCTCTTATATCCCCAAAGCTGATTTTTCTACCAAACCACAAAACTGTCTTTCTATCCTTCTGTTAAGAATCCTCTCTGTCCATGTACTTCACCTCTTACATATGCCAAAATGTAACTCAATTAAAGCTAAAGAATGAAAATATCATAGTTTAGGGCAAAGCAAAAAAAACTTCTTTTTTTTTTCATTTTGCCTTCATTAAAAACACCCAAATAAAGCCAATAAGAAGTGCATATATTCCAGGTAAAATAGGAGGCTTGAATTGGAAGCTCATGGAAACACTTGAAAAGCAGCTGATCACAGTCATAAAACCAGAGAAAAACACTTCTAGGCAAAGCAGCAAGCCTGTAAGGGAGAGAGAGGATCTACTGAATGAACAGCAACTGAAAGGAACCATTGTGTAGAAAAGTGGCTTGCAGAATAGTTAAATGACAGGTCTGTAAAGCTTGACCCAAAATACATATATATAAAAAAATAAATACCTCAAAAGCTAATGGTCCATAATGCTGGATGCCAACAGGATGAAATCAAATAAAGGAAAAAGATGAAACAAGGGTCAATGACAAATTATTGTATGGTATTATTTTAGGAAAATAAAGACAAGGAGGATTTAGCCCCACTAGAAGATCATGTACTGATTAACAGCAGATTGGTAACTGCAATAGCTTAGAAATTAACAGTACTGAATAATAATGAACTTAAAAAATAAGTAGCTGGACTTCTCACACGGTATGCTATTTCTTTTTATATCATGGTGAAATAGAGAGGGTAAAAATGTTCCTGTCTTAAAAAGTAAGACAAGCAAAGTTTGCATCTATATCAGATAACAAACAAACAGAGCACTTGAAGGACATATATTCATCAAACACCAAAACAATGCTATGAGAGGGTCAAACATCTTTAATCTCCAATTTACTGTATGAAATGAAGCATTCAATTGGAACATGTAGAGATCATGTTCCACATACTCTAACACAATACATGCCACTGGAATTAGCTATGAATTTGCCATAGAAAAAGAGAGTGTGTGTTTTAAATTGAACAATATCTACATTTACATCCTAATCCTTTTTTTTCCTACCTAAGATCAGCTTCTGCTTGACTACTCCAGAAAATGGATCTTAATGACTATATGATCACAACTGAGATTATTTAGCAATGCCACCCCTATTATGGGACAAGGGAGGGTTATTAGAAGCCACACTTTTATCGTAAGCTTTTTCTGGTTTTTGTGTGTGTCTATAATAATGTTTTCATGTGTTTATTAAAACAGTGCAGCAACAACACCTTTCAGCACTTCCTTTCATTGTGGCATCTGATAGTACTTCACATGCTTTGAGTCTCCCATCTGGAGCAGTGTGTGCAATAGTGCTTTCTGCCTAAAGGCTGCATTCAGGGAAAGACTTCCACCTGATTTGTAAGGATTTCACTAGACAGGAAGGCAGAGGTTACACTTGGGCCAGGTTTGGGCCTGAGCATGTTTAATTTGATCCTCAGTGTGCCTTTGGCCCAAGTCAGCACCTCGCAGCCAGCTCCTGCATGCAGGGGAGGTGGCAGCCCTGGGCAGAGCCAGCTCCCAGCCTGCCTGGTTTGGCTCTGAGGAACTCTATCCATGTGCCTGAGAACGGGGCCATGCCAGGCTCATCCCACTTCCTTCCCCACACACATCCCTCTCCTCATGCACTGCGTTTTTACCCAGTAACCATTTAACACAAAGCACAGACCCAGGGCAAGGACATGAAAGCTGGAAGGAAAGGCTTCCTGTGCTACAGACCATGATTCTTCTGGTACCCTATCTCTGTGGAATAAGGCTTGAATCTTCCTTCTGCATCATGGCAGAACTTCAGCTGGAGTATGAGAGCAACTTGAGTGAAAAGACCATGAACTCAGGCTCTCCATTTCCTGGGAAAAAGCTCTGGTTTTAGCAGGTGAAGGTATTGTTGTAGTCATGATAAATTAAGAATACAAGCAAAACCTGCAGGAAAAGTTATCTCTCTAAGGTTAACTGAGGCAGTGACACCAAACCCCCTGTTTTCAGGACTGGAGATTTGTTGGTAGGCAAGATGGGCATTGGTACTGATACCATTGCCTTCCAGTGGGATCCAAATGGATATGAGGGGCTGTCAGAGCATCCATCAAAGGCAGGGCTAGGAAAGGACACAGATCAGCCCCAAATCATAATGCCATTCCCCTTTCCAAATCATTGTACACCATCATCTCTAATCACCTCCAGGCAGGTGATGAGCATGCATTAAGCCCACTTATGCAGACTGTGTTAATTATTATTACACATCACACTGCAAGGTTACATAAGATAGATGGATTCATGTATGGCAAAGCTCCACATCAAGGTGCAAACATTCACTTGACAGTTGCAAGTTTTTTTATGTTTTTTGTTTGTTTGTTTGTTTGTTTTCTTGGGGTTTTTTGTTTTGTTTTTGGGTTTTTTTGTTTGTTCTGTTTTTGTTTGGGTTTTTTTGTTTGGTTGGTTTGGTTTTTTGTTGGTTTTTTTTTTTTGCTTTTTAAATGTTTAAGGTAAGGGTAATTTAAATATAATTTTTTAACACCATGGCATGCTATCCTAACAAGCCTGGGGAAATACAGCTCTGTCCAAGGAACTCTCTCCAGCCCATCATTAGGGTAAGAAGATATACTTTCACTTGGCTAAAACCCATCTGTCTGGGAGCTGGGAAGATGATCCTGCAGAAAGGGAGGGTATTGCATGCTCAGCTTTGCCCAGGAAGGTTCCACGTGTGGAGAACAGCCCTGAGGTCTCAGGCAGCTCAGCACCTGTCACTGCTGCCTTTGGGGCACTTTGCTGTCGTCACTCAGGTCCCAGCAGGTACCAGAGGGGCAGAACCCACCCTTTGGAAAGGAAGAGAGGCAGAAACAACTGACACAACCTGTGAAGTTTTGCACAGCCTGAGCATGGGTTTTCAGGAAAGCATTTTTTGATTTATATTGCTATACTTCTTACAAGTTCATTACTGAATGTAACGCTTAGATTCTATTTTTTGATATGAACAATAACTTATTTCCTAGCCAGTCTCTCTTGCAGCCAGTAACTATTGTCTCTTTTGTAAACTGCAGCCCCTCTTGTTGCCAGTAATATGTGATTTGGGGGAATGATTTAAATGACAAAATGCTAACTTGCAACAACAAAAGAAATGACACAATATAAACTAAGCTTTAATAACTAAAAAGATCTTTAATTAAAATTGCTTTCTATTCAGGGGCTACAGTTTTCTTTAACCAGCTGCCCTATGAAAGTTATTACCTAAAATTTTCATTTTCTCAGTACACAGCTGCAGAAAAGATTTTATTCTGGTGAATGAAGGGCTGAACAACAGCAAGGACAAAGCTCACTTAAACTAACAATGCAGCCGTGGCAAAAGTCATAACCTTCTGCTGTCTTAGGGGAAGCACACTTTCTGAATATAATCTCTCTGATTATGCCTAGTATGCAAAATGCAGTTTTATAGCTGCAGCTCAAATAGATTTCAGCATTGCCACTGAATACTAATCACTGATGCAAAAAACGTACAGCTCCCTCAAGGCATTTCAAAAATCTTGATTATTTAATCAGTGCTCTTGATTTATAAGGCGAGCTGGTTGATGACTACCAAAATGTGACACATTGGACACTATCCAGATGGAATGCCAGTTTTCATTTGAGGTTAAAAAGGTAAAACTCTACAAGAGAGGTTTTCCAGTACCCTGGACCAGAGCTAGAGTTATATCAGATGATAAATAAAATGTGGCAGTTTGGCTTGCACATAGTATTAAAACAGAAACTTCACTAAATTGTCAGTTATAAAATGAAGTAATCAACTTTCTTTCTGATTATTCTCCATTTCCACTATGGACTTTTTATTTATTTCATGTCTTCCATCTTAATGTCCTCTTACATTTTTAAACAGGATCACTTTACGTTTTTACAAATCTATAAGTGGTGAGTGCTGCCTTTTCATAAGCACTGATTTCCCAACAAGCTGGATGCAAAACTTGAACAGTTCTGTATCTTTTTCCTATAACCACATCTATAAATAAATGAATTTGAAAATATTTTTGGATCTACATCTCTATAGGGAAATGTAGGCTTAGGTATATATAACAATAATTTAAACTCCTGCCTTAAACAGCAATAGAATTCCCAAAAAATTTAAGAAACTGATGCATAAGTTATATTAATTTCTGAATAGGTTCACTTCTGACTTGTTCGGGCTTTTACAGTCCCATGCCCATCTTTAATTGTCACCAATGATTTTCTGTTATAGAGGGATTCCATATGAAATTTCCAATGTTTTTCCTATTAAGTTTTCAGGGAACAGAATGACTTGAGATTGAGAGAGCAAAGAAATAAATTCTTTAGAAATTCATTCCAGCCTGGCCCCTAGAAGTGAGCATCATGTTGGGGACATGATTATGTGGATATACAGGCCAAATGTTTCAAACTTGTCTTGAAGGTGTGGCTGTTGCCAGAAGCAGTGACCAGCACTTATATCCAAAGCAAAGTCACAACTACAAAGAATTATTTTACCCAGATCCATGTTGGTGCTGCAGGTGGGTAGCAGCAGCAGAGCACCCAGAGGTGTCAGGGAACAGCCAGAGATGACAATGGAGCACCCAGAGGTGGAAGTGGATCACACAGAGGAGGCAGTGGAGCACCCAGAGGAGGCAGTGGATCACACAGAGGTGACAATGGAGCACCCAGAGGTGGCAGTGGAGCACATAGAGGTGGCAGTGGATCACACAGAGGAGGCAGTGGTCCCCAGCCCATGCCAGCAGAGCTACCTATCATGGAACCAGCCTGTGCTCTGCCCAGGCTGTGCTTTGTGTCCTGGCTGGTATATCTAGCTGATCTATCAGTAATTAAGCCAAATAAACACAGATAACCACAGCCATGGCATATGGGCAACCTACCTACTCAGCAGCACTGGACAGGCACCAACCTACAGGGATAACCCCAGGATGACTTGGAGGCTAAAAGCATCCTCACATCCCACTGCAACCCTCTCAAGCCTTCTAAACCCAAAATGATTAAAACTGTAATCCAAACGTGGGAATTTTGTGGACAGTCTAACTATAAATAAGCAGTAAAATTATGAAAAGTCATCATACTGATGCCCTGAAAAGCTACTAATACTCATAAAACATTGTTTCCGTTCCTCATTTTTAAAATTTTGCTAGAAAATCCATCAGGCTGGATTCCAACAGCACAGCAAAAGGAGCCCCAGGCGCGTGTATGCCTCCTGTGCCCAGCACACCCCCAGAGCAGACAGACGTGTGGCAGCTCTGCCCACGTCAGCAGCCCCCTGTGCCAAACTGCTCCCCCAGCTCTAACAGTGACACTGTCACCTCCACACAGGCCTTGCATCCAGGCTCTGGCAAAACTGCAGATTTGTATCCTGTTACAAAGCCAAAACATTTTAGTAACTGCAAGAGTTCACTTATAAAATCTGTATAGTTAGGGTTTGTGCACTTCATAATTCTTTATCTGTACATATAGGTTTTTTATCAACTGAAGCTTTTTGAAAGAATATCTCACTTGACTGGACTCGTGGGTAAGACAATCATTGGGGCATTTCACATATCTGCATTATTCCATTTTCTGTCAGGAATCCAAAAAATCTGCTCAAAACACAGATGGCTATTTCCCTGTCATCATCCACCTCCTCCGCTGATCTCCTCACCATTTCAACCACATTTCTCTGTGTCAGTATCCCTGAGTGGGGAAGTTTTGCACCTTCTATTTTCAGGGAAGAGCTACAAGCTGCTCTGTGAGGGTGTTTTGGTGGTGGATGAGACAGTCCTGCTGCAGACAGGCACAATGTCATAAATATATCACAGGTCCTCCCAGGCCTTGTGCCATGAGGACAGCATGACAGAAATAGCTTGCAGGGATTGTGTCCCCACATTTGAGTCTTGCATGGCAGCAGCCACACAGCAGTAAAAACACTGGAGCCAGAACCTGCCTCTGCAGGTTAGTGGTTGCACTGCAGGGGAGACTGCTGGGCAAATCATAACCCCAAAAGAGATGGGAATCTCTGTTTACACAGAGCAAATGACACCATTGCTCCTCCTGTCTTGTCCTTCCCCCATGGGCCATGTAGCCTCTCTTCATGCAGCCATATCAAGGGGTCAAAAAGCCATTTCATAAAGGGCTCCATAGGTTTTGAACCTAGAAAAGGCCATAAAGAATATTCTGCTACTACCATTAATTCCTTTCTGTTTCTGTTATTTAAAATGGGGGAAATTTTCAATTCTCCTTTGCTGGATCTAGCTAAGCAAAGTTAAAGCCAGTTCTGGATGCATCTCAACCATGAATGGGGAGTCCCCCTGTGACACCTCTGGTATAAAGCATCAGGACAGTGACTGCCACCAACTCCTCTACATCCTGGTACAGTCACATGGGCTATTTACTCCTAATCCTTCTACTTTCCTCTTCATTCCTATATGTACCTCTCCACCTTCTCAAACTACTTTTTTCAAAATAAAGAAAAACCTAAAACATTCTTGGCAAAGCATCTCATAGGAAATACCTACTGGCTGGGGTTTGTGGCTAACAGAGCATCACAGAAAATTACCTGAATAATTCCTGCACCTGACACCAGCAGAAGGCTATAGATCCATTAGATCAGGACAGAGAGATAATGTATTTCAAGAAATTTTGGACTGCTGTTTTTAATGTGTGGGTAAGCGTAAAGGAATGCTGAAAATGAAATTATTCTTAACTGTTAAACCAACAAGTAAAAAAATATCTATGTTTAAAGAAGAGGTTTTCTGGGTTTTTTGCTGTACCCCTACACTGCTGCGCCAGAAACAAGAACCTGGGTTTTTTTCCCAGTTGGCAATGCAACTATGTGAAGAAAGATCACACAGACTTTCTGTTCTTCAGAGAAGCTGGGTTTAAATACATGCTCAGCATTTCTGACTCTGAACAAAGAACTTGTTACAGAAGTAAAAAGCAATATCCTAATATTGCGTCACAAAATTCTGCTTCACAAAAATTACCAACAATAACAGCAATACAGATAGAAGTTGTACCTGAAAACCTTATACACATGTAGGATTTCAGTGCAAACACTAATGAATTCCTATTTTCAACAGTTATGTAGATTCCAATCTGAGTACCTCATCAGATTCCACATTTGATACATGTGAGGATATGCTATTTGAAAACAGGTAGCAGGAAAAAAGACTACTCCTTTCCAGAATTTATACATGCACTGTATATAATTAAAATAGAAAGTAGTAATAAATTGACTTTATTAGTGGGAAACCTACAATTTTTTTAGAACAACAAAAGGGAATAACATTTCAATCACTGGGAAATGTTAACGTTACTGAAAATATACTGCAATATATGTATTAAAAATAGGGAGAGGTAATCTCCTTCCAGACAGATTATTCTGATTTTCAAGGACAGAGAACTAAGACTTTATTCCTTTAGTTTACACACACACACACACCTTTGTCAGAAATAATAATCCACTTCAAAGGCAAGAAGTTTCATAGTGTTTAATTATGTGTCCTCTAACACGTCATGCTGATTGAATTCATATGATCTTACATATTTGGGCATCAGAAGCCCTTTATTTTTTCCTAATTAGAAACATAGATTCAATGCAACTTGCCAAGAAAATAAATTAAATCCATATACATCACCTCTGAGCAATAGCCCTGATTGAACAGGACTGTTTAAATCTCTGTGGTTGGCAGTATTCATCTGTGAATTTGTTTACAAAGTGGAAAGAATGAGATGCTGTCAAAGAATGAAAAATAAAAGCTAGATTTCTCAGGAAGGAGACATCCGTCTTTTTCTATTTGCAAATGCTGACGAGCAGGGTTTAAGGAGGGCTAATGTCATCCATTCATCTTAATTAAAGAGTTAATTGCTCGTGTATCCTGATTTGGTTAGCTGATCTTAGTAACATGAAAAGCGTTTGCTTCCATGTATTTTATTGACCGCTGTAATGACATCATCAGCACAGCCCAGGATTTATTCCTGCTCAGCCTAAACTCGTAACTTTAATAACCTCCTACATGATAAAACTTTCCAGAGCGAAGGAGTTCTTTAGCATGGTACAGAATACCGAGAGGTCTGCTCAGACCCTGTTAAAACGTCTCAGTTCAGCTGTCATTGAAGTATTACTTCAAAGTCTAGAGTCACGAAGATAAGTAAAAAGTAATTTTAAAGACTAGTTCTCCACAAATGTATATATGGAATTAGCATAAACCATCGAAAAATCACATATCAAATACAAGCAAGAGACTTATTACTATTCAATTTTTCCCATCTGTAGTCATAGTCAAGTAAGCACTGACACAAAAAAAGACAGGTGAGGTTCACAGAATATTCTAGGGATTAATCACCAAATTGGTTTAGTTCTGTGTTTTACAACACAAAGAGGGGAAACTCAGATCTAAAGAATGAACAGTTAACTAATAGAAAGCCTCTGAGGTTTTTCTCTACAATGTCTTTAACATTTACTGCAATTCCTGATGTTATTTTTTAAAGATTTTTCACAAATATTAAATTTTACACAAGAGGAAAATGGACAGTACTAATGCTTTTTGATTGATCAACTATGTGGTACTTAAAAATTAAATAAGAGAATCCATTACAAACCATAATACATTGTATTCGCTTATCCTGGTAATGAGTCTTCAGAACTGATCTATTCATGTTCTGCTCCTTCAGAGGATCAATTTCTGTTGCTAATAACACCCATAACTTACACAAGGGATGGAACCAGCTTCTAAGAAGCACCAGACACAAAAAATAGCTCACTATCACAGGCACGCTTGCTGTGAGCACACATACAGTTTGGGAACAGTCCCAGCTCCTGTGCACTCTCCTGAAATATCTAGAAGGCACTAAGAATACCGGGATAAGGTGCTACAACTCATCTAGTTTTATGGACTTCTCAGTGAACTTCACTTTGAGGGGTTTTTTATGCAGTTTAGGCTTTTCAGAGCAGTTTAGACTGGTTCAGAGATCGTACTGGCTCCTGTGCTTTCTCTGACAGACAGGAGAGCTTTAAAACTAGGGGTTCCGTGTTTTCTCAGAAGTCTTAATGTAAAATATAATTTAATAACGTCTAATAACCTCTGTATTATAGGAACACAAAAATACATCGCCCCTCGCATGGAATGGCATCAGGCAGTCCAGGACACAGAACTGAGTGCAGTGGGCTCATGTTACCAGAACACAGTAGCCCGCCCAGAAGAGGAATCAGTCTGCCTGTGGCAGCCTGATGCTGCCCCCAAACCCATCAGCCCTGCTGAGTAGGATAATCCTTCAGAAGCTGCTCTTCTTTTGGGTCTCCAGCACAATGCCATGTTGCTCAGGGACACTCCTGCACCCAGACCTCTACAGTCACACGGGAGTGTGTCACGGATAAAGGGAGCAGCACTAGGGAGCAGCAGATTTGTTGGTGGTCACCAACTCTACAACTGCCCGCATGGGTGACCTTTAACAAGTGCTTCCAGCTCATTCTGTCCCAGTTATTCCCCAAACCACCTGTATCTCCTCTCAGAGGTACTTGGAGATTCATTCATGGGAAGATGCTGACTGTTGAGTTAAGCAATGCTGTTATTTTTCAACAATTCCCTGCCAGAAAAGGCAGCATGAACAATGTGTGGAGTTACAAACAGAGGGGAGGACAGCTGAGGATGGATGAGACTAAGGGAGTCCCAACCCTGAGCTCAGCACAGGGGTCATTCCAGTCTGGAAAGAATGCAGGGATGGACACTCCACAGCCTCCCTGGGAAACCTGCTCCAGTGCTGGACTACCCCCAGCAAGGGTTTTTTCTTTCTATGTCAAGGCTCATAGACAGGGAGAAGGTGGCCATGACAGAAGAATTTCTCACTAAAGTTTAGATGTCACTCATCATCATTCACAGGTCAGCTCCGATTAAAAAAATCCCCCTTTTTTAAATTGAAAATTGTTCCAGTTTTATTTACACTCTGAGAAATCTACCCATTCAACCTTTCTTAATTTACTTCAGTCTGTTTAGTGCAGAATCCCTAAGAATGACAAGAATAAAACTAATAAAACACTCTGCCACTTGGTACCCATGGAACAGCATTACAGAATCCCTTTTACATCAGCCAGGGCCCAGGGGCAGCCTGACAGTGCTGTACACAGGCAGCTGCAGCCCTGCCAGGAATCCTGAGCTCCTGAGGCATGGACACCCATTCCTGAGCTGAGACCCCTGTGCCACCCTGCTCCCATGGGGCAGTAACCACACCACATCAGAGCCTTCAAACCATCCCAGACACCTTCCAAGGTATTAAGCATACAGGTCAGTGGCCTTGGAAACACTTTGAAGTAACTGGAACTTTCTTATTAATTTGAAGTCTCATCTGTTATCTCCAGCTTGTTTTCTCATGCTTGTGCATGAACCACAAAGCTATTTCATAAACACTTGGAAAACCTAAAAATGTCCTTGGATGGAGACTGTGGACTAGGAGTAGTGACTGTCCCTTTTGAAAGCTACTTTACATAACATTAAAATAGAATGTCACTAAAGAGAAAAGTGCAACATTTTGTTGTTCAGTGGAAACACTTTGGATCATGCTGAAATAAAATCCCTAGTGACTTGTGAAGTAGTTAGTTCAATTGTTTAGCAATAACACCTTTTGATTTGTAAAACTTCTACAATACCTAAAATAAGGTAAAAGAAGAAAGTTTAAAAAGTTTTCTTTAACTAGCTAAAACCACCTGCTGTAGCTTGAATCAAGTAAAAGTTCTTAAGAACAACCTTCTTTTGAGATAACGCATTTTTGAATTACTACACTGTAATTTCTGTAAGCAGCATCAGGCAATGGCTACTGCACGTTCTTACAACATTACCAGCTTCCTAATAAACATGTGCATGAAGTGGAACAGGGCATACAAGTTATAATTCTTTGGCTGTGCCTGGTAACATAAACAGGTCTGATACCATCAGAGGAAGAATTGAGGAATTAAACCCTCCAAAAGACTGATGTAAAGGATTGGACATGCTAAAAGAGATGGTGGAAAAAGGCTGCTAAGGAATGGAACAACATTCAGGAGAGAAGCAATAGATCCACAAATGGAAATAAACATAACCATGAGAAAATGCTTTATCAACATAAGAGCCACAACAGAGCTGTGAATTTCAAAATAAGCAAAAACTGTTTTGAAGAAAAAAACTGCATGGTAGGTAGGACTTCAAAGACTTTACTATAATGGACAGAAATGAACAATACAAAAAATACAAAAGAAGAGAGACCAAAAAATACAAAAGAGAGAGAGAGATAAAAATCCTACTAAGAACAAGATCAACTTACTCTACGTCCCTGCTATAACCCTGTTAACCATTTGATGCCAATGCTGTGGAACCACTGTAGTGATTACAGACAATAAATATTTCAGCAGCAGAGCAGTTGCTGCCTCCATTCAGCTCAGGAGCCTGCTCTCCAGCCCTGCATCCCTTGCTGTATCTCCTGCACTTCCCTGCCTGGCTGGAAGACACACCAGCTCCCCTGCTCTGCCCTTCTTCATCCTGCTGCCAGCCCCAGGCAGAGACTGCACAGCTGACTGTCAGAGAGAAGCCACACAATCCCTGTGCTCTGGGTGGAATGCCCACTCGATATTGCATTTCTAATGGCAGACAATAGGAAACAGTACATTCAGAAGAGGGGCACGCAATAGGTAATTAAATATCATAGTGGTTCAGGGGTAGAAGACGCAGCTATTACATGAAATACCAGTTTTCTAAGGTCAAAACCAGCTAGAAAATAAATTTTTAAGTGGATTAAAGGAAAACAGCAGGTAAAGCTATGGTTTTATGCAAAATACATTGCAGTATTCTTGTGTCTTGGTTCTGAATCCTTGATATGAGGAGGATTTTTGCCACTGGCTTTTTCCCACTGGCTTTAGCAGAGCAGAATAGCTAGTAATGGACTGAAAGTTCTCTTCTTAGAGATTTCAAAATAATTTCGAATCCTGAGAAAATACCTGGTGCCATTGGTCTGCAGTAAGATAGGGTGGAGAAATAGAGTTAAATGGTGCTGGGGAAGCTAAAAAATGAACTGGCTAACATGAAAAACTCTATATGGAAAAAGAGATTAAGGCCAAAAAAAAAGACTGAAGTCTAATGCTATATGAAAACAAATGAAATTCTCATGGAATTTATTTTTTGATATCTTTGCTCATGGATTTCTTTTCCTTTTTTGGCTTTTTTCCTAGGCAACAAAAGAAAAGACAGAAGACTTCCAGACAGAGGGCTTCAGAAACTTTTCACTGAGGAAATATTTATCATGATTCATACACTTCTAAATGCCTATTTCAATCCTTTTTTTCAAATCATTTTGGTAACCATTGAAAAAGCATGTATTGCTTTGTTCCAGCATACAGTAAGCTGTAAAAACCAAATTCTGTTTACAGCAGAACCAGATTTTCTATTATTTTAGACAGTCATTTTCACAGAAAAACCTTTACATGTCATTACTAATGACATTACAACCCTCCCCAGCTGCCCCCAAGACCTAGCTGCTTTGTAGCAGACAATATTTGACATCTTAGTTTGCAATCTCAGAAAAAGCCAAGAGAACAGAAACTGTCCTGTCAGTAAAAAAACGGGCTCAGAAGCTGGTAAATATATCACATTTCTATGGCGACGTGATCAAAATCGGAATGTTTGAATCAAGAGTTGCCTGCTTAGTGATTAATTGCAGATGTCAATACCAAGAGGTACCTGCAAGGCAATTAGCACTGTACTTGCCTAAATGTCACCACACTGTAAATACAGCATGGAAATAAACAGACAGATTTGCCTGGTGCATATTGTTTGGATTTGGAACAGGAATCTTGGAAGTGTGGTTCCTAACCAAGCCAATTTTTTATTCTGTGCTGCTGATATGCTACAAAATACTTCTCTCTTTCTTTTTTCCTGATGTACTGGGAGGTTAGTGCCACCCAACTCTCGAAATGCCAGGTGGCAATCTGTGCTAACCAAAGCCATCATCACACTGATGAATCCCGGAAAAATGGAAAAAACAAACAAGAAGGAACCTATACAAATTTCTGCAGGTAAGACTGCTGAGACTGAGGTAGAATTTTGTTTGCTATTGGAACCCAAATTGATAAATTTCAAGATACACTTTACGGTGGCTGTTTACTTTGATAATACTTTTCTGTACTTTCTGCCCCAGTTTAGAGTCATGTGAATGACTGAGAAGGGAATCACAGCTACAGGCTGAGAGTTAAGGAGCAAACAGAGGCTGATGACACTGCTGTGCAAGACTAAATATATTACCATTGTATCTGTCAGATTGATATTTCATAGCTTAACTTCTATTAAAGGGAAACAATAACACTGACCACCCTCCTTCACCCCTTTTGGGCATTCAGTCATGTTTCTTCAGTAGGTTAAAATCTGGAAAGTAATAATTTCTAAAGACTGAAAGGAGAGCTTTTCTTTTCATCTCATAGCCAACATTTTATTTTTTCCAGTAATTTTCTCCTTTAAACTATAACGTATTAGCTGCTGGTGGCTTTTGAAAACCAGAGGATCAGATAATGCTGGCTCTCCTTCTTTCCATCTGCTAGCTTGCATAATAAGAAAAGTAATATATATACTAAATTCTTTTTTTTAAAAAACTAATTAGTACAGATATAAGAATCTCATGACCATGAAGGATTTTGTGACAGAACTTCTCTGTTAAAGCTCATCTATAAATTTGGAAATCCTTGCCTATAAAGGTCTTTCATTAGTAGCACATACTAAACAATGATCACTGCTGTATGATGAGAGACAAATTAATGAATCAAACATTACAGATTTCATCACATTCACTCATTTGCATTTAAGCTGGTTTCCAGCTCTGTCATGCATTCGCTTTTAAACGAGCCCCTGTGGATAGTGCTGCAATGTTTGATTCATTAATTTGTTTCTCAGTGTACAGCAGTGCTCACTGTTCAGTATACGGTGAAATACTTTGAAAATATTTGTTTTAACAACCTATCCTTTTTTTTTAACAAAGAAGTAATAATCCTGAAGAAGGAAATGCTGGCCATTTTGCAACGCAGCCCCTGCCAAATCTCCCAGTTGCTACCCCAGCCCATCGTTATACCACTGTGATATTATCTGGATTAAATCTTCACAGCTTGCTTTCACATATTCTACAATTTCATAAAGCTTTGAGCCAGCTCTTTGGGTTGGAATTATGATGCCAAATTCAGCTCCTGGGAAGTTAAAGGTGGCTTTAAGCCTTTGCTCTCCAATCCTTGGATGAGTCCCAGGCAGTGACTTAGATCAGCCTCCCAGACGCTCGGTGACATTCTGCCACCACTGTGCCCGGTGCACCAGCTCCTCCACATTACAGCAGAGTGGGCTGCTTGGCAGAGCCATGTCTGGGAGAGCTGCAGAACTTTGGAACTGGTTTTTGGTTTGTAACAGCTTGAATTTGGTGACCTTACAGTACGCTGAAAGCACCATCTGTTTTAGAAGAAAAGACAGGCATGTTCCCTGGCTGGTCAGTGCACAGGGACGGGTGTTTTGGTAATTAGATGGGTGGCTGAGTTCTCAAGTTCTTGTCTGAACCTCAAATTTTATGTATTCAACCACAATATTGTCGTAGCAATCGCTGCTCATGTTTAATTCCAAAGAAATAAATACTTATAGGTATTAAGGCACATTGCAGCCAGGCTTTTGGCCACATACAGAAGATGGCTCTTCTTATTTTCAGGTGGATTCAACAACACTCTGAATCTCCACTTGCTGGAACACAAATCCAGTGGTCACATGTGTTTTAGATGGCAAACTTAGGTGAAATTAGATCCAACCTAAGGAAATCACATAAGGTTTATTTAAGCATAACAGATTGTTGTGGTGCCTGTGAATTTCCATCACTTGTTTCTTATTCCGGACCACAGGCTAATCTCTGTCAGATAGAGCTGAGGTAGTTTCCTTTGAGGTGGTGCTATGAAAATCTGCATAATTCTAGTTTAACTCTGCCTCAGCTCTTCCCAATACTTGTATTTTCAGTTTTATTTATTCACTAAAGAAAACATTCATCAATGTGCAAACAAACTAATGGTCTTAAACTGCGAGTATGAAAGAGTCCTGCAACACTTCTCATTGATATCCTTTCCATTTAAAGAAAACTCACATATCAATTAAACTCACCTGTTAATTAAAAGCTTGTCTGGAAAATTCCTTGCTAGTTGGAAGCAAAAGAAAGTGTATAAACTCTCTGAATGCTGGAGCTTTGAATTTTAATTACTTACTCCCAGGTTTGTTCGTGATCCCTCAGGTGTTGGCTGGGCAACAGCAAAAAACTGGAAAAAAACCCCCCAAAATTATTTTGTAATTCCTGCTGTGGGGAAGAAAAGGTATTGAGAAGGCTTCTAATTTTCTCTTCTTATCTTGTTTAGATTTACTCTTTATTAATGTACTTATAAGGGAGTATCTGCACAAAAAGAAAAAGATTCTGGAAGACTATAGGCAACTACAGTGAATAATTGTTCTCTAGATTTGATATTTTTTTTAATAATATGAGAATTCCTATTGTGTTTGCCTCACAATGGAGAATACAATTATAAATGAGAATAATGCTTATAAATTTGGAAGAAAGGCTACATTTTATCTCAGATCATAGATTATATATATGTATTAAATTTGATGTGCTGTTTATTTTATGTGCTTCTAAATAGAAAAGACATTAGCAGTTTTAATAACAACTTGGGCACTTGTAGGAATTTGATTCCTCTCTCTAGCTACCCATATAATAATAGCTGGGGTTTTGACCATTTTCTTTCCTTCTTACATTTTTTAGAAAAATGATCTTTTTTAACAGAGCAGAATACTTCATCTAAAGAAAGAGAGTCTGTAAACTAAACATGGAGGCAGGGGGCAGTTTTTTCTGCTTTTCCTCATTAAAATAATCATCCCCTCCAATGTCACAATATTTTAATAGCATGAATATTTTAGTGCCCCTTTATTGAGGATAAATATCTGAGATTCTGATTTGGATCAGCAATTTTTCTGGTAGGAAAAATAATTTTGATATTTTACAGAGGAACTTAGAGATTGCATGAGGTGTCAGATGAAGATTTACATGAGTTCTCCAAGAACTGGGATGAGGGCTTTTGTTTTTTTCTCAAAACACACACAGAGCATACATACATCTGTTTAAAAGGTTCGGTTAAGAGTTAAACTACGACTATTGGAAAAGGACTTGCAGGCAACTAGATGACAGTAGAAAATGAAATTGAACTAACTCTGCTCACATTAAGTAAGTTTTCTTCCTCAACACTCTTAAGAGTTTCAAATTGGATAAAAAAGGTCAAAAAGAATATAAATGGTAAACAGTTCATATACTATGTATATAAGGCAAATGCATATTTATTGAGTGAAAATAGTAAGCAGAAACTGAGCACATGTGAGTGCAACATTTCGAGTCTGGTACAGGTTGTAAGACAGCTAAAGAATCAGATGCTGCTTCAAAGTGCATTTAAGGGACTCGTAATGTTAAACAGCCTAGATTTCTCTTGCATTAAGTCCATGATGAAAGTTTCATCATCAAATGAACAAGACTTCATGAACTGTGACTGCACAAGCCATTTCTGGCTATTACACTCAGCTGAGTACTGCTGGTTTAGCAGTATATGTTCAGTTATGTATTCAAGCAGAGACTTTTGCTCACTGTGTTCAGCTACAAATTCTGAATATTGTGCAAGTCAGTAATTTTAGTAGCCTTAAATGAATTAAAATATGGAAGTACATTGAGGATGCATGACAAATAAACCATGAGAAATTCAGTCAGTTTAAGAAAGAAAGAAAGGTAAAAAAATCTGAAAAGCAAGCAGGTATTTATCATCCTTTTTTTTTTTTTTTGGTAGCTAAATGTCTTTCTAAATCCATTGTTTACTGCAGTTTTCTGGGGGACAGGTCTTGTAGGCAGAATCTTATTTACAACAGAAAATACATTGTACTAGGAGTAGCCATGATACATTCAGAGACACAACCTACAATTTGTGAGACATTTGTGAATCAGTAATTTATAAAGGAACGCCCTGTGAAAATTCAAACACCAGCAGGTCTTGTGCAGGTGTGGTGGTGCACCCCCACACCCCCCTTTTGAGTGGCATTAAAACCATCATTTGTGAGAGTTGGCAACTTGTAAATATGACTCAAAATTTTAATTCACATTCTTTCTGGAGCAATGAGAATCTGATAAAAGGACAATCCTATTTGCAGCCAGACTACTCCATAATGGGACAGAGTCACCAAAGTGACTCCAAGATGATAAAAATACCTTTTAGAATATTTTACAACCAAACAGAACATCTATTATTCTCTACATTTCCAAGTGTCTCTAAAAGTTGGGAATTTTAAAAGAGCAATAAGAAGCTTTTATTCATACATTCAGGCTCATTTTTTGTTATTCTTACTTGTTGACATCCAAAATGAATTCCGATATTTTTTGTATACTGCTAATTTCTGCTTCTTGGGGAGTGGCAGCTATCAATGACTACTTCTCAATAGTTATGAAAGAGAATCCTATAGAAAAATGGCAATCCATATTAAACTTCTGTATGATCCTTGATGATCTGCCAGCGTGTCCGATCCATTTCCATTTCCAGCTATGTGCCCTAGTTAATAAATAAAGAGTTCCTGTAAAACTTCTCTTTTCTCCTGCTGTCTTAACCCTCTCTGTTGTTTGAAGCAATCCATATTATATTTCAGTCAGGATCTCGTCTCTTTTTTAAGAGACTTTTAGTAGTATCTTAGGTCTGAAATTGATAAATGAAGCAAAACTTTCTGCTAGAGAATCTTTTGGCAAAATATTTTTCCATGTATTGCACAGTCTGCTATTGTCATGATCAGCACAGATCTTGTAAGTCCCAACAGCCTGGTCTCTTATGAGTGAGAAATTTCACTTCTCCAACTAAAGTGAGGGATAATGCATGGGATTTAGCATGGAAATAATTTGCTCACTGTTGAGCACTTTCCTGGTTCTCCCCTTGGTAAATATGAAAAAAATACATCTGTCATTATTCTTGGTAGTAGAGACATGTATCAATTGAGAGATGGACTATAACTCCCAAAACATTTTCAAAAGTTGTCACTAAGCTTTATGAGTGCTTAAATGAAAAAAAAATTAGCCACTGTCACCTTGATCTGCATCTGTACTTCTACAAGATATCATTAACCATTTCCTTATAAATTAAAAACTAATTTGGGATTTACTATTATATTTAATATTATTCGATATTATCTATAAAAATAATATTTAATATATTTTAGACAGGTAAACTGCTAGCTTAATTTCCACATGATCTGCTTTTCTACATTTCTGTATGGTGCAGAGGAGGGAAGTGCAGGGCTCCTCCCTGAGGACAGACCTGCCAAAGCTTGGTTTAGTGGTAGTACAGCACAGGAGCCTCCCAGCTGATCCCAGGTAGTGTGGGATAATTTCCCAGCATATTTCACACCCAAAAGAGTGTGGGATGGCATCAAAACCTGTACCCTCCAGCACTGTGCAAGGCAGTTCTTCATCAAATCTGATGCTTTCTCCAACCCTGCTAATGAGCAGGGAAAGCAAATTCAGAACACGAGCCCACACTTGAGGCTTGCATGGGAGGTGCCTCTCCTTTTGTATGAACACTGCCAGGATTGGCAGCCAGAGCACAGCTTCTCCTACAGGCATCACGACCTTTCAGCAATTTGTAAACCCCAAGTTTATACCAAAATATTATGGTGATGCCTTTTGCTAATTTCAAGGATTTATAAATGAGGATAGAATACCTTGTTAGCAGAAAAGAAAGCACAGGTCAATAAATAGGGGAAGGACCCGAGCAGAGCAACAGTCATAGTACAAATGTCAGAGCAGATTTCCACCCAAAACGAGCAAAGAGCTCCAGACTTGGAGTCAGAGTGAGCTGAGAGCGATGCTCCAGCCCCATGGTCACCGTGGGGAGCAGGGGCTGGGACACTGCCAGGTGCTGGGACACTGCCAGGTGCTGGGACACCCCCAGGTGGGGTGACACTGCGAGGGGCTGTGACACTCCCAGGGGCTGTGACACACAGAGCCTATATTCCAGCTCTTTCTTTACAAACTGACTCCTCAGGAACACAAACCTAAACACTTCAAAGCCACCCCCACAGCTCAAGTTAGGAACTTTTACTTCACAAAGAAATGCAAAAGCTCTTCTTTTCTCTCTAGTTTGCAACTTTCTAGAAGAGAAAGAGGAAATGGGGAAGATGCAAGGTTTGTATCCTGTAATTTGCAGAGCCCATGGTTTCACACTCTCTCACCAGAACATCACAAGGTCTGAGCACAGCTTGCCTTGTGATGCACACAACTGATGCATCGGATTGGATCTGGCATGAGAATGAGGAGAAATGCGACTCAGCCTTGCAATTCGAGTGTTGTGCCACAGGATGAAAGTAAACTTTTATTAAGGTAGGAAAACCAGCTATTACAACAAGGCTGGCTTCCAGCTTTTCACACCAAAGCTGTTACTTCTTCTTAAAACCAACTCATTAGTAAAACACTTCTGCATCTCATCTACAACTCAAGACTGACAATTCTAAGTCTAATTAACCTCAGATATGTTTGTAGTTCAGTTATCACCTTATTTACTCAGAGTTTGTCCAGTCTAGCCTTCTGTCCTCCTGTTCCAACCATCTATTTATGTCTAATTAAACATTTTACCCATTTTAGTAGGATTCCAATATTCACTTGGAGTGACAGCCTCTGGAATCTAATGTATTAATCAGCATTTTTGAAATAATATAGAATATATTTAATTTGAAAATCAGTGAGCCAGCTAAATAATGAATCTGAGTAACAAAATGGCTTACTTTGAGATTTTTGAAGTTTGATAAGAGTAAATGGGAGATTTCCAGAAGAACTAAGCACTCAAGGTGTTCCCCTTCTGGAATTTCTCTCCATGCATTCAAAAGTGGTCAATATTTCACATAATGAGAATATTTGAAAGTGTGGTCAATCAGTATTTAAATGATCAACAAACTTTTGAAAATATTGCCCTGCAGTCTCTAATCACAACGTGCTGCTGTCTTAGGTTAACAACAATTAGAGATGAAACCTCCGAAATGATAACTGAACATCTTTCAGGAGCCCTAAATTCATAAAGACAATAACCTCTCCTCCTCAATGTATTCCATATTTTCAATGTGAAACATTACTATTGTTTCAGCTGCTCTGGAATCTCTCTCTGAACCATGATGCCATGCAAGGATTGTAATCCCCTGCTGTTGTACAGGGTAACCAGGGTTTTTTGACATTTAAAATATCTAGCGGCATGACAAGACGTTGTATTTGCATATACATAAATTGTGCCAGGGAAACTCGATGAGTGACAAACCATCAACAGCAAGCTGCAGCATTGCCTGTGGCTTTCACATCAAGCATGGCTGCGTATAAAAATGTTCCAGTGCTGAAGAAAAGCAGCCTGACCGCCACAGCATCTGTTTTATATATTCTCCTCTAAAAAACAGAATTCATCCTTTAAAAACTACTGCAAAGGAGAAAACTACTTATTGTATTTATTTGAAACGCCCTTGTAGTGACAATCCTTTAAGGTAGAAAAAAGTTTTCTTTTCAATATGATACTTGACATCAACTTCTGTGTGAGAATTTTCTTCCCCATCCATCCCTGACTATCTGCATTGGTATCTCCTGAGGTTAAACCAGGCTGTGATGCCTGTGAAAGGTTTGTTATATCTTCCTATGGCATCCCACCGGTGCCTCTCCCTTCACCTGAAGAAGCAGCTGAACCAAACCTATGGCTAGTGAGGATTAATGTCACAGAAAAGTAAAACATGGATTGGTTTTCATGTGACTGATAGTGCATATATTCCTCAGAATCACAGCAGAGTCCAGAGGGACATTTCATGCAGTTCAAACAAGCAACTCATGCAAACCATCTGCAGCTTAACCACATGACAGACCCAGAGGTGATTTCAGAGTTGCCAGTGAAACAAACTCTGATTCCTCCCAGGGAGACAAATACTGCTGCAAAACAATGCCGAGCCTTTCATACCTTGGCATGAGCCTTGTGAGAGCTGACCATAAGAAAAGGAGAATAAAGTAACAAAGAAAATAAGAGCTGAAAAAGAAACAAAATTAAACCTTAAAAACCCCCTGAAGCTAGAAGATAATGCACAAAGTAAAATCACTCCTTGTTGTATAACACCCTGCTTTCTCTCCAGCTTGTAGGGTTATGTACTGTACAAGCACCAAATTTAGCTTTTTTTTAATTTTGGCTAAGACAGTTGTACAATGCAAGATGAAAACTGAATGTGGAAATAGATATTAAATTCCTCTGCTGAAGGTTTGTTTGGAGTGGTTTTTTCCTATGATGTCAATTTTTAAAAAAATTACTGATGGATCCAAACTGGTATAACAGGGAATAATCATAGTACCCCTTAGGTTGGGAAAGACCTTTAAGATCACCAAGTCCAAATGTTAACCCAGCACTGCCAAGGCCATCACAAAACCATGTCCCTGCTTGGCTGATATGACCTGCCATGATGCACCACAAGATGACTTCTGAGTTTAAAGAAAGAAAAGATCCCCCAACAGGCTTTATCAGTTTCAGTGACTCATATGTTACACCAGCTTGCTTCTGAATCTTCCTTTAGGAATTACTACATTTTCTCTATCTGTAAATTCTGATATAGTGAATGGTAGCAGGCCTGGAAAGTGCCTTTTAATAGTGAACACCTCATCCAACTGCTTTTACTTTGTGAAGATAATTTTTTAGCAAAGCAGTACAATATATTTCCTTCCTTCTCAGAAGTCTCTGTGTTCTCAGTTGCTATTTCAAATTAACCTAGATATGGAGATTAAACAACCATTTGGGAAAAAGTGCTAATCAGAGGGAGATAACACTGTCTAGTGTTTCTCAGCCAGAGTGGCTTTGGTGAGGATTAAGTCTGTAGCACAGAAAACAGAGATGACTCTCAGAAATAAGAAATGAAACCATCTATTTTCTGTGACCTCCTACAATAAACAAGGCTTGAGCACAGCAGCTGTGAGAATCCCCTGCATATGCTGGCTGATGGCAATCCAGGGTGAGTTGATTTCAGGCCGTATCCCCTGTGAATGACTGCAAAGCTGGCTTATTCATTCTGTGGCCGCATTCCAGTGCCAAGTTCTATCAATCCTCTGTGCACACAGCTCTCCATAGGAAGTCCCAAATAAAATTCTCTTCATCACTACCAGACTGAGTGCTGAGAGTTGGTTTTTGCAACCACCATCATTTTCCCACCCCTTGCTAGCCCGGGGGCCTCACGGAGGGTGCCCTTGGTGCTCAAGGGGCTGAGTGTTCCTGAAGATGGACAAATCAGACTCAGAAGTCTGATGACAAGTCTGTGCTGTTCAAACTGTCCTTATAGCCAAAGGAAATAGACTTCACAGTCAAATAGAAATAGAAGGGAAAGCAAAAAAAAATAATCTGAGCCTCTAGAAGCTGTCACCAATTTCAGGAAACAGCGGTGATCCTAAATGTCAGAACACTGTTTGAATCTGTGATCTCACACTGTGAGAGACAGCAGAGGGTCAGGCAACACCTTCTCCAAACTTCAGCCATCAGTAGGTAACACAGGGAGGTCGCTCAGCCTCCCTGCTCTGGCTGATGGTGTCTTCCTTATCAGAAAAAGATTCCTGCCCTGCTTTTTTGGTGAGTCCTATTGTGCCTCAGCCACACTTGAATTGATGCCACTGGTCACAAGAAGTTCCGATTACCTAAAAAATAACAACTCCCATATTCAATAAGCCAAATGTCTCCTTCTGTGGCTCCCTTGATTCCTGTGTTACTGACAAGAAAGGCTCATAGCAATATTAAGTCAGTTTATAGTTTTTTAGCTTTTATTTTGTAAAACTCTGTTTTTCAAAAGAGTATACGAATAATCAAAGTAGAAATAATGAGACAAATCAGCAAACGCAGTAATTTCTATGTGTAAAATAGTTTCAAATCAGAAATTGGAGTTGTATTTATACTAATGACAACCTTAACATGCTAACAGTCTCCAATTTTTGCATAAAAATGATACATTTTAAATATCTAAAACCTTGATAGGGATTTTATACTCTGTTTATGTTAAACTTAAAAAGTGAACTTAAAGTAATCATGTAAATTGAATGATAATATGAGTTCTTTCATATTTTTAGACTACTTCAAATGAATAATTTAAAAGGCATCAAGCAAAATATTTTATTAACATAAAGTTAATGGTATATTTTTATAGTATCTGATTTTCAAAAAATTGTACTAAGGCATTATCATAATCAGCTCATGTCAGTAGCATGCCATTTCACATGCTTTTATTTTTCACTAATGTACTCCCTGGCACAAACACTAAGTCTAAACCTTATTCCTGAGCTATCACTGCTGCCTTTAATAAAATACTTGTAATTTGTTTGCTTCTACACAAATCTAAAATAAAGAGAACTCTACTCTGTGAACTGAAATTTCTGTTAGTATGTATTCCAATGACAAATCCAAGGGCCCAACAGTGGCATGTTTCAGCACTCTCAAAGAGAAAGAAAATAAAAAGGATCAGCCAGGGTGTGTGACACAAAACTAGTATTATGCTGTGAAATCAACACAATTACACAATGTTAGAGAATTCCATGCTATTCCCTTGCTAGAAAAAGAAAAAAAACACCTTACTCAGTGTCAGCTTAAGGACAGGGAAAATGATCTCACAAGCATAACATCTGAGTTCTAATTCCAATTTCTTTCAAAACAACCACTTACTATGTGGCAGGTATGAGCTTGTAAAACCTCACAAAACCTATTTTAAAACTTTGTTAAAATGCACAAAGTTTATACTACATGTAATTTCTTTTTAAGGAATCATTTCATGTAACTTAAACAAATATTTTTTTCCAGATAAATAGGCATGCTCTTTTTATTTCTTCTATCATCCCATGTAAAGGACAAATAACACCCTTGCTCTAATCAGACAACTCTCATCAATAAACAATGTAGACTTTTTATATCTGTGATTGCACTTTCTAATGTGGATTGCTTTATTATCTATTCCAAAATAAATGTTTATCATAAATTCTGATAAATATATCCCCATTTAGTGGGATGCAGCATTTCCATTGGCTTTTCTGGGAATAAATAGAGAGAGCTGAAGTCAGTCATGAACAGAATGAAAGCAATTGCAGACTTAGGGCTATGGAAACAAACTTGGCATGTTTAATTACCCTTATCAAAGGACTCGATACTTTGATAATATACTGTGTAAAAATGCTGTAACATTTGAGAATAGTTTGAATTAAAAATTCCAATTGATGGTTTGTCAAAATAAAATATAAAAAGGCTATGAGGGTAAATATGCAGCCTCATGAGTCTTCTTCAATACTTCAGTGTCTTAATAATCACCAGTAAACATTTGAAGCCCCCAAAATGTTCAAATGATTAATTTAAAAAAGAAACAAAGCAGGGGGATTTTTGAATGTGGAGTCCTATGACAGACTTCAAAGTTTCCTTGAAAAGAGAACACTTTGTGATGGAAATATCTTTTCCTCGGGGGTTTTCTACCATCATTTGAAATTGTAGATGCTTTTCCCAGAATGTTGTGCCCATTCTATTACCATCTTCTCTACAGCAGCAAGAAAATTATTAAAATACGAGAAGATGAAGAAAACCCACAAAGTTGCTTGGTCTCACAAGTTTTGAATTAGGGGAATACATGATGTTTTTTTCACTCTAATGAAAAAAACCAACACTTTGTAAGGAAAACGTTGTAAAATTTAAGGCAATAAACTCTTCCGATACTGTGGGTTGTTTTTGATTGTTTGTCTTTAAAATGTGAATGACACAACAAAGATTTTTAAAAAAAAATCTTATTTATTAAACACTCCTAGATGTACACCGGAGTTCCTCTTGGAGTTCCACATTTCTGGCAGTGAAATTCATCCTGTGCAGTCTTAGTTTCAAAACCTAAACATGACTTGAAACACCCTGCTTAGATTTAGAAATCTCAGAGGGCTCTGCTCTGCAATAACGGCTGTTTCCTAAATATACATCTTGTGTTGGTTTATATGTGCGCCCTTTTCCTGAAAAACACGTCTATGTTTTT
The DNA here is from genome assembly GCA_013397375.1 of Toxostoma redivivum. Lineage (NCBI taxonomy): Eukaryota > Metazoa > Chordata > Aves > Passeriformes > Mimidae > Toxostoma > Toxostoma redivivum. Next base: position 1,667,599 of record VXBI01001219.1, read on the forward strand.
GTAAAAAATTCAAAAATACCCCATGGATATCACTCAGTTCTATCACTTCCTTTATAGAGAACAAAAATTAAAAAAAAACACCCAAATCCTAAAATAATATACAAAAACACCCTCAAAACAAACCAACAGAATCTTGTTCTGATGTTATTTAGATAGTAAACAGAATAGTTAATGGAATTTATTACTAGTACCTACTCCAGTTCCAGTTCAGATTATCAAAATAATAAAATAAATAAATAAAAGGAAAATTAAACACAATGGAATAGCTCTTATTTCTAAAGAATTTTCCTGTTATAGTCATGTCAGAATATTTTTTTTCTTTTTCTACTCCAATGATATGCTACATTAAGATCAATTAATCACAGGAAAAAATGACCAAGTGAATTTTTACATTCTCATTTCCTAAAATCCTTAAACTCAGACTGAATGGATTTCCAGAATATACTATTCATAAAAACTCATTAAACCGTCATTCCTCTTATACAAGAATAATTAGATAAAGACCTACTTTGTGCAAAGAATCAGAAATCAGATTACATGACCTTTCTGACATAAAATCACATCTCTAACTCCATCAAACTGATGAACAAAGCATCTAGAAAAGTGGAACCCAGAGAGAGCCTCATCCATCACCCTCCTCTACACTGCAGAGGCTCTGGTGTTAATTTGTGACACACAGACCAGAGAATGTGCTGTGAGAGGACTCTGTCAGCTGGGGTAAGGCTGCTGAGCAAATAAACTTCCAGGAAAAGCTGGTATTCAGCTGTGCAAAAGGAGAGCTCTTTAATATGTTGCAGAGATGACTAACTTGGAACATTTAAAAATCATGCAGGTAGAGAAAACAAAATGATGTCACACAAAATTTTTTAGATATTAAGATGTAAATTTTACAAATCAAGCTTGCACTCAAAACTGGGCTACAGTGATAATCAACATCCATGCTGAGGGAAAAATTTCATCTGTAAGTAGGAAATTGCTGAAAATTCACTCCATAGAGAAATACATCACTTTGCTTTTCCTGCTGCAAAATGTCAATATAGTAAAAATTTTAAAACAGATAGGTTTGCTGTAAGGGTTGGTTGCATGGCCAAC